>CM030837.1:535000-837500 GCA_018105865.1 Metaphire vulgaris | reverse complement strand
TTGTCTGGATCTGCGACTGTCAGGGAACATCCGGAAATTGGAAAACCGACAGAACCAATCTTGTACCGTTCCGGTGTGGCCATGGTCGTAGCGCCTATGAACGCAAGAACAAGAACTTCTATTGCGCCTTCAGCAGATTTCTCTGACGAACTCAACTCAATCGTCGCCAGCCAATCGCAAAATCCGTTTAGAAGAAACTTTAAGGTCGCGAGTTTTCGAATAAAATACTCATTTATTAGTAGAATAAAATAATGAAATATTCGAAAATAGTATAAAGCATGATCCATAGCATAGCTAGTTCGGGTCTGTTGTGGATACCTGTTGTCTCTGCCATGCCATAGACCACCTGAACGCACATGTCGATGGCCTGGAAGAATCGAAGGGCGTTTGGCAACAGGCTGTATCCTCCGCTGTAAAACTCGCGACATCTGTCCAATCCTGCTCTGGCACGAATATTCTTGTACACCAGACAGTTTGCCACCGACCAACAAAAGGGACGCGAAGATCTCGAAAACAGATCACAAATAATAATAATAGACTACTACTACTACTACTACTACTACTACTACTACTACTACTACTACTACTACTACTACTACTACTACTACTACTACTACTACTACTACTACTACTACTACTAATAATAATAATAATAATAATAATGTGATTTTAAGTGGCTTAGGAGGCTAAGTAAGCCTGTGTAAAAACCACTGGTGTAACCATAAAAAAATGTAACCATTAAAAAATGAAACACTGAAGCCACTAGCTCTACTTACTGTACTTTCCCTGCATTTCATAAGCACTACATAGTCGAAGAAAAGGTAGAAAGGTAGGTCCCCTACTGGAGTACGAGCGTTGGGTTCCGGCGCTTATCTCCGGTCTTAGGCAATCAGCGACGTGGGTGGTATAGGCCATTAATCTGGGGTAGGTTGCCATTACTTTCCCCAGACCCACGTTTTACCTTCGCAGCTTAACGCTGCTCCTCAGTTTACCACAGCCTTCTAGCGAGTAAGACTGAGTAGACCTTAGGGCTCCTGCGGGGATCGAACCCGCGACCTTCTGCTCCATCGTCCAACGCTGTTACCACTCTGCTAACTTCCCGCCCCAGAGTCGTAGGTCCCGATTATCAATCAATGCAATACGGTTGCGTTCGACCTGATTAGCTTGTGAGACATTCCCACTTGGTGGCTAATGGCGTGGAGTGTTTAGATCTTGGTTCAGTTCGTTAGAAAGATGTTGTCGGTTAGCGTACGATAGCGTTAGGTTGTCGAGGACTCGTTTTTCTCCGACGCCCTTTGCCCAGCGGAAGAGAAGTCTTCGGAAGAGATTTCTGCGGAAATGCTCTTCTATTTGCACTTCGAAGCGTTCGTAGAACCTAGCGTTAGCAGCGAGTATCGTCGGTCGGATCTCCTTCATCGCCATCAACAACGACGGCTATCAACAAAAACGGATAATCAATCAATCAATCAATCAGTCAATTAGTCAGTCAATCATTCAGTCAATTAGTAAGTCAATTAGTCATTCAATCAATCAATCAATCAATCAATCATTCAGTCAATCAATCAATCATTCAGTCAATTACTCAATCAAGCAACTTCTTTGGCGCCACTGTCAGTCAGTCTTTTTCATTGATAGCCTATTATATTTATTAAAATATGCATTCTTATCGACTATTTTAATTAGTTACTTTCTGTTTTCTTTCTTTCTTACTCTCTCAACTATTTGCTTATTTAGCATCTTCTATGATTCTAATTCTGATCAGCACCGAGCAGCCATGTTCCCTCTGCCGAGGCCCGTCGAGAGAAATTTTGGGTCCCAGGACAGAGCAGTCAGGACCCCTAGGACCCAGTTGTTAGAAAATTTGTGAAAAATGCCTAATATATTCTCAAGAAAAGTTTAACGACTTTCCAAAAATATGCAAAATAAGTATAAAAAAGTGGTGATGACCTTTTTTGCTTCTCAAGACGTTAAAGACTCGCAATGCCTTCTCCGCCGTCCCCACCCCCACCCACCCATAAACCCAGCGTCCTCCCCTTAACGTCCATCAACGGCCACAGCATCATTCGCTCCTGAACTTAATATTGCAGGAGATAACTTTAAACCCGCCCGGGTCTCCTACACATCGCCGGGTCCCCGGCGTTTGCCATCCCTGCTGCCCCTCTCGGCGGGCCTGCCTCCCTCTGCCCAACCCCTAAGGTGGCAGGCGATACCACGTCGGTGGCGCTGAACAGGTGAACGTTGGCTCCATAGGTGAGCAGCATGAACAGGAGGTTGAGACATCCGGTGGACCCGTTCGGGTGAGGAACGAGGGCCGACACCTCCTCGCCACTCGCCACGCAACACGACCTCCCCAAAATCTTTCCAGACCACACTAACTGAAATCAGAACACATCTTGGTTGGCCTATACTTTCCTAAAGTTGCTTCCACTGCTACTGGAATTCTAGTAGATCTGTCGCTAAAGATAAACGCAACTTAACAGAATTTCGATTCTTTAATGGTTTTAATGTATATGGAGTCTATTTCAATATTTTAAAATATACAATTAAAAGTTATTGATGCTTAATGGATGACCTTACTTACGTTATCGTGCGAAAGCATTACATTCTTCGGCTTGCCACAGGTTCCCGCCTGCCATGAAAGCAAACAGTATCAGTTGCAGACAGACAATTAATATAGCTCAACATTTAGACGTTAACTAACTGTTGGTGATTTTAATAATGGGACGTCTTAGATCTACAGTTTCAGCAGCCCAGGTAGTATGGGAAAACCACAATTGGTGTGAGAGAATAACCACACAAATCTAATTTCACAAACTTAGAACCAGGTTTCATTGGAATCACCCCTCCACCTCCCCACTCGCCAGTTTTTATTTTGTGGGATATGGATTGCTATCATTAGAAGACGCCATTGTTGTAGACCTTGGTATTAGTGTAGCCACAACGGGGCATCGCGGGGTAACTGGAAATGTCGGTGGTCTATAGAAGCGTAGGTGTCTGTGTGTGTGTGTGTGTGTGCGTTCTTACCGTTTGGACGACGCAGCAGCAGAGGTTCGGCGCCTGGAGCGAAACTCGATCAATAACTGTCTCAATGGGAACGCCCCTTCCCATTTCTATGAATTCGTTCCACTGTGTTGACAGTAGAAGGTAGAATCGTTAATATGCCATGTCCGGTTAATTAATTATTGATGTTTAGCAGTTACTAATTAAATCAGAGCTGAGTTTTAGCGCCTTAAAAACTGGGCATAATGTATCGATGTAAGTTTAAGTTTGAGATATCTTCACATTCAGAGGCGATGAAAGATCCATGGATTTTGATACTGAGATGCGATTCTATAAGTTTATTTATATATATATATATATATATATATATATATATATATATATAGTGTATTATACATTGGGATCGGATTTTGACCAGTGAGGATTTAAGACATGACTAATCCTTTTAACTACCTACTAACCATTTCACAAGGTATTCGTCTCTGTCATAAGGCGAACTAATTATAAATTGTTTTTATTATTATTATTATTATTATTATTATTATTATTATTATTATTATTATTATTATTATTATTATATACTATTATTATGTACTGGATGTTCTGTTTATTAGTAATTGTAACGCTGTGACTGGAACCCGAAATGTCTTACTGAATGCATGTTATCTCCACTCCTGAGACTAATCGTGTCGATCTGAACGATGGCGCGGAAATCGCTCAGCCGCTGAATCCACTCGAGCACATGTTCCCTCAGATCCGTTGAATCGACGACGAGCACCTGACAGCCGACGTCTCGGAGCAGCTCGAAGCAGATGTCGGGAGGGTTGTTGACGTAAAGAGGACACGAAATGCCTCTGGCGGAGAGAGAAAAAAAGCGCATCGCAACATAACGGTTGACTCTCAAGCTGATATAGCGCGATGAAAAATTCAGGATGTTAAAATAATCAAATGCAAAGTTAAATATTCAACGAGTATAGCGCTCTGAAAATATTGCCTCAATCAGTTGTCAGTCTAAAAAGGCAGACCATACCGGAGACGACCCCACGGAGGTCTCGGGGGCCGTGCCCCTATTGAATGACTGTTCTCCCAGTGGCCTCTGTACTTTAGTGCACGCATTCTGTATGTGTTTTTTTAATGAAAATCGATGGCATCCCATTCTTAGAAGTTGCCACCCCTTTGACCAAATGCTGGAGCCGCCATTGGACCATAGTGATGTAAACTCGGTTTAGGTGAACATGAGAATGCCAGATAAACTATTTCTCTGATTGAGGAATTTTCGTTGCCCTTTCAAGGCTGAGTGATGACAATTACACACAACCAACTTCACGAAACGATTTAAAAGTAAATGATTTTAAAATAAATTTTGTTGAAACAAGAAGTTTTTAAATGTCACTTAATACTGCTCTGTTATCTTATCATAAAAAGTTAACAACAATAATAATTGTATCAACAACAGGGGCGTACTTAGGGTATTTGGCGCCCATGGCAGGGGTGTCAGAAACCTACATTAACGAGTTAACAGATCTGTATTATTGTAAAATCATGGCATTTTATTGAAACAAGATTAAAACTACAGTACAAGTGCGCTTTTCTTGCTTCTACTGATGTGAAATGGTCTATGATGATGTGCCCCTCAAAGTCAGTTTTCTCAGTTTCTTCTCTTTCTACGCTGAGTACAGAGAGCATGATCACAGAGTTTCTCTGGCGCCCCCTTCAAGTGGCGCCCAGGGGCATATGCCCTGCCTGCCCTACCCTAGGTACGCCACTGATCAATAAAAGGGTCGTCGTCAACACCTATAGGCAAGCGTCTTAGCGGCTCTCATTTCTGTTTTATTTTTTTACCCTGCGAAAATTGCCCCGAAATAGGAAACGACGGATTCGACCGAATCAGAGGCCAAGATCCCAACGCCACGAAACCTCTGCAATCCAAGCTGAACAGCAAAACAGCAAAATGTAACGGACGGCATACATACAACATTCTTTGACATCGAGGAGTATTATTATACTTTCACTTCTTACGAAGATAACATAGACAAAACATGGAAAATAATGCAAAAAATACTGCAAATTATTCCTAATTATTTGTTGTTTTTTTTAAAAAAAACTGCATATGTGAAGATTTTGCGACTTCAAATGTTGGTTAATGTAATAAGATTCACGAGATGACAAAATTGCTGTCCGAGCAATAAGCAAGATCTTGTTTCGTTTGACCGTAGACAAATTTCCAGACAATCAGACCTTGATGAATCCGCACGCTGTTTGTAGGACATTTTCCAGGAATGCTTCGTAAGTAACTCCCACCCATTTATTTCCGATTCTGGAGGCTGAAATTGAAAAATTGACCCAACAAATATCCCATGTATGTCTGGGATTATGAAAATTTGAACGCCGGCTTAAAACAACAACAAAAATAATAATAATAACTGAATTTTAAGTGGTTTAGTAGGATTCTTCCTGTGTTGAAACCCACTGTCGCTCATACATCCCTCTTTTCCGACTGTTGTTTATCATCTACAGCTGTTATCTTTCATTGCACAAAAAGCAAACACAATTTGCAGTTTAATACAGTACAATGCCAATGCAGAATACACAAATAGGTTTCATCATCTTACACAACGCCGTCTTCGTGGCGTACGTGGCGACACTTTGCTGAAGCATAGTCATAACAGTGACTGGTTTCTCTGAACGCGAACCATCCCCTGTATGCAATAGAACGGGACGCTCCACAGTCCACGAGATGAAGCTGTCGGCGGGTAACGGGTCTTTGGGTTCTCATAACGACAAACACACAACAGACACGTTATAGCACATCGACGAGGCGCTAATAGCAAGGACAAACAGGGTAAAGGTAGTTCCAGTTCCGTGCCCGAAAGGGGATTTGGTGGACTGCCTCTGTGCCCGCAAACTTCGCCCATAGGAACTTTGTGGTAAAGCGTTGACAAGGTTAATTGTAAAAGATCTAGATTTTTTGCTTATAGGGCGATTGTTCATAAGTTATCACTGCACTTTGGTCACATGGACAATTGCTTATAGGACAATTGCTCACATGGACAATTGCTTATAGGACAATTGCTCACACGGACAATTGGAGTCTATCGTTTAATTAACTTAAATTATGCATTAACCTGAATATTATTATAGCAAGAATGTGGACATTGGGAATTAATCTGTAATCTTTGCTAATCGAATTTCAATATATCTGAAATGCACGCAGAAGTGTCTCTGTGGATGGACGCATTTACCGATTCGAGACAGCATCCACTGTTTAACTACTGAATGTGTAGCGCCAGTCTCTGCGACCGGCGTTGCGGCCGATGCAGTGACGTGACTTGAGCTCGTAGAGTCGGATTTTTTGCCAGTTTTGTGTTTGGAAAAGGTCGGTCTCTTTTCCGTTTTAGTCTCGGTTTCATCGTTCGTGCTCCGTTCTTGACCTGGTGGTGGTCTTCTGTTGTCAAACGGCTTGAACGCATTTGGAGGAACCTCCAGATATTTCGCGCCTTTTTCTTTACTTTGCTTCTTGATTTCCGATGAACGAGTCTTAGGATGGACATCTTCGCGTGGTTCAGAGGATTTCGACGCCATTTCGCTAGAAGACAAGTAGTGGAAATAGAAAATCTTCAGTGTAACGCGAAGCTCTAGGAAATTCGTTATAGAAATTCTATAAAAGAATTCTAAAAACTCGTCCTGCCGAGGCATTTTCACATAGATGCATTTACAAAACTAGGTCAATTTTTTTCTTCAAAGTTTCCACCTTCTTGCTTAGCCTCCTAAACCACTTAAAATCATTATTATTATTATTATTATTATTATTATTATTATTATTATTATTATTATTATTATTATTATTATTAAACAATATGTTTCAAAGAGAAATGTGTTCAACGCCAGTAAGGAGTTAGCTCTGTTCAAACTCTGCATAAAAACAGTGAATTCTTAAGAAAACTCATAGGTACTCACAATATTTAAGATTTTTGCAAAGTCATCATCTGACAAAGAATAACCTCCTCTCATCTTTAATATAACACTGCAAATTAATCCGACATATTGTAACAAAACAAAATGGGATCTCTGTAACTGCTGCAATCCACGCGCAACACAATTGACAATAATAACCAGTCAGCAATAATATCAACGATTTTGGAGCTGATATCATCCTCGTTTCATCAGAAAAACTCTCCGCATAATGTTGTCTCTATGCGTTGCTCCTGGCAACGTATTATCCAGAATCGACGCAAGACATTATGACGTCACAGATATCGATACAATATACGAACACTCTTTGTTTTGAAACGTAACTATTGCTACCTTGACAACGATCTGTCTAATTCAAAGCAATAATCTTGGGTGGTATTTGGAGACTTCTTCTGGTTATAATTCGAGGCTTATCGCTATTTTTGGACGCTGCAAATTAAATCCCGTTTCAAATTTGCGACCACTCCAGTGAAAAACATTGGCGTAGCCACGGGGAAGGCACGGGGTGCCCTGTCCCTATTTGGATTGAGACCAGTCGTGCTCCGGATACAACTCGTATATTACTAACAAATGTTGTCCGATTTTCAAACTTTTTGATTTATTTTGTTCCACTGACATTCTTTTACAACTGTGCCGCTCACCCATGTGGGGTTACCACTCAAAAATTTTAGCTGATGAGGTTTGAAAAAATGTGGGGAGGTGCTATTATAGGCCGTAGAATGGACCGTACCCTCAAAATTTTTTCTGCACAGATAGAAAGAGCAATAAAAAGTTTAAACAATGGTATATACTTCGTCTATTTAGCTTTCATATAACCTGAGATATAGTAAATTTAAATACTGGGTTTTGAAGGACTTTTCCAAAAATAAATGGCCGGCACGGTGATGGCATCAAAAATTTTAATGGACGGTAAAGGGGTTGAAATGTTTTAATTTTGAAGTTACGTTAAATCAACAGCATACCCTGTTGTCGGTGATGCTAAAGTTGAAATAATTGTTCTCCCCCATCAGTTACTCCGCCGCACCAAAACTCGTTTATGTATTACTTTTAGATTAAAAAATCTGTGTAACTCAGTATAGAGAATAAAACATTAAGCTTTGTAACATGTTTCATTAGATCGGATTTTATTATATTATTATATTTGTCGGAAGGCAGAATCAATATTAAAAATATAGTTCTCTTCGCCTGCCTTTCTCATAAACCTTCTTGCTATTTATTAATATGACAACATACTTTTAATGGAATATATCTCTGTAGTTATTCGTTAAGTATTGTATTAGAGCAACGTAGATTCATTTCTCTTGATACTAAGCAACCGATTATATTCAATGGGAAACAGCTCCGGGAATTTCACGTCACTTTCAAGATATTTACTCAACACGCGTGACTCATTATGTGACTCGTGAGCTTAATAACAGCTCACTCTCAAAAATAGGTCTATCAGGCTGATTAATTTATCACAAAATTTCTTTATACATTAAGAAGACAATAAATGAAGCAAGATTGGGCTAATTCAGCACAAAAACAGCAGATTTGGCTACAAAAAATAAATATCAAATTGAGCGACAATTGTCCGCAATATTATGGATAAAAATCACAATAAAAAGAATGAATAAAAAGAATGAATAAAAAGAATGAATAATGAGTTAAACACGTCAATTAAAATGTCTCGCAATCACTCCCAATCAAATGGGTTATTAATTAGATAGTTAAACAATAAAATAGCAAAAAGAGTAACTATTTGACGAATTAAAAAAAATTAGAACATATCTGGCACATTCATGAACCGCTAAGCTAGCAAGGTTGGTGCCACTTTTAAAATAACAAATTCGTTGCGTAAGTAGGGGAAAAGGCCATGACGGTGCTTGTGGGGGTGTCAGCTTCCATCAGCCCTGGCGGTGGAACGCAGCTCTTTGATCGCGCCCAGCTGCCCCCCCCCACCCCCTAGACATCATCCTGACCCACGAGCAACAATGATAAAATATTATTGGTCGCTATTAACTAACTTGGTTCGAATTAGCGGCTACAACTAACATGAACTCAGATATGAACTTCTTCAGTCACGTGATGACCACATACGAGCTGTTTCCTATCATTGCTAAGATTTGTGCGAAAAGTAAAAACAAAACTAACTACAAAATTAGCAGAAATGCTTGACATTGAATCCACTAATAATTGTGCGTTGATGATGCAGTGGTTTTCACACAGGTTTACTTAGCCTCCTAAACCACTTAAAATCACATTATTATTATTATTATAATTTTTAGAAGGAAAACGAGGTTAGACATCAAAATGGCCATGGGCCAGCTGTCCTTATGATTTCATCGGACATCTTCTCGGATTTTAACTGTTCATTCGACCTTGAACCAGCTTCTGGATCGACAGAACAGCAACGAGGCAAAGGACAAGGACAGTCGCCAGAGGTCGATCAGATACCGGCGAGCCCCGTGAGGTTGTTGTAGGTGCAACAGGTGGAACAGTCGATGATACAGTTGTTTGATTGAGGGTTATTACGCAGCAACCGATTCTGTATCCAGAATTTCCGGTAGTCTTGCTATCGTTACTATTTCCTTTTCCGAGATCATCCTCATTAGCATGAACCTGGAAATGATCGAAATTCTCAAGTTTAGCGCATTAACGGAGAGTAAAAACAGAGAATATGATTGATAAAGAAAAACACTGCAGACCATTTCAGAATACTTCACTTTAATAAAAAATAATAATAATACAGGGTGGCGCAAGAAAACCAGACTAGTCACATTTAGGTTTGCATTTAATATAGTCCGGTTTATTTGCGCCACCCTGTAGTAGGCCTTGGTATAGCGCCTCTGGTTGACTTCTCTAAATTCAAGAGAGTATTGTCAGATGTCAAAATTTCGTGTTTGTCTATCAGCGGTCTATTTGGCGTTGTGCGACCGGTTTAGTTACTATTGGAACGCCAAAGTGAAGCAAAGCCAAGCGAAGCGCCGTTCGTGGAAGGGGTGGGTGACTGTCCTGCCATGGGGTCGAGTCGTCGAACTCTCCAGCCTGGCGTAGATAAAATTTAATGAGTAGCAGCGTGAAGCTGCGAAGGAAAATGCGGGTCTGGTTAAGGCAACGAAAACCTATAATTACTAGATGTAGGTCTATGGTATGATTTCGCTTGCGTGCGCTGCTTTCCCGCTACCTAGGCGCCGAACTTAAAACCTTACGGTGAACACTTCCTTTTATCAGTAGGGACCGTCCATTAATTACGTCAACAAAATATGGGAGGGTTCAGGCCTGAGGAGAGTGGAGTGCAGCCGGTACATTTTACCGAGGCCCATGGAGGTTTTAGGGGCCCGCGGCCGGTGATAATAATGTATTAATATAAGTGAAAAAGATTTTTTGCTTGTCAGACCATTTTGGAGAGTAGTAAAAGTTTTGTTTGCTCGTCAGGTTTTTCGGAGACTATTTGATAATTTTTTTCATGGCCCACAATTTTTTTTTGTACCGGGGCCCGGAATTTCTCTCGGCGGCCCTGGGAGGGGTTTGAAACAATTTGACAGTTGCTGACAGGAGGGAGGAGGGGTCGAGAGAAGTTGATGTCAACAGTTTCATTTTTTACAAATAATCAACAAAATACAATCGTGGATTACTATTTATTACAACGGAAAAAACCTGACAAGCAAAAATCATCGTCACCACATTATGACACTTGATGTGCAAGAAAAGTGAAACGGTCATCGCCGTAAGAAATAATAACCTTCTAAACTTTTTAGGGGACCCGTCACTGATATTAAGGGGAGTTCAAAAGTTTTTAACATAATTATAGTGGGGTCACTTAAAGTGTGGCAGTTGTTGGCAGGGAGTGAAGGGTCAAAAATTACCCCAAAATTGTTCACATATTTAACGGGCAGCCCCTTAGTTTAACGTCAATAGTGAAACATATTTGAAGAAGGTTATGCATGGGCATTTTTTATTGATTTATTTAGCTAGAATTTGCCTAGATCACACAATCTGATTTTAAATCTTGCAACTCCAAATTTTTATTTGGTGCGCTGTGTACTGAAAAAAGGTCACACAGAGGTTAAGATCTAAGACATGTTGAGTATTGAAATTCCGGGTAATAATTGGTTGAATGAACGCTTCACTTACGACAATGGAGCGTCCTACGACACTGTCCTTTCCTTGGAGTTGAATCATGCTGTCGATGATATTAACGTAAGAGTTCGTGTTGCCGTCGGAATAAACATTCCCCAAGTCTCCAAGGTGTCTGCATAAATGAATAAAGCCGTATTCCGATCAATTTTAAAAGGCAATATGGCAGTTTCGTGTCGGCAAAAGGTGTCTTACAATCGCATCTGAAGGCAAAAGAATGCATCTGCGAAAAGGTTTTCAATTCGTGGGCATGCCTGTCTATGATTGCAATACATTCCTTTCACAGGTCTATGGGCCTATACACAGGGCAGATCGTAGGCTGTTTACCATAACAATCTCACTCAGAAGATGCATCTTAAGGCTCTATTAGACAATAATAGGGATGAGGTATCGAAAATTTCAAATAATTTGACAGCTATTGAAATTCAACACACACACACACACACCTGGACATTGAGTTTTTAGACGTAGAGACTTTGGAAAGAGTGCAACACAGAGCAACAAAGATGTTCACAGGGTTTCAGAGATTAACCTATGAGCTAGAAAGGCTAAAACACTGTCTGTGTGTTGACAACCTTGGTAAAAAAGAAGAGCGAGAGGGGATTTAATTGAGACATACAAAATTCTAAGAAACAAAGTGGAAATGTCAAGATAAAAGGTTTTTTTTACAACAAAGCAGTATGAGGAAACCAGAGGACACAATAGGAAACTGTTTAAGAAACGAGCTGGGAGATGCAAACAACACTTTTTTAGTGCAAGAGTGTTGGACAGATGGAATGAATTGGACTAGAAGATAACAATGGCTACGATTGTAAATGATTTCAAAACAAACCTCAGTACTAGATTTTTATGGGTACAACAGTGGTTCTCATACAGTGCATACCAGACCCTTCTGAACCACCTTAAACCATGCTATAATTATTATTATTATTATTATTATTATTATTATTATTATTATTATTATTATTATTATCTGCATAACATTTCTCTGTTGAAATCAAGTGAATTAGAAGCGTCATATATTATGTCTTCGTTTACCTTTCCGTGTCATTTTGAGCTCCGTGCGTTTTGTTGTAGGGATTGTAGTGAGCGCCTGCGCCAATACACTGGTTGCTTAGGTTTCCATACTGATGGACGTGAAATCCATGAAGTCCTGACCAAGTGAATCCGGTCAGATTGCCGGTGATACTCGTATTTCCGCCATTGGCCTTTTTTGAATACACAAACATTTACGAAGAAATATTGACAGCGTTCACCAGAGTCGAGTGCATAGCATGTCGGACTTAGTATGAGCTGTTAATTCTATTGAAAACTAATGGTTTCGTCATAAAGTCGATATCAATCAATCAACTTCTATAGCGCCACTATCATAATGCCCAGGGCATCAGCCGATGGCGCACCAAATCCAAATAGCATTAGAGCCAGGTCAAGCCAGAAGATCGGTCCGAAACGGCGGGAGAGCAATCTAAGGGGGATAAGTCAAGTCAAACAGATGTCTTTTAAGACCAGATATGAAAGATGATAAATTGTTAGTTATACGAAGACTGATGACTGTTGGTATTGAATTCCAGAGCTTAGGGCCGCACACTGAGAAACAACTAGTGCCACACTATGAATAACAATTGACGTCGAATTGCTGTTCAATTTTTAAAATGGGTCAGATATTGAAAGCATACGTGCGCTATTTTTCTAGAACATTTAGTGATGTAGCTGCCTAAAATCAACTCAAACTGTTCTGCACATAGCTCCGCACGAGTAGACCTTTACCCCACATGTGGCTTCGTCATATGCTATTTTACGGTTTGCTGTTTACTGCTGACGAAATGCTTACCGGCTGCGAAAGCACTAGAAGACCAGAAACGGTTTTGTTTGTTGCGTGCAGTGAATCAATCTGACACGTTGCTGTTATGGTCGGTTGGGCGTTTGCATAGAGAACTATTAACAACAACAACACAGAAATTGCTATTCTGATTATTCACAGAGGCGTATTCAACCCATGGATTCAAATGAAATGTACAATGAATGTTTCTTCCAAATGAGTAAGAGCTTAATAATAACATGTTTATTATTTTGCCTTACCAAGTTGCGTGTGGTAAAGATTTTACTAGGGAATTACATAAATCAATCAAAGTGTCTTAAAATCGCATCATCGCATCTGAAGGCAAAAAATCTTATCTGCAAAAATTGTTCAATTCATGTTCAATCAATCGTTTTATTAGTATCAAAACAAAAATATCGATGCTGTTACAATTCAAAAGAGTATGTAATGAATAGTTTCAAAGACATAATTATGCAAACGAGTATGCAGTTTTCAACGTTAACAAGGAGACACTAAGTGGAGAAGCAGGAGTAGAGAACTATTTGTCTGTAATGACTCTTGCATTCCATTTTCTTTTTATATATTTCATATTTTAGAATTGCATGCTAAAATTGATACGTGGCATTTAGTAAGTGTAATTCTCGCCTGCTGTCAACTACAGTGCATATTCTGCAGACATTGTCGGGAACAGCAAACTCTTTTAAACACCTCAAGCATTTCAAAGGGCCGTCCTTGAGACCTGTATGCCCTTCTTGGCTAGGACCTGGTCTCACGGTAAATCTCAACACGATATTCATCGTTTTGAAAATGCAAGATCGGACAACGCGCAAAATATTTTAGCCCCAAAACGCAACAAAGAGAAGACACGAAGCACAGTCTGCACGAAACACGGATTCAATCGTCGCACGGACTCGGTTATTTCTCGCTTGGATGAATCAGCAGAAGATTCACGACTGATTCACGATTCAGCCGTAAAAACATATTGACGGCTTTGTGATTCATACGTAACCGGTGAGATGTGAGCATATTTCCAAAACCCGCCACAGCTATCCCCGTAGCAGTGCGGCTTTAATGGCTTTCTATTTGTGACATGCGCATCAATGTACGGTCCCCAGTTTGAGTCAGAGAAATACCAGGCGTTTTCGCCCATTCACATTTGACACAGTATATAGCAGTCAGGTTACATTCACTTCCATTGTATGCTTTAAACCAAAAGGACGTACTATTCCCGACAACTGCTCTAGGCGAACACAGCGCTACTAGTCGAGTCAATCGTCTCATAGAAACATAAAGGAGTTTTCCTTTTCCCCTGAGGCTCTCTGCCTCTCGGTCATGCACCAGAATGATCATGCATGGGCTATTGTCACGCATATCTGCGCAGCGGCTGCAGAATATGCCCTGTCGTCTACAACAGGGCAGAATTACGCTTGCTAAATGCCACGTATCGATTTTAGCATAAATTCTAAAATATGAAATATATAAAGACACTTCAATTAGCATAGTATTTTCAAGCATTACGGACAGTTCAATCCCAAACTATTGTATTGTGTTGTATAATTTGGACAACGGTTGTCTTTAGATGTCCAAAATATATGATTTTTGTGAAATAATTTGAACAATTGAGTGCGTGGCTTGATTGATTTAATTGTCTTAGGAGGCGCTAATCTGAGTGAAAATCACTAAACACTTCTATTTTCCCTGTTTTGATCTAAAATAAGTAGAAAACGAATTACTTGAGCACATCTCAAGTGATCCAAGAGTCTCAAGGAGCGAACATCGACTGATGTCAAGTGCAATACTAAAATGGCGCTACAGAAGTTAACTGATGCTCGCCTAACAGAAGCAGTTTTAGGTATAACAAACAAGTGAGGACAACAGGTGTAAGGTTAAACGTCTATCGTCTCTTGACAGACGAATCTTTAGATGAACCAACAACTACCATAGCAAAACACTCGCCCATTTCGTTCTATAATTTATTTCTAAAGCAGATTGTGAAATAATTAAAATTAACAAATTACGCCAGCTCTCAGGCAGGGCGTTGTTGTTTAACGCAGCTGCAATATATAAATGTTACAGTTTTTAAATCAGTGGCGTAACTAGAGCCAAGATGGAACCAGGGCAGCCGATCAACTCAGGCAGCTGATGCCCTTCTACTCCATGTGGCATTTTTAAAAGAAAGTCTAAAAACGGCTGGAACGCTTGAATTTTGGCAGTAACAGACTGTCTCCTTCGTTAGCCTGAGCGTTAATCTTTTCCGTCATATAATTAATAGCTCATACAGAGACTTATAGAGGCTGCCGTGATTGGTAGATACAGAATTTAAAGTATATGTAGAAACTGGTGGCCTCCACAGATACGTTTTATTTTAATCTCCACACATCAGCGATACAGATTAACAGACGATGCAAGATTTTTCGTGCTCAAATAATATAATGAACTCTTCCTAGACATATTTTCAAAAAGCTTAGAATGTTTGTTTGCTCAATCCCCGGCAGAAAGCAAAGTAACTTGGACACTGTCAAAGCTTTCCTGTCCGTAATTGCTGGGGCGTAGTTAAGCTGCTGCTTCAAATAATGCGAACAAAAGATTCACATAGTATACTTACGTGAAATGGCAACGGTCAGCAAAGAGAAATACATATTCGTCGTCTTCAGTGTCGCTTCCATCATAGACAGTTGTCTGTAACGTTCTCTCCTTTGCAGGTTGTTTCAAATAAACCGAAGTCGCGAATGCTCAAATTCAGTTGACGCGTGTTAATTAAGCCTAAGCGAATATACGTCTATAGGGTCGAATGGACAAGCTACAGCATTCACCTCTGATCAATATAAAAATGGCGATGAGGGGAGATCACGCGGCATTTATGCAAACAAAAATAGTTGTGCATTTCCCTTGTTCGGGCGAATGGATACACTGTCCGCCCACCCGCTCCCTAACGAGCCCAGGCAACAAGCGGCTCCAGAGACACCGCGTGAACAACCGGATGGATGAATCACCCCTAGCAGACAGAACCGAGGACTGCTAACAAAGGAGCAGCGAATACACGAATACTTTTTCACGGTCTAGAAAGTTTGTTCCGAGTAGTGAACTAGGAAGACACGCTATAATTAGAGTTAAAAATTCATTTGTCGCGAATCCGGAGGAAACGGGATTTCATTAGAAATTCGCCGAATTCAAAGTGATAGCGAATACTTAATAATGAATCACGCCTCAGTGTAAAATCCCGCCAGAACACCGAAGTTAAGCAACGTTGAGCGTGGCTGATACTTGGATGGGTGACCATCGCCGGGATCGAGTCGTGATGCTGGCGGTCAACCAAGCCGTTCAAGGCTTGGCATCGATAAATTAGCAACAGCCTTAAGCTGCGATGGTAAAACGCAGGTCTAGAGAAAGCAATAGCAGATTACTCTAGATCAATGGCGTAAGCCTGCCTGCCTAGAACACGGAAATCAGCGACGGACCCTACGCTTGTTCCGAGACTGCCTTACATTTGCTCATTGTAATCGGATAGAAAGAAGTTCATAAGAAACGCTTTGTGGTCGAAACAGATAAGTTAGTCTTGAAGATCTTTTTCTTTTTAGTTAACACAAATAATAATGAGTGTCGTCAATAACAAAGAACATTTAGTGCAAGACTCCAGTCGAGTCATCACAATTTTGGGAGAAATAGGCTAAGAACCTTTAGGAATATTATTTTGCTGAGATTCGGCAAACGAATAATGTGAAGAAAAAATCGTTTAATTAATCATTTGTCACTTTTAGCAATTTCTTTATCAAAATCAAATCTAAGAGCTGAAGCTATCAAATATGTCCAAAAGATGATTATAGCAGAAATAATAATAATAATAATAATAATAATAATATTATTATTATTAGTATTATTATATAATGCGAGAATAATAATAATAATAATAATTATTATTATTATTAATTAAAAACTAACTAAAAATTATTAATTAATTAAAAATTAACTAACTAAAAATTAACAACAATTCTTTTTTGTCGGAGAAATAAAGATAGAAATCAAAATAACTCAAATTCTATTTATCACATAATCTTTTTTTCATAAATAGGTATGATGAACGAACTAAACTAAATTCACCTAACTAAACTGAGCAAAAATTAACGGACGTTAAATTGCAAATTTGTTTACAATGATTTTCATCCTGTAATTATGTTCATCAAAGAGTTTTTCCACTTTAACTACGCTGTAGCTTCTATGCGAGTCTTGATTTTTATTTATCTCCACTGTCTTGGAGTAGTAACTGATTAGCTTTCTTTCACTTGTTCATACTACATAATATATACAATATGAAAATTTGCAGCGAAAATATTAGTTCATAAGTTGGGTTCAGTCATTGCCTTTGCGGCAGAGATATCTTCATTAATGTTTAATCTGACAGCCTGCTTTATCTTTTCTTTTCTATCAATCAATTTCTTATCGATAAAGCTGGGAAATGCTGGTGCAGCATTTTTAAATGACAGAATATACTAATATTCTTCCGTTTCCATCTTTTGTCTGCCCATCTACTTCTATTTTTTTATTGTCAGCCACAAAGAGACAACCGCTTGTTTTGTCAAGATATAATCGATACGGTTTGTTCAATCCATTCTTCTTCGTAAGCAGCTCCCTTTGGAATTCTAAGCGGGGTTCTTCAGTTTCGCCTGTAGCCTTGACGACATGGTATAGCAAAACACGACGATTCTCCCTGTCTGCAACGAGAATCGATAAGTCATCCAGGGTGATCGTATGACTGGGTAGGTCTATTTCCGCCCGTGGCTCGGAACGTTCATTCTTTTTATCCTCCTTTGATGATGTGTCATCCTGAATACATTTGAGCTTTTCATATTCCAATAATTTGGCGATGGAAACACCCTGCTTTTCTCTAAAGGCACCGTCGCCGAAGCTTAGTACAAAATACTCTGATCTTAATAAGATGGCTTGGCGAATATGTTCATAGGTTTCATCTGGCGTTAATATTTCTATTGTTCTTTTAAACTCTCCCTCACAATCGTACTCCAGCAATCTGCTTTCATTCAATAATGGAATCAAAATATTTCCGCCAGGTGTCACTGACAATCGACCAAGCCGTGTTCTGGCTTTCTTTTCGTCCATAATCAACCATCTGGTTAGGGTTGAGGTTAGGGTTGGGGTTAGGGTTAGGGGTAGGGGTAGAGGTAGGCCCTTGCCTTTATCCTCTTCTTTGAGTGTAATTCTTATAATTTCGTCCGGATCCTTGTCTTTATTATCTTCAATGAACAAATAATTCTTGGCATCGTGTGAATATGAAATGATATCGTATGGATTGAGCAAGTCTTTCACTTCAATAGACTCTTTATATTCGTAATCAGTCTTTGAGTAGACCTCAATCTCTTTGCAATCTCTTCTAACAACGTACAGCCTGTCTTTCAAAACGGCGATACCAAGGATTGCTTTATCTTCGTTTCCATTTACTTTCATTTTCAATTTGTGCATGAATTTCGGTTTCTTTATGTACACAAGTGGATCTAAATTTTATATGAATACAAGAAACAATTGCTAACATAGCATTTAACAAATACAAGGCACTGAAAAAACACAATTCAAAGAAACAGCAACCTGATTCAAGCGATGCTGTAAAATGTTTACACATGAGAAAAAGAGGAATGCAAGAACAATGCCATCAGGGTTATTTCTAAGATTGTGAATTTTGGGGTCGGGAAAATCTAAGGGTGTCGGAGTTTGGAAGTCTCTACCGAAAAGTCTGACGAGCAAAAAACGTCATCAAGTCTTTTAAAAAGTCTGACGAGCAAAAAAAGGTCATCAGAGAATAAAAGTTGGGGGTGTCCTACATTTGGGGGTGTCCAGGGCTAATTAATATGCATTTTATATGCATACCATTGTCACATTCCCAAATTTTGGGGTGTCGACCTCAAATTGGGGGTGTTGGAGGATGTTAGAGGGTGTAAAAATAATCTATGACTACCATTACATAAATGAGATGAGAAAGTCTTCAAATAATGGGAAAATTGGTTGTTAATAGAAGACATTAACTTAAAAAGAAGAAAGAGTGATAAGTGTACTGTATAGGCTAGGAGCATAGGCAACTAAATGAGCAGATTTTGCAGAAAAATTATAAGCTAAGGACAAATATTCTTGGCGCTTTTCCAAATTAGGACATGTATGCTTAATTAAACCAGATGCAAACCTGTTCCACATTTTAGCAGGTGCTGATTCACTGGATTAATGCGTCCGTGTCTTATTGGCCACTGCTCTTTCTTTTTCTGAATATATATATATATATATATATATATATATATATATATATATATAGTTTGAGTTTGAGTTTATTTCCAAAAGCATACAGCAATCATCAATCCGATTATAATATAAATAATAATATATATAATATAATATCCGATTATATATATAATATATTATTATTTTGCTGATTCGTTGTTAAATGTACCTAGAACAATCACAGAAATTGTAAGTGAGCTTTTTCTATTTCTGGGCTAAAAATCTGGAAATCCCTTCCTCTGGTTGTCAGATCTTCCAATAAACTGAGTATTTTCAGATCTAGTCTTAAAACACCTCTCTTCCAATTAACTTTTTCTCTATAGTTGGTCTTACTCTTTCCTTCTGACTGATCTCTGGAATGACCTGGTCTTTTGCGGATGAATTTGAAATACCATCCATAGATACCCTTGGGTATCAGAAATTGTGCATGAGAATTGCATTATTACTTTTTGCCTCAATCATTATTATTATTATTGTGCTAAAACATGTTAAAATTCATCATCATCATCATCATCATCATCATCATCATCATCATCATCATCATCATCATCATCATCATCATCATCATCATCATCATTATTATTATTATTATTATTATTATTATTATTATTATATTGTCTACGAGGAAGTAGTCGCGGTGGTTCTCGACGCAGCGACCTTTGTGGCTGATCTCCGTTTCGCCGACGGTTATGTTTTCCAGACCGCTCTGGAACCACTGTCCCCACCAGTTCTTCGGAAAACGACACCTCCCCGCGAACGTAGCGTATCGCAGTTTGCTCTGGTTTTTCCGCCTTTGGCGTTTTCTTCCGGTTCATTTTCTTCTTGATGTTTTCTCCAAAGCCAGATTTTTCTTCTTTTTCATCTTCATTACATTCCTCTGTAGCTCCAGATTTTTCTGGAGAAGATTCATTCTTTGTCTCCTTTGGCATTCCTGGCTCCTTTTCGCCAGCTATATCGTTCTCTTTCAATGACTGCCACCTCACCAGATTCAAAGGAGGACTCGAGACCCTGCATCAGGCTCAACCTGATGCCGTTGAATGGCCGAGAAAGAAAGGCATTCGCCTGAAGAAGAAGAAGAAGAAGAAGAAGAAGAAGAAGAAGAAGAAGAAGAAGAAGAAGAAGAAGCTATTACAGAACTCGATTCATAGAATCATACAAATCAAATAAGAATACATCGTCTCTACTGACTGTTTCACTTTGACCTGGTTTATCCATCATAGACAATCATCTGACTGTCCAGCCTGACAACATGAATTCGACCTGTGTCTTATATGGATATATGGATGTGGGTTGGTGTGTCATCAGCTAATGCCTCTATGCATTATGAGGAGGCGCTATAAAAGCTTAAGATTATATTAGTTATTAGTTATGAAGGCAGCGACATTTGCTGAACAGGTGTGACGATGTCATCACGTGCATCAACTCTATCCTTCTCGACTAAAAATCTGAAAACATCAGGTTCGCAGATCCTCCCCACTCCAGGTTGATGACGTTGTACATGAGTGACCCTTTTGCAGTGAGCTGTGTGACATTTTGACATTGCATAACGTTGAAATGGCGCAATTTCCAAAGCAAGACAGTGAAAGCTATTTTAGACCAAATGTACTTTTTAATTCCAATGTATCGTCCATTTGAATTTTAGTGTGAATTAATGCATTCCTGTTTAGTACAGCATGACTCCACTTGGTGACAACGTCTTTTGGTCTCTATTAATAACTCCTTTTGAGTGACTTTGGATTTATTTATAGGAAATTACAGGTGAAGATAAATTTTTCAGTTGAATTAACAAACTTCAAAGACTTTGTGAAATATGTGTTGATATAATGTTTATTTCAACTGTATTGATTTGAAACCCAAGAACTTAATGGAAATGCTAATAAAAGTATTGTTTTTCTCACTTATATAGGTACATGTGTATATTTACTCAAGGCCAGAACAGAAATCTCACTTGCATTCAGACTACAATACGAACTTAAGAAACATTATTTGCACTTGCCATATTTTGAAAGAGCGTCAACTGCCATTTAGAATTTGTTGAAATCATCAATGCTGCTTTAAATTAACTGAATTTGAAAAAGTCTTACTTTCTTGATTGTCCAATAAAGGTGCCATATTTCGAAGATTCTCTAGAAACGAAAAACGATTATTCAACTTAAGCCAATGCATGTATAAATTGCAACGCAAGACTATAAAATATTAATCGCGAGTGTCTAGTACTTAATCCCACTTGCATGTTCTTATTTTGTTCATTAAAATATATCTATTATGTTCTCTTTTATTTATACTACAGGTAATTTCTCTTTTAACAAATGCAGATTTTCCAAGATCACAAACAACGGAAAACCGATTGTTGCTGGAGAAATAAAAAGTTGAGACGGAAAGACGGCAGAAGTGGTTAGACTCTGGGCAGGCACTCTCACGGAACGGGTTCAACACCCCGTAAGAGCCTCTAAGGTCGACTCAGCCATACTCGCTAGAGGGCGGTTATAACATCGAATTAAGGAGGAGCGTTTCCTGCGAAGTAAAGAGCGGGCTTAAGCGTTTAGCTCGCAACCTACTCTAGGTTATTGGTGTATGCCGTCCGCGTCGCTGTTTACCTAAGTGACCGGAGATTAGCACCGGCCACAACGCTCGAATCCGGGCATGGGGAAACTCAGTTTACTTTTTAGAAAATAAATAGTTGGCGACCTTTTACATTTCATAGAATGGTTTGTGTTGTGCAATAATATCATGATTTTATATGACATTAACTTTTTGGCGAAGAGAGGAGATATCTTACCAATTATGGGGCTATATTTCTTGAGTTTTCGGTTGTAGAAAACAAAGAGGATAAGCACAGTGACCAAGAGCGCTGCAACACTGCAGCTCAACAACGCAATTGCGACATAATGGCGAAAAACTGAAACAAAGAACAGACATTATCACTGAAATGATATATATAACAAATGCTATCGCTGCAAAGAAGCGAAAACTCGTAATTTAATACAAGTTAATTAAAACGATTCAAAGTATTTTATGTTAAATAAAATTAGATTAGTTCTTCATCTATTAACCGAAGTATCAAGCTATTTTTGCATGGCTCGGTTTATCTATATAAATAAAAAGCTAAAGTGTCGGTTTGCAAGTGTAAATAAAAACACCGAAAGTTCTTAACAGATTTCTTTGAAACGTTTTAAAAACCTTCCATTCGAATAGGAGGGTATTTTTGCGTTAACATACTTTCTTTAAAACAGCATTTAGACTAACGTGCGTTTAAACAAATCCGAAGCGTTAACATAATTTCTTTAAAACAGCATTTAGACTAAGTCTAACGTGCGTTTAACTTAAACAAATCCGAAGCACGTAAAACACAACATCATTAAAAACGAAATCATCGCGTGATTTTAAAATTAGCCTAATTTTTCTTTTAGAAATCTCGAAGATTATGAAATCTCTATTTAGCAACACTTAGGCCACACCCCGAACTTTCAAACTAGGGATGTGCGGGTATACCCGTACCCGCGGCTATACCCTACCCGTACCCGTACCCGCGGGTACGTGTAGGGTAGGGTACACATTTTTCGGGTACGGGTCGGGTACGGGTATAGCGCTACGGGTACGGGCTACGGTTTTTGCCCGAAAAATTATATTGAGTGAAGTGTATTAGTGTAACTTGTATATCGCGTTCAGTTTGTCAGACAGCATGCATTTTACTTACTGAAAACATAAAAGAAATACAGATGACGTCATCTGACATCATCAGTAATAAATTTATAATGGCGACCTCTGACTCCTCCAAGGACCCCTCGACCGAGAAAGTTCTTCTCGAAAAGTTTTGTTGTTTAACTTGAGCTCTAATGCCTGCTCATAGATAAATTATATCTACTAAATATTTTAAACAAGCCCATCGAGTCTTCTAGAAGTTCTAATCCATGTCCGACATTCATGTAGGCTTAGGCTAGCTGACTAGTTGTATTACACAATGTTACCAACCAGTAAGTAGTCCAGACTCCAGACTTCAAAACCCGGGCCTACTATTTGCCAAGTGGATTATCCTGATTCCTAAGTACTAGAATTTATTTTTACTATTACTATTTCATTGTTGCCTCTCTATAGTCTCTAGGAACGGATACGGGTACACGGGTCCGTCTTAACAGGTCCTTGTAGGCTTGTAAAACCGTACATGCAATAGGAGCGGGTACGGGTCCAACTCCAAAAAACTCCAAATTCCAACCAATGTCGGGTACGGGTACGGGTACACAGCTTACGGGTACGGGTCGGGTAGGGTATAACGCTAGCGGGTACGGGTAGGGTAGGGTAAAAAAGTTTTTTCACGGGTACGGGTAGGGTAGGCATTTTGCTGTACCCGCAGATCTCTATTTCAAACCCAAACTGAAAACATCACACCTGCGAGCGGTTTTTTCCCAAAGATGGAGAATATAGAAACTGCGCAGTGGAAATTAAATTTGACATGCGTTAAACTAAACATCACATAGAGTTAAGCTTCAGTTCACATAAAAAGCCAGAATCATAGAAGAAAGAAAATTCAAGGTCGCCGACGTAGCAAAATATGGCACAGGAAGAAGAAGAAGATGGCTACGACAAGATGCATTGTATATATTATCTAAAATCCTTAAGATGTTGAATGCTAGAAATGACGAATCACCTTCGGGCTTGGTGTCTACATTGACCGTCATTGTGTTGTAGGTGCACGGTTGACTCTTAATGCTGCAGTTTGCCTCGCAACGATACCATCCAACGTTCTCCAGTGACAGACTTTGACTTCTCGATACGACTGAATATTGATCGCCTTCAGAATAGAACCACGTGTATTTCCAACAAATGGCGTTTGTATTTGCTACACATGTCACAGTTTCTCCAACAGTTTTTACCATCTGGTTATCAGTTGCGAAAGCATCTGAAATCAGCAAATAGATCAAAAACTATGAATAATTTACAAATATTAACATCATGTTTCATAGCAATATATATATATATATATGTGTGTGTGTGTGTGTGTGTGTGTGTGTGTGTGTGTGTGTGTGGAAATGGTCGTATAGACTTAATCTGTGACACTAATAGGCAATGTTTTCCTGAATTTACACACATGCACACACATACACCCACAAGAAATCAAAATTCAAATATCAACTAGTAGGCCTATGGCTTGTTATGGAAACGGATGTTACTGTGAAGGCACAAAGTTCAAGCGTTTGCATTTAAAACTGACTTCTAGTGTTCTGTTTCGAAGACAATTTGTTGTTGTTGTCAGCATGGTAGCGTCTATCAAAAGCAAGATTTATATATCACCCGACATAGAAATTGAAAGTGAATGGTGTGAATGAAAACTGGTTCTATAAGCTTAGGATCTGTTCCCCTACGCTAAACCGGGGTTTCTCCCATATTATCTGTGAGGGCTTGTGGACATTTCGCCTGCAAGGCGATTCACCAAGCAACCTGTTCGCCTACATGATGTTGGCGAAACGCCGTATAGAACAGTCGCCGTGTAGGCGAATCGCTGTGTATGCTAACGCCGTGAAGGCGAAACACCGCTGAGGCGAATTGTGGTGTAGGCTAATTGCCCTGCTCCTCATGAAGTTAGACGTCAGACATTAAAGTTCTGAACGTAATTTGGAAGAATGTCTACTAACACAATATCTTGACAGTTTCTGTCTTGCAGTTGTCCTTTGGATTTCTCGATCTGTTTGATTGACAGATGAAAACTGATTCATCCAACTGAGTGTCTGCCTCTGTAGTGTAATTGCAGGTGATTCGACCGTCAAAGTCACTGCATGATGACTTTGGAACAGTAAACCAATTGCCCTGCTTGAATCTCGTCCATTGTAGAAGAGGAGGGATATTGCCCGTATAATTGATGGAACATGATAACTGAATCGTTTCCTTCTGGAGACCGCAGACGTTTGGTCCGATGAAACCACTCGAATTGATATTGCTCTTGCAATCAGGAGTTGACTCTGAAAACAACGATGGCCTAATCTAATCATTTAAGTATGGCAACATGCATTGTGTTGCGAGACCCTCTTCTTGTGTGTGGTTTACTTACTAATTAATCGCTGTTGATTTGCTAGGTGGCTGCGAGAGCGAGGGGCGTCGCTCTCTTTGCGGTTTTATGTTTGAAGGAACTTGTAAAGATTAAAGATTAGTTCGGAAATCCATTTCAATCTTATCTCGTTTCTCGACATTGCGCTGCGAGCCATCAACACCCCAGGCGAGACCACAAATGTTGAGGGCTCGCATCAAGGTTTTCGACAGCGATTAATAACTAAGTAAGCCACACACAAGAAGAGGATCTCACAACAATTGCCATACTAATAATGGAGATCTTTGGTTGCAAGCAACGTTTATCAAACTTTATTTTCGCCATGATGACAACAATAGATGTAATAAACGTTTTTTACTTGTTAATTTTTTCCATGTTTAACGTTTTTAGCTTTTTTTATTTTTGCCAACGTTTTTATTATAAAAACGTTGATAAAATAAAAACTCAGATTTTCTGAAACCATCTACAACGAGCTAATTAATTAGTTGTCTACTGTTTAGCTATAGAGCATAGTCGATTGCTCATTAGCAGGCCATGCAGCTTTACTTACTTATAACATATAGTAGAGAAAGCATTTTATGATATCGTTGTCGTTATAGTGTTTAATTACATTTTTAAAAGTATATATAGTTACATTGCTTTAGTAGTCACCGTAGGCAAGGGCAGCCATGCCAAAAGACAAAGGGCCGGAGTGGAATCACGTTGCATTTGTTGACGACGTGGCTGGCAAGAGAACCGCATACCGTCATACGTTACAATTGGCTGTCTCTTCCGTGATAAGGCCTACAGCGGCGGTATCAACTGCATCAGACCACATCCTGTAGGTGGCGGCACATCAATATGACCATGTGAAAAGGCTCCAGAGGAAGTAGTTACTGCAATGAAAACAGTTGCCAATTGAAGGGCGCAGCGTGATCGTGACAAGAAAGGGCTTGTTGAAATTGATAAGCTCACCACGAGGGCAGGATCATTTGCAGCGTAGGGCCAAAAGGCTGAAACTTAAACTTCCAAGCCGTGCAGATCTGGCGGGGAATCTCTTAAATGACGCTGTTATTGATGCTGACAGGAAGTTATCAGAGTTCAAGGCGCAGATGTCTGTTATTAGAGGAACCATGGTCACTGATGGGTGGACAAATGTTCGGAATAGACTCCTTATAAATTACCTGGCAGTGACACCTGATGGGATCATGTTTATTGACGGAGCCGATACTTCTGGTGAAACAAAAGATGCAAAGTTCATTGCTGATGACATTAACAGAAACATTGAATCGATTGGTGAACAAAGCATTGTACAAGTGGTGACCTTCAGTTCACTGACGCTGCAAACTTTGGCTTGGTAGACCCGCTCCTGCATTCCTTCTCAAACTTTGTAGTTCACAGAGAGTTCGTATCTGGCCTGGTTGGGAACCAGTTCTGGTGGAATGAATGCAAGCTCTGTTTGCGACATGCCGATACAACCTTTAACCGGCTAAGGGTACTAGGATTTAAAATGCTATATCTGTACCAAATGTGATCCGATTTTTAAAATTTTGGATTTCCTTTGTTCCAAATACATTTCACTACACCTTTGCCGTTCACAGAAGATAGGCTGCCACTCAGACATTTTAGCTGCAGAACTTTACAAAATTATTTGATTTATTTTTTGAGGAGGTCAGTATTAGGCCAGAGAGTGGACAGCCTCCCAAATTCTATATACTTTTGCACAGGTGATTAGAAAAAGAAATAAAAAAGCAGGAGAATGGTATTTACCTCATCGTTTTAGCTTTCAAATAGCCTGAGATATAGCAAGTTGAAAAAAGTCCAATATTACGTGGAAATACGCAAAAGCGCTGGTACTCGGGAATTTCCCGCTTATTTAGTTTTGCTAGGTAGGGTTGCTACACGCTAAGGGTGTCGTGAATGATATATATATGACATTGTCTCCCATTCATTTCTGAGTCAAATACTGAAAACATTTTGAAAATCGCTTCACATTTGCCAAAGTTATGGACAAATAAAAAGTGGTGTGTTTGTAATGCCTCACAGTGTATAAAGCAGACTGCGGAGCTGTGTTCTCTAAGCTAAAGGCTGTGAACATTAGAGCAATACACTTCACAGTCGAATTTTTGTGAATAGTTTTACATCGAACGCTATTCCGAATTTGTTCGACTGAAAATGATGATAACAGCAAGCACAATAGCTTAGTGTCTTTAGTCTTTTAAGTACTTTCAAACTAGAAAGATGCTCGCTTCGCTCGCGCTCGCTTCGCTCGCGCTCGCTTCGCTCGCAGTGCAGGATAATACTAATCCAAAACCTATACCTAATACCCAATCATTGAATTCATGCTGAACAACATTTCAATGATGTACTGTACATACCCCACCTAGCCAAGCTCTGCGCCACGTAATAATTAGGCCTATGTACGTTAAAATCACGCAACAACTGTGACCATTTATGACGCTGTACACGTATTTTTGTGTACGTTAAAATGTACGTTAAAATTGCGCAACTTCCTCAAGCTACAAACAATTGTTACCAATAGCAACGTCGTCGCACGCCCACCCCTCTGACGCAGCAATGACTCGACTAAACCGTCGCACGCTACGAACAATTGTTACCAATAGCAACGTCGTCGCACGCCCACCCCTCGGACGCTGCAATGACTCGACTAAACCGTTCTAAACGTACGCTTCGTCAAACGCTTCTTCGTCAACCAATGAGAACGCTTGAAGGTAACAGAGAGACATACAGAACAAGGATCTTAATATTATAGATGATATTTGACAATACATGATGTCCAGCACACACCATGAGATATCCAGTGGGGGTAGTTTTACCCATTGGTTGCGAACGGATGCATAAAACCATGGGTATATGAGGCTTAAAATAATAAATAAGTAATAACTGAATTTAAAGTGGTTTAGCAGGATTTGTTATGTGTTCAAAACCACTGTCATTCACGCATCCCTCTATTCCAACTTCTCTTTGTCCTCTACCGCTGCCAGTGGCGGTTCCAAGAACTCCTGGTGGGAGGATGCGATGAATTTCTAAGAATTTACCGCCAATTGTCAAAGGAATTATAGGTAAGCGGTTTAGAAGAAATCTTATTTATAAAATATAATGTTCAGAATTGACAATGTATAAAAGCCATTTTAGTCTGGTTTAACAAAGTTATAGTGCAAATTGAGTTTTCTATTGCTGGAAGGAAGCGAATTTGTCGATGACATTGTCTATGGATAATTTCACATCTTTGTGGATATGCATCAAGGCTAATCCGTTTAGAGTCTTAGATGATCATCTTCCATTGAAGACGCATTTTTGGTGGGCCGGTGGGGGATGCATCCCTAGTCATCCACAACGTGGAACCGCCCCTGACCGCTGCAATGCTATGCTTGATTATATGAAAAACACGATAATCTGCAGTACACAAAACGAAAACAGATTCTTCTTTTTATGTGTCGTCCTTTGTCAGAGGGTTGACAGTCATTTTTCTCTATTTCTCTCTATCTTCTGCCGCCCTTTTAGGGCTCCATAGTTCTTAGTGTTTGTCCAATCAAAGATGTCTCCCATCCAGCTTCTTCTCGGTCGCCCCTTCTCCTTGTTCTTCCTATTCTACCTTCCATTATTATCAGTGGTAGGTCTCCGGCCGAACCTCTCATGAATATGACCAGCATAGGACATTTTTCTTATTATTATTTCCCGTTTCCACATTGCTGTTGCTTTGCTTCTCTCTAGGACTCGGCCGTTTATAACTTTGTCCATCTGCAGCTGATTCTCAAGATCCTTTTGTAACGCCATAATTCAAAGGCCGTGATCTTTTCCATAATCTTCCTGTTCATTATGTCCAGGTTTCGCATCCATAAGTCAGAAATGGGAAGATGTAGCATTGGATGAGCTTTTTCTTGCACTCGATGTTGAGATCTCTTCTCATGAGCTCTTTCATCTTTTGAAAGGCTTCCTTGGTCATACCTATTCTTATTCTGATCTCCTCATTTCGACCGCCGTCTGTTATGTAACTCCAAAGGTACTTTTAGCCTTCCACCTGCTGAAGCTGTACATTTTCGATTATGATGTTGCACTTTCCTGCTGGGCTTCTCTGCTGACTACCATGACTTTTGTCTTTTTCAAGTTTAATTCCATTCAGTATTTTCCTATCTTAACTATGTTCATCACTAAGGTCTTCAAATCTTCTTCATTTCAACTAATAAGGTGGTGTCATCTGCATATCTTATGTTGTTATATTGTACTCCTATTTTAACTCCAGGTAATGAATTCAGGGTTTCTGATAGTAGGTATTCACTATAGAGATTAAATAATATGGGTGACAGGATGCAACCTGGTCTTACTCCTCCTCGGATTTTAAAACATGTTGTTTCTCCTTATTTACACTTTAGTCCTGACACAAGATTCTTCCTTTCAGTACATATGTTTCATCAGCTTCATTTCCTAGTCTGGCATCCCTGCTAGCTACATGACTTTCCTTAATTTGACGAAAACAGCACACACATTAAATTTCAGTTTTGCATAATTTGTTGTAATATAATCACTATGTATGAATCAAACTAACATATCGATGCTTAATTTATTATCTCATGTCATGTCAAGCGGTTTCTTTTATAACTCACTGCATGTTATTATCTGTTTCACTATATAGTTTAGCATCAGGGATTACAAATGTCATGTGCAAAACGTAGGCTTGGCTAAGAAATACAATGTTCTGTTATAAAGGAACTTTATGGTTTAAGGCGGTTTATTTTATAACTCACTGCATGTTATTACCTGTTTCACTATATACTTCAGTACCAGGAATTATAAAAGTCATGTGCAAAACGTAGGCTTGGCTAAGAAATACAATGTTCTGTTATAAAGGCACTTTATGGTTTAAGGCGGTTTATTTTATAACTCACTGCATGTTATTACCTGTTTCACTATATAGTTCAGTATCAGGAATTATAAAAGTCATGTGCAAAACGTAGGCTTGGCTAAGAAATACAATGTTCTGCTATAAAGGCACTTTATGGTTTAAGGCGGTTTATTTTATAACTCACTGCATGTTATTACCTGTTTCACTATATAGTTCAGTATCAGGAATTATAAAAGTCATGTGCAAAACGTAGGCTTGGCTAAGAAATACAATGTTCTGCTATAAAGACACTTGAATTCGGCGTGGTCATTTTAAGGGCTGATAAATAACACAACACACCTAATTAAGAGACAGGCGGAAACGGCTGCACACGCTGTTGCATTCAGTTGGCTAATTTTTTTAGCTGGTTTAAGAAAATTTGTGTTTTTATTTTACCAACGTTGTTTATAATAAAAACGTTGGCAAAAATAAAAAACGTTATTTACACCTATGATTTTTATTATGCCGCAGCGTTTGCTGGAAGCAGAAGATGCCATACAGGAGACCGTGATGGATAGTGAATACAAGTAATGGGTGACGACTAGTGTCACGAATGAGGCAATCAGGGATAAAAGTAAGGTTGCCGTTGAAAAATCTGTTGATGAGAGTTTTTGGCAGTCTGCGACACAGCTAACTTCCATATGTGAGCCGATCATATCGTTAGTGCGTCTTGTGGATGGTTCTGCTCAAAGTGTGGAGAAAAGTGTATTGGAGTATGTTCTAGATAGACAGCGGTGTTGAAATTTCTTCACTGGGCCAGCCAAAGAAACAGCAACTCAGAACCTACTGTACATCAGCGACAGTTGGAAAATGTTGCACACGCCGTTGCATTCAGTTGGCTTTGTATTGGATTTAGAGTACCGTTTGTTTCTGCAACACGAGAACGAAGAAGTCATGTCAGCCTTTCACAGTCTGATCAAACGCGTCTTCAGAGATTATGTCCAAGTCCAAGTTAAAGTCATAGGCTTACAACAGCATGCGAGTAACAGGGCTGCGTACGGATTGTTCTCAAGACTCATGGCAGAAGCAGCAGCCAAAGAGACGCCAACATTTAGATGGTGGCTTGCCTTTGGCGCGCACGTATCTGAACTGCAGAAAGTTGCAGTGAGACTGTTGTCTCAAGTGACGTCTTCTTCGGCATCTGAACGAAGGCCTCTTTTTGGCTTCGTCCATACAAAGAAACGCAAACGACTTGCAAACGGGTTAGTTAAAAACATACTGTAATTGAATGGATGGGTGGAATAAGGAGGTAACCTTACCGACCCCTAAATGGTTTGAGTATCAATAACAATAAGAGGGGTAACTGCATTTACTTCCATAATTCACCGGACCCTTCAACTGATATTTTCAACACTAATGGGGTAACTGGATTTACTTCCTTATTCCTCTGGGCCCTTCAATTGAAAATCTCACAATTTAGGTTGTAACTGCATTTAACTCCTTATTCCACCCAACCATTCAGTTGTAAAGGTCTGTGCTTCCAACAAATTTTATAATTGTAATTGTAATTTGTTCTTTTGCTTGTTGTTATTTGTTTTATTCATTAAACTTCTAAACTTCTAAACTTCTTCTTCTAAACTTCATTATGCCATCAACTAATTAACTGTCATCCCTTGCATTGATCTTCACTAATGCAGGGTAATAATAATAGCCTGATTCCAAGCTATGGAAAACTCTTGTTTAGCTGGTGACAACATACGGATGTGAGACATGAACTTTGACTTATTTAAGATCTCGTACTGTATAATGTAGCGAAGATCAGGGCCTTCGAGAGGAAAGGATTAAGACAGATTCTGCATATATCAATGACAGGGAAAAGAGCAAATGAATGATATAATAATAATAATAATAATAATAATAATAATAATAATAATAATAATAATAATAATAATAATGTGATTTTAAATGGTTTTAGGAGGCTAGGTAAGCCTGTGTGAAATTACAGAAGGGAGGTGTTACAAGAGAATTTTTGGAGTCCATCAAAAGAAGAAAACTGTCATACTTAGGTCACATCATGAGCAAAACAGACATCTGTTTGGAAAAGGCACACCTGATGAAAAAAGTAAACAAGGCAAACCAGAACCATGCGGATGGACTGATAACATCATGCAATAGGCTGGAAAGACAATGGAAATGGCGATCCGAATGACAGGCAACATAAATCAATGAGACACGCTCATTCATGATGCGGTCCACACTCGAAGCGAGGATGGCTGTAAGACAAAACAAGATTTCAAGTGGTTGAAGAGGTTAAGTTAGCCTATGTTGAAATCACTGTAATTACTCTCAACATTTAATAATCCAGTTCTCCTAGATAACTGCCGAATCCATTAATTTTTTCAACTGTTACTTTTTAAAACAAAGATATGACGAAAGATTCAGACGATTGTCGATTCTTACCTAAAATAATAAGCTGGGCAGCCACTGATTTTCTGCCATCTTCACAAACATACGAACCAGCGTCTTGAACTTCGGCCTGTGTTATAACCAGATTGAACGAACCGGGTGAAGGTTTTTCTCAATCCGATATCTTCTGTTGTAAGGTTCAAACATTTGCTTACTTGCGTAAACATATCTTAGGTCTTGGGATCGTTTACCCACAGGATAATGAAGCCACGAAACTTCTCCGGATGCATCAGATATTGAGCAGTTAAGATAAGTCGAGTCACCAACACGGACTTCGGTGTCAATAGGCGTTTCAACGATGCCAGCATTGATGCCATCTGTGAAATGATAGCGAATGTGCAATACAAGTCGCTTCCAAGGCATTGACCTATAGGCCTACCCGCTTGTTGTTTTACACGTTAAAGGAATGCGTTCTTAAAAATCCTCCTTTTCCAGCCAAATGCTTTCCGATATATCACATTTTTGTATATGTACTAGCATTTTGTCTAATGATTTGTCTCTAACATTTGGATCTTGAGGAGCAGTTTGATGTTTGCTTGGTTTCTTGTTCACGATAAGGCAACAGTGATATTATAGTGTTTTAGGTCAATCATGGTTCGAAATTATGAGCGAAAGACTGAACAACTCTGTGAACTCCTGCTACAATGTCGAAGACTAATTACTGCATGCGAAAGTGGAATGAGTGCAAGGCAAGCTAGTATCGTAGTTGCTATATTCTTCATGCTACATTGACAAGATGAAGAATCAGGCTTTTGATGATTGTCAGCTTGGGCGACATAGGCCTCATTTGATGAAAGAACAGCTGTTAAGTCATCATCATCATCATCATCATCATCATCATCATCAGAAGCGCGAGACCAGCGGGGGCCGTTGCGTCACCCCTTGACCATGACCCCGCCGGATGGCACGTCTCCAGAGAGTTGATGGAATCTCGCTGGTCTGGGGTACGGATGTGGTCGATCCATCTTTTCCTGGGACGACCAGGACTGCGCTTCCATGATCGGTCAGGTGGACGACCGATGGATAGGTCGACGTGGCAGCGGAGGGCTTGATGAACAGGAACTGTCTCTTCGAGGCATAAGTAATGGCATGTTAAGTCGCATTGTGGAAATGCAGCAGCGTTTCAATAGACTAATGCGAAGTGACGTTAGGAGGATTGCATATGAGTTTGCTGTAAAACGCGACCTCAGGCATCCGTTTGATTCAAAACGAAGATAGCAGGTGAAACTGGGAGGCTTCTTTCCTAAACGACACCAGGAACTGGCAATCCGAAAGTCTGAACCACAAGTAGAGCTGTAGGGTTCAGCAAGTCTCAAGTAGACGAATCCTTTCAACAATTTTAAAATCTCTGATAGGGAAGAATAAGTTGACATCTATGAATATCTGGCTTAAAGATGAAAGTGGCTTAACCGCAGTTCATGCGCCACAAAAAATATTGTAATGAAAGATGAAAAGCAAGTGGAGAATATGACATGCGGAGAGAAGAGTGCATTGTCTATGCTAGATTTTAAGCAAATTATTGCTATCTATCTGAGTTGTACTATGTTGATATTACTGCAGGATAAGCACACAAAAGATAGCCTAAAGGCCATATAATTAGGCTTAAAAGTGAAATGACCTACCAGTTGAGTTTAATATCCACATCGACGCCACGAAAACGAACCATTTCATTTCGCTGGACCTCATGACTATTCGGTTCTTTCTCTTGTAGCCTGAATTTCACTTATTTAAATATCACTTTCTCTCGACTTATCGCAAGCGTTGGCTTCTTGGTTTGCTGCTATATATAACATTGCAATATGTTTTTAAATACTATAGTTCCTAAGTGCCTGAAATAAACTTGTCCAAGCCGGATCAGAGTGCGCTGTTAACCGAACACTGTACTTCAATTTTATAATCAAACAAACTAAACTACTTAATGACACATGCAGGTGATGGTATGCTATATAATATATTGAGCGAGCAAGCAATTCCCTTCCATTAAAAATTTGTTGAAATGATTTGCAGCTATATTGTCCGCTTTTAAGAATAGTTAAGGGCCTCAGACCGACTTCTAAAGAATGAATTATTAGCATTGTTTTATAATGATGCATTTTATGATAAGCAACATAGCTTATATATAGCAGCCATGTTGATATAGGCCTAATGAGTAATATTTTTCAAGACAATTTGCCTTGATTAACCATGCACTCGGTAATGGACCTAACGCTATATTAAATGTTCGATTTATTGAAGTATTCTTCTGACTTGAGCAGGTTTACTCTTGTCTCTGCTAAAATTGCCTATCGCTAATGGTGTTTATGCATAGGCCTTCGTCTAGACCTGCATAATAATATGGTGGTATAGATCGACATCTCATGCATGCAACCACAGGTTGACGATTACTGTAAGACCAAATACAAAAGCACCTTACCAGAAGAGTTCCCGCTGCGATTACTATAGGCCTATGCTGATAAGAGATGCGTTTTAAGTCGTTACACACTGTGAACCAATACATTCTAAATCCGTTTTATGTTGTCTATAACTTCGTCAAATTTTGGCAAATCTTGATAAAACTCGGTAGGAATGTAGATGAAAGAACTGCCAATACGCATTATCTTCTGGTTGTTTGCAATATCTTTTATGTGTAGCAAATGAATATCACGAAACAACGCACAGCGTAATATTACTCATTTGCATGGAATAAATTTGGCAGCAGTGACCACAGCGAGCGGATGGCTGGAAACATCTCCTGCAGCAGCGTCACGTGAAGACCTGACCCTCTCGTCAGTGAAGAAGTTGAGACGAGAAGTTGTGCAGCAACTGCCTTGATCGCGTGAAACGAGCTAGGCAATTGGTTGCAGTCAACTCCTGTGCACAACGTTTCTTCAGGCTCTTCTTCAAATGCAGACATCGTGAATAATAATGCGCCGGACAGAATTCTTCTTCACAGTGGCACCACCAGCTAACGTACAAAATGACCTCATTTACGCTCTCCGATTTCAGTCAGAAAGCGTGACATTACAGACGAGAGACTGCTTCGCCCACGCCCAACGTTCAGGAAGTCAGTAATGGTTTCCATTGCTTTATCCAAACTGGACTGTTAAATATACAGTTTACTGTTCTTCAGGGCATTCCATAGTATACAGTAGGACCAACTGACTAAAAATTCGTTTCAGGAATAAACAGGATCGTGCTTAATGCTCATCAAGAAGGTCTTGAATTCTGGACCAAAGACATGGTCGACCAGGGATAAAGCTAAGAGTATGGAGTAGCTCGGACAGACATGATGGAGCAGTAGCCCACAAATTAAAGTGCAACAGCTCACAAGACACGAAACTAACTCGCGCATATCTAACAAATAATTCTGTGATATGATAGTTATGATACTATAGTTTGATACGAATTCTGGCATGGCAAACGTAATTCGGAGCAAAATAGTCTTAATAACTTCATTTCATAGCGAGGTTTCAATGATAAAGACAGAATTTAATAATATATGAGTCTAGATTCTAACGCTAAATATAATTAGGACATTTGCTTTAGAAGATAAGCTTCGCCACTAATCAATCACAAATGTACAGTAGACCTTCGATAATAGTGCTCATTCGGAGTTTTTCTCCGAATCTACAGTACACGAGAGGACATTTGTAATTTGCGTCAGCAGCGAGGATAAAACTAAGCAGAACTCCATTCCGAAGTCGTTACGAAAAAAGCATTGCAAAGGTTTGACATAGTGATTTCTTTTCACCAGGGCATAGAACTTATAGGACTATAGAATCAGATCAAAGACTGGCTGTGTCCAATCAATATTGCAATCTACAGTAACGTTTTCTTTGCATCTAGCTTTGATAATCAGATTTTAAGATGATCCTTCCCTGAATATGATAAGAACATTCTGTAAAACAGCGGACGAAAGATGGAGCTCTTTCATCATAAATGCATGAAGCAGTCATGCCAAGTTATCTGTAGTATGACACAAATGCTATACCATGCTAGTTATCTCCAGTATAATAAAAATTCTTGTAAATGCATGCATACATAAATGCATGCATACATACGAGCCTGTTCAATTGATGTTTACAAGCACATTACAATATCATATGATAACTTAATCCACATCAAACACTTGATACAACATTTATTACGACAAACACTGGCATATAATTTATTGGACTCAGCATTAACACTATATTTATATTTTGTTTGTTGTTCTGAGAACGCAAGATAATAATATAATTATCTTTTATGGAAAAATGCATATTTGTCCAAAACCTTTGTGATATGCCCTTTCATTAATGGTGCCATGATGAAAAGGAATATGGACAGGCACTTCACAATGAATCAATTTGGAGGGTCACAAATTTGTTACTCTGAATTACATTTAGCGCACGTTCTATAATAATTGCACTAGTAAACATTCAGCTGAAAATGACCTGGGCGATTAAACGATGACGAATAAAAATGAACAGGAGGCAGAGATGAAGTTGCTTCATTTAATAAGAAGTACTCGATAGAATTTGCCACTGGTCTATTCCTGTTTCAAGATAAACGACGGATTGAAAAGACAACTTTCAATATCTTTCGCCTTCGATTACTAAGCTTATTCTTCGTTGAAATCTACGACAGATGAGACAGCGATAGGATCATTATCTTGTGAACTTGCTTTGAATGTGATTTAAATGTGAACAAACTGCGTGTCACTGTTCTCAACTATGACGATATTTCTGTTGTCAATTTCTCTATTGACTATGTTAGGTGAGTACAAAAGCAATAGTGCATCTCTATTAGTCTAAAGGCATTGACCTTCAAACAAGCAACTGAAGACTTTCAAATTCATTAACAGACTTTTTCTATGTGCTTTAGACTTAAATACCGCTGTTGCATACTCTTTTCACCAACCGAAATCACACAATAGTGAAACAATTTCATCCCAGAAAGCTTATTTCAGACAATCAAGAGAGCAATTGTAATGGTCTATTTCGGTGAAAGTAAAAATACACGGCATTTCTAGGCCAAATTTGATTGTCTTGAGAAATCGCAATGGGCTAAATGAAGTCGTTTTTTAAATACAATAAATAACTCTTTTTATCAGATTGAAGTAAGCTTTATCAGATGAGTGATCATGCGTCATATATGGGAAATGAAATAGTTTAGTTCGATTGTAATCACCGCAACTTTAGAAACTTACAGATTTTCCGACTAAGTTTCACGGAAGTGCATTTTTTGTGATTTTCATTAGTGTGCAGCAATGCTCAGACCGCTTTACAAAAACAATTGTAACACAGGTATGACAAAAAACATAGCACTAAAGAAGTTAATTAAATTAATTTATCACAGGAGGTATGTTAAATACATATGACAAACCTATTGCTTCTTATATGTTAGCTTACTATTTTTCATTGTAGGTTCATTGTATTGCCATGCTGAACCATTGAACGCCGCCGTCAAAGTGGGAACGTCAATGTCCATGAATTGCGGATCAGCGTCCAACGATGAAACCGTACAATGGCGATTCAGAAACCCACACACCGGCTTATTGGGCGAGACAATATTATACGATGGATCAAGTGTGTATGGAGAATCTTCTATTTCCATCACCAAATCACAGGACATTGTTACTTTGACGAAGAGCAAGATACGTCCAGAGGACGCTGGAATCTATACGTGCTTCGTAACGGCAAACAACAAACCAACAATCGCTCGATCAGCAGAATTAATAGTTCTTGGTCAGTCATGATTTTCCATCACTAACATATCTGTTTGAAACTTAATTAAATTCTGTGCAGCAAGCCAATTAAATTTGAACAGTAATCACAGATTTTGTTTCCTATAAGTCCATTTCTACAAAGCACTCGGTTTTAGCTGAAAATGGCACACAGATTATGGGGCTTATATATTCCTGCATTTCAATAGGCTAGCTATATAAAATAGAAATTTTTCTTTGAAAAGAATGGAACCAATTGAACTACTAGGATAGCGTTTTATTTAAATTTGTGATTAAATTTTTATTTCAATGCATCAAATCCAGTATCAGATCCAATCTGTCAGTCCAGTCTTGGCAACGATAGTCTTGGAGTTAAAGAGGACAAGGTCGTCGAATTGCAATGCAATGTCTCCTTTTTTGGAAAAGATCTGCATCCTGTGATGATATGGTATCGTAATAACGATGAAAAACTGAAACCTCAATATGTCACTCAGACCGAAACATCGTTCTTTCAAAAAGTGAAGCTGCAGATGAAAGCCAGCGATAACGGAATCGTATTCAGTTGTCTGCTCCATTTCGAATCCAGAAGCAATGCCAGTTTCCATCAACCAACTGTCATCAGGGCCAAAAATTCTCCGGAATACAATTTCAGATGGAATTTCTCTGCTTCAGTTTCTTGTAAGCTTAGTTAATGTCGTTTGCATCTTTTCGTTGGTAGTTAACTTCATTCACATTTCTTATGATGCTTTAATTCTAAATTTATTTTTATTGGTTATGATAGCAGATGAGTAAGTTATTGACGATACTATGAAGATGACATTGTGCGAGAACCTTTTCGTTAGCAATTACTCTAGAGGGAAGAAGTGTTCTAAAGGCGCTTATCATGCTGCGTCAAGCGAACTCTTTCGAATGCATCTACGTTTCAAAAACGCAGTCAAATTATGACCAGAAAGGATCTCTGCTAGAACACCATTATCTTTCACCTGTCCGAAAACGAGTGGTTTGATTAGAATGTTTAGGGAAAATCAGTTGTAAGCTCTGCATCTACTGGTAGAACACCTCTGTTACTGATACTTGCGATGCATAAATTCAGTTCCGTGTAAGATTGGAGACATGGTTGAGTTGGAATCTCATTTAAGAGAGAAACACGAGAGAAATTGTTTTCAGCGATATTTTCAGCGATCAATTGTTATGACGCTGTGCTTATTTAATCCAAATCACTATTAGCGCTATTCTCTTGAGGCTTGAGAGTGATAAGGTTCTCTGCAGTTGTGTTGACAAAGACTATTCCTATTTGTCATGTGAGCGGCGCACGTGCGGAGATGCGAAAGTTGACAGAGGATGCTCAGCTATGATTTCTATTCTCCAAAGCTCTGGTTACTATGCACGTATAGAACCCGCTGAGTAGTGATCTCTGATTCTTAATTTGCTCAGAGTATATTTTCTGAGGTGTGCGCATGCGCTTAGCTGTGTCAATTTCTGATTCGTAGTCTACAGCATAGTTAATCATTTCCTTACCTTGCTGCTGGCATTCTGTATGTATGCGTTTACAGTATATCTACCTTTAGATGGTCCGAGAAATATGATCTTCGAAAATCTAAAAATGTCTTATGAATATGGCGATATTATCCTCTGTCGAGCTGAAGGAAATCCTACTCCAGACTACAAATGGATATCTTTGACGAATAGCGTCTTTATAAATGGATCAAGCTTAACCATAAGCAGTGATTACATGGCTCCTGGAGACACGTATTCCTATCAATGCATCGCCATCAATTCCAAATCTGGTACAAATACTTCGAAAGCCATCAATATAACAATCGGTATTCCGGTCGGTAAGCAACATTGATCTCATATCTGTGCTTTTCTTTCTTTTTAAAAGTTTAATTGCTTCTGTCTGAATATATGATTCATTTGTTGAATATTGAGGAGTTTTCGTTCTGTGGGGAAATATTTATTTGATTGCCGCTTCCGATACCTTATTAACAAAATGTTCAAAATGTTGATCTGTGTTTTCAAGAGAATGCTTTCTGCTTAGTCACAAATAGTCTACTTGTCATGGGCTATGCCACTGAAGTAGGCCTAATGATGTGAATGATGTTTCATTCGTTGTTGAAATAAGTCAAACAAAGGATGGTGAATGTTAAAGGTAGCTGAGTTAGGTATCAGAATATGTGGATACCTTACCTGTAGTAAATATCTTACACTGCAGTGCCGTTTATGGCGTGTATATAATAGGTGAGTCACATCAACATCAACTTTGGTTTTCATATATTTACTAGAATGGAGTGTGACAAAAATCATAACCTTGAACGTGGGTATCACTGCTGGAATTTTGTTCGTTGTTCTAATTGCTCTGAAAGCAATTCGGTTGAGAGGTAAGTTCTAGTCGATTGGTGCATTTTGCAATAATTTTGACAAAGCATGTTAGAGATTGGCAAGCCATAATTCCATCATACAGTATGTAGCCTCACCTGCTAATACCAAATTTCATTTCAGCCTTTTAAAGCAAGCTTCAGACTTTTATTAGACCGTTAGAACATATATTCTATGTGATCATGAGTATATTGCCGTTGATATGAAAATATATAATAATTTGCTTTCATATATGTAGATGTCTCAACATATTTTTAAAACTCGCATAAGATGATTGTAAGGAAATATAATTGAGGTTGGTCGAGGCTGATCACTTATGAATTATAGTTAATGGGGAGGACTTGGAAGCTTGTCGTCAGTCAATGAGAAAGCTCAGGTAATTTAGATTGGCAGTCAGAGGGGACAGGCGTCTATTGTATCTGGCAATGGATGACTGCAGACGGGTTCTTACAGAAACAGCGTTTGAACGGATGTCTTCGGTTGCGTGAAGGAAAGTCTTAAAGGAACTTTCTTTCAACTGGATTGGGTATGTTAGCGATTCAGAGCGTTGTCAAAGATAAACGAAATGACAGATATTAGTCAAACTCGCGATGAATCCGCAGGAATTACTATGATTTGATTCGTCAAACTATCGGTCAATAACATTAAGACTGGATTATAAAGATTATGTTATTCACGTAAAGTCCCAATCATAATTCTACTTGAAGGATCCGATAGAACAACGTCTAATAAGGAAAACAACGCCAGGAAAAGAGTCCACTTCGATTCCGACAGCAGAAATGGAGGCGATAGATTACAGGTTTTTCATGGCCAGCCTGTAGGTAGGATAATGGTAGAATTGTTGTTTATTTGAACAGTTTACATTGCGCTTATACGTCTGAAGTATGCTGAAGAAAGACAGAATGAAAGATATAATATAAATATAAATATATTTGAAAATACCATCTTATGCGTTAAATCTTGCATTTCTTTGTAGATCAAATCTTTTTTTTTACATATTATAGCCACACTTTGCAATTCGATGTTAGTGTCTATGGTAGGATAAGTTAATGATAATCTGTCCCCAATCCATGACATATTGTATACATATTCATGTGTAGATGGCAATGCTGTTGATGTACCGCCAGCAAATGATAATCCAGAACATAGCACAAATCCTCGAAATGCGGAAGTGACATCGTACGTGGAATTGATTGGTGACGATGTGATTGAAGACTGTTCAAGTGAAGTCGTCGAAATGGAAGGCACTTTTCCTTACTCGAAACTGAACGTCAATCGTGCTCTTCCAATCCCACCAATATACGCTCAGCTAGAGACCGAATACTTGAAACCAGCAGATTCACAAGTCTCCATGTATGCTTCCAGCAAAGGCTCTCTCGATCGCTATACTAATATCGATGACACCTTCACTGCATCAGATACGCGCATGGAAAGGAATGATTAGCCTAATTCTGTGCTACTGTTTAGTAATTCAACAGTTAAGACTAGCGCGTTAGTTTTAGTTTGCAGAGTTGCTATAAATTCCAATTTATTTCCGTGACATTTTTAAAGATAGCTAACAAAACACATGATTTATTACGAAACATGACAATCAAGAATGTATAAGACCTATAATTAAGTGCGTGATATTGCTGATTATTCCTCTTCATTTATTTGTTTCCATGTGTCATTAAGTAACACGATTTTTCAGTTGTGCGAGACTTCACAAAGAAACTCAATTATGTCAAAACAAAAGACATATAAAGTGTACTAACTCTAGAAACTCTACAAGATTAAACTGACTATATGCAATGTTATCTTCTATTTCTTGTGATAAATGGATAGTGTTTATATGAACTCGATTGAATGTAGGCTACATGATGAACATGGCAGACCACGCAGTTATTCCAATTTTACGGGATACAAATCCCTTAGGCCCAACCCTTTTTCTCAACGACTGGTTTCTGTACTCTTTATGTCTGCGAATTATAGTTTTGAACTTTTGACTACATAAACATATATAATACTTTTTCTATAAGACCTAGATCTATTTTATATTTTCACTAATTAATATTATTACTAGATTATTAGATTTTTGTCATTTGTACAAATTTTATGTTGGAATAATTACTCAACATATTTCTGTTCATGTATACAGTTATTCATGCTTCATAATACTATAGTTAAGCTGTCTATGTTCTTGAAATGTTGAGAAAATAAATTTGATTGATTGATTGATTCCGAAAGCGTAGTGAATAGGAATTAGCAGAATATTACAGTTGGGGAAACCCATGCTTTCGTCATCCAAAGACTCTCCTCCCCAAGAACCAATACATCAACTAACCTATTTATCATTAAGGATTCGTGACTATTCGTATTAATGTAGAACTCATTAGTGTTGACTCGTGATTATCCAGAACCAATGTCCGTCATCGGATTATCTCAGGCGATAGATTAAACTTGCCCTGTATTGAATTGTCAATGGTCACTGGGAATAGTAAAAGAGCACTGTACTAGGGCAACGGTGTCCAGGGCGTTCCCTCGGCTCGCGAACAGCAACAAATTCTAACGGACAAGACGAACTAACTTTCTTAAGGAGAGAGGGAGCGCCCGGCCGTGAACTGGCTGCAGTCTGTGTATAACTAACTATCGTCGACGTCTTCGAGTTATTTTTCCGCAGTAGTGGACGGGGCCAAAACCCGTTCATCATCATCATCACTTTCATTTATGCGTTTATCTGCAATGGAAGTTGATGCACATCAGTTCTTTTTGTCGGAGAAATAAAGATAGAAATCAAAATTACTCAAATTCTATTTATCACATAAGCTCTTTCGATAAATAAGTATGATGAACGAACTAAACTAAATTTACTTAACTAAACTGAACTAAAATAAACGCACGTTTAATTGTAAATTGACTCGCAATGATTCTGATCCAATATGTTCATCGAAGTGTTTTTCACTTTAAATATGCTGTAGTTTCTAGGCGCGTTTTGATTTTTATTTATCTCCTTTATCTTTGAATAGTACTAGACTGATCAGCTCCCTTTCACTTGCTCATACTATGTAATATATGTGATATGAAACTATACAGCGAAAATATTAGTTCATAAGTTGGGTTCAGTCATTGCCTTTGCGACAGAGATATCTTCATTGATGTTTAATCTGACAGCCTGTTTTATCGTTTCTCCCAATCGCTTTCTCGATACAGCGGGGAAATGTTGTATATCTGATGCAACATTTTTAAATGACAGAATATACTAATATTCTTCCGTTTCCTTCCTCTTTCTGTTCCTCCGCTTCTATTTCTTCATTGTCAGCCACAAAGAGACAACCGCTTGTTTTGTCAAGATATAATCCAAATGGTCTGTTCAATCCATTCTTCTTCGTAAGCAGCTCCCTTTTAAATTTCAAGCGGGGCTCTTCAGCTTCGCTTGTAGCCTTGACGACATGGAATAGCAGAACACGACGGTTGTTCCTGTCAGCAACGAGAATCGATAAGTCATCCAGAGTGATCGTATGGCTGGGCAGACGTATCTTTAACTCGGAAGACGTATCCCTTTCATCCTCATTTATTGGTGGGACCGCAGGGATGGAGAGTTTCATCTGGGCTTCTGAATGACTCTCGTCCTGAATACATTCGCCATCTAGGGTGACCTTGTGGCTTGGTAGACTTAATTTCACCTGTGGCTCGGAACGTTCAGTCTTGTTATCCTTATTTAATGATGTGTCATCCTGAATACATTTGAGCTTTTGATCTTCCAATAATTTGGCGATGAAAACACCCTGCTTTTCCCAATCGCCACCGTCGCCAAAGCTAAGTACAAAATACCCTGATCTTAATAAGATGGCCTGGCGAATATGAACATTGGCTGTATATAGTGTTAATATTTTTATTTCTCTTTTTAAGTTTCCATCACAATCGTACTCTCGCAGTCTGCTTTTATACAGTAATGGAATCAAAATATTTCCATCGGGTGTCACTGACAATTGACCAATCTCTATTCTAAGTTCATTTTTGCCTTTAATCAACCATCTACATTTTTTGCCTTCATCTTCCTTTGGTGTAATTCTTATAATTTCGTCAGGATCATTTTTGTCATCTTTATTATCGTCAATGAACAAATAATTCTTGACATCGTGTGAAATGATATTGTATGGACAGAGCAAATTTTCCACTTGAATAGACTCTTCACATCTGTAACCAGTCAATGAAAAGACCTCAATCTCTTTGCAATCTTTTCTGACAACGTACAGCATTCCTTTCAAAACGGCGATACCAAGGATTGCTTTATCTTCGTTTCCATTTGCTTTCATTTTGAATTTGTGCATCAATTTCGGTTTATTAATGTATATGAGTGGATCTAAATTTTATACGAAGACAAGAAACAATTGTTAACATAGGACTTAGCAAATACAAGGTAATGAAAACAAACACAATTCAAAGAAACGGCAATTTGTTTCAAGCAACACCGCAAAACGTTTACACATGAGAAAAAGAGGAATGCAAGAACAATACCATTAAGTAAATGAGATGTGAAAGACTCTAATTAATGGGAAAATTGGTTTCTAATAGAATGCATTTTAACTTTAAAAAGGAAGCGTGTTAAGTGTACTGTCGGCTAGGAGCATAGGCAACTAAATGAGCAGATTTTGCAGAAAAATGATAAGCTACACGTAAAGGGGCGGGAAGATAGCAGAGTGTTAACAGCGTTGGACGATGGAGCAGAAGGTCGCGGGTTCGATTCCCGCAGGAGCCCTAAGGTCGACTCAGCCTTCATTCGCTAGAGGGCGGTGGTAACTGAGTAGCAGCTGTGGCTGCGAAGGTAAAACGTGGGTCTAGAGAAAGTAATGGCAACCTACTCTAGATTAATGGCTTTAGCCACCTGCGTCGCTGCTTGCCTGACACCAGAGATCAGCGCCGGGCTTTACGCTCGAAATCGAGTATGGGCGAACCTTTACCTTTACCTTTACATGTAAATACAACTATTCTTGGCGCTTTTCCAAATTAGGACATGTATGCTTAAATCAGATGCAAACCTGATCCACATTTTAGCAGGTACTCATTGAATGGATTAATGCGTCCGTGTCTTTTTGGCCACGGCTCTTTCTCTTCTGAAGGTTTTGCTGATTCATTGTTAGATGTACCTAGAACAATCAAAGAAATTGGTAAGTGAGCTTTTTCTATTTCTGGGCTAAAAATCTGAAACTTTCCCTCTGGTTGTCAGATCTTCCAATAAACTGAGCATTTTCAGATCTAGGCTTAAAACACAACATCTCTTGCAATTAGCATTTCCTCTATATAGTATGTCTTGCCGTTTCCCTCTGACTGATCTCTGGAATGACCTGGTCTTTTGCGGATGGATATGAAGCCTACTATCCATTCTCCATCTTCTAACGAATATGCCTATACTGCACTTCTCTGTTCCGGACTCATGGAAACAGAGTTGGCAGTCTGCTGAGGTAAAGAACAAATACCTCATCACAGACCTCTGCAAGCGCCAACCCGGCTGTGACCTAGTGCGCTATGATTGGGTCCACCTCAATCGCTATCGAACAGGCCATGGCTGGTGCGCCGATATGCTCCATCGTTCGGGAGCCAGAGATGACCCGAATTGTCCCTGCGGCATCAGACAGACTACAGTGTATGAACCACATAGTCAATGACTGCCATTTCACTAGGTTCAAAAGAGGACCAGAAACCCTGCGTCAGGCTCAACCTGATGCCGTTAAATGGCTGAAATGAAAGAAAGGCATTCGATAGAAGAAGAAGAAGAAGAAGAAGAAGAAGAAGAAGAAGAAGAAGAAGCTATTACAGAACTCAATTCATAGAATCATACAAATCAGATAAGAATACATCGTCTCTACTGACTGTTTCACTTTGACCTGGTTTATCCATCATCTGACTGTCCGGCCTGACAACGTGAATTCGACCTGGATCTTATATGGATATATGGATGTGCGTTGGTGTGTCATCGGCTAATGCCTCTATGCATTATGAGGAGGCGCTATAGAAGTTTAAGATTATATTAGGTGTTAGTTATGAAGGCAGCAACATTTGTTGAACAGGTGTGACTATATCATCATGAGCATCAATCCCGCCCTTTTCGACCTCAAGCGTCATCAGGTTCACAGCCCCTTCCCACTCCAGGTTGATGACGTTGTATATGAACGACCCTTTTGCAGTGAGTTGTGTGACAGTTTGACATTGCATAACGTTGAAATGTCGCAATTTCCAAAGCATAGCAATGAAAGCAGTGTTAGACTAAATGTACTTTTTAATTCCAATGTATCGTTAATGTGAATTTCAATGTGAACTAATGCATTCCTGTTAAGTACAGTATGACTCCACTTGGTGACAACGTCTGTTGGCCTCTATTACTAACACTCATTTTCAGTTACCTTGGATTTATTTATAGGAAATTACAGGCGAACGTATACTTATCAGATGATTTAACAAACTTCAAAGACCTTGCGAAATATGTGTTGATATAATGTTTATCTAAGTTGTATTGATTTGAAACCCAAGAACTTAATGGAAATGCTAATAAAAGTATGTTTTATTCACCTATATAGGTACATGTGTATATTTACTCAAGGCCAGAACAGAAATCTCACTTGCATTCAGACTACAATACGAACTTAAGAAACATTCTTTGCACTTGCCATACTTTGAAAAAGCGTCAACTGCCATTTAGAATTTGATCAAATAATCAATGCTTTAGCTACTAAATTAACTGAATTTTAAAAAAGTCTCACTTTCTTGATTGTTCAATAAAGATACCATATTTCGAACACTCTCTAAAACGAAAAAAAGATTCATCAATTTAAACCAAGACATTTATAAATTGCAACGCAAGACTACAGAATATTAAACGGGAACCACTAATACTTTAATCCCACGTGCATGTTCTCATTTTGTTCATCAAGATTAATCTAGTATGCGCTCTTTTATTTATACTGCGAGTAATTTCTTTCTTAATTAATAAATGCCGATTTTCCAAGACCATAAACAACGGCAAACAAATTGTCGCGGGAAAAATAAAAAGTTGAGACGGGAAGACGGCAGAAGTGGTTAGACTCTGGCAGGCACTCTCACAGAACGGGTTCAACTCCCTAGCAGCTCCTAAGGTCGACTCAGCCATCTCGCTAGAGGGCGGTTATAACATCAAATTAATGAGCAGCGTTTCCTGCGAAGTAAAGCGCGGGCTTAGGCGTTTGGCTCGCAACCTACTCTAGGTTATTGGTGTATGCCATCCGCGTCGCTGTTTGCCTATGTGACCGGTGATCAGCACCGGCCACAGCGCTCGAATCCGGGCATGGGGAAACTTTACTTTTCAAAATAAATAGTTGGCGACCTTTTACATTTCATAGAATTGGTTGTGTTGTGCAATAAGATCATGATTTTATATGACATTAACTTTTTGGCGGAGAGAGGAGATATCTTACCAATTATGGGCCTATATTTCTTGAATTTTCGGTTGTAGAGAAAGAGGATTAACACAATGACTATGAGCGCTACTACACAGCAGCTCAACAACGCAATTGCGACATAATGGCGAGAAACTGAAACAAAGAACAGACATTATCACTGAAGTGACATACAGTATATAACAAATGCTATCGCTGCAAAGAAGTGAAAACTCGTAATTGAATACAGGTTAAAACGATTCAAAGTATTTTATATTAAATGAAATTAGATTAGTTCTTCATCTATTAACCGAAGTATCAAGCTATTTTTGCATGGCATGGTTTATCTATCTAAATAAAAAGCTAATGTGTCGGTTTGCAAGTGTATATAAAACACCGAAAGTTCTTAACAGATTTCTTTGAAACGTTTTAAAAACCTTCCATTCGAATAGGAGGGTATTTTTACGTTAACATACTTTCTTTAAAACAGCATTTAGACTAAGTATAACATGCGTTTAAACAAATTCGAAGCGCGTAAAACACAACAACATTAAAAACGAAATCATCGCGTGATTTTAAAATTAGTCTAATTTTTCTTTTAGAAAACTCGAAGATTATGAAATCTCTATTTAGCAACACTTAGGCCACGCCTCGAACTTTCAAACCCAAAATGAAAACATCACGCCTGCGAGCGGTTTTTTCCCAAAGGTGGAGAATATAGAAACTGCGCAGTGGAAATTAAATTCGACATGCGTTAAACTAAACAGCACATAGAGTTAAGCTTCAGTTCATATAAAAAGCCAGAAACATAGAAGAGAGAAAATCCAAGGTCGCCGACGTAGCAATATATGGCACAGGAAGAAGAAGAAGAAGAAGAAGAAGAAGAAGAAGAAGAAGAAGAAGAAGAAGAAGATGGCTACGACAAGATGTATTGTGTATACTATCTAAAATCCTTAAGATGTTGAATGTTAGGTAAATGATGAATTACATTCTGGTTCGGTGTCTACATTGACTGTCATTGTGTTGTAGCTGCACGGTTGACTCTTAATGCTGCAGTTAGCCTCGCATCGATACCATCCAACGTTCTCCAGAGACAGACTTTGACTTCTCGATACGACTGAATATTGATCGCCTTCAGAATAGAACCATGTGTATTTCCAACAAATGGCGTTTGTATTTGCTACACATGTCACTGTTTCTCCAACAGTTTTTTCCATCTGGTTATCAGTTGCGAACGCATCTGAAATTAGCAAATAGAAAAAATACAATGAATAATCTACAAAATATTAACGTCATCTTTCATAGCAATAATATATATATATATATATATATATATATATATATATATATATATATATATATATATATATATGGAAATGGTCGTATGGACTTAATCTGTGACACTAATAGGCAATGTTTTCCTGAATGTACACAGACGCACACACATACACCCACAAGAAATCAAAATTCAAATATCAACTAGTAGGCCTATGGCTTGTTATGGAAACGGGTGTTACTTTGAAGGCACAAAGGTCAAGCGTTTGCATTGAAAACTGACTTCTAATGTTCTGTTTCGAAGATAATTTGTTGCTGTTGTCAGCAGTGTAGCGTCTACCAATAGCAATATTTGAATATCACCCGACATAGAAATTGAGAGTGGATGGTGTGAATGAAAACTGGTTCTATAAGCTTAGTATCTGTCCCCCTACGTTAAACCGGGGTTTCTGCCATATTATCTGTGACGGCTTGTGGACAATTCACCTAAACGGCTATTCAAAAACCAGCCCTTTTGCCAAAATAATGTAGGCGAAGCACCGTGAAGATGAATCGTGGTGTAAGAGAAAAGCCCATAGGCGAATTGCCGTGGCGTGCTCGCTCGGCCTGATAGACGTCACAGCCTAAAGCACTAAAAGCCTGTTGCTGGAATGTCTACTAACATAATATCTTGACGGTTTCTGTTTTGCAGTTGTCCTTTGGATTTCGCGATCTGTTTGATTGACAGATGAAAACTGATTCATCCAACTGAGTGTCTGCCTCTGTAGTGTAATTGCAGGTGATTCGACCGTCAAAGTCGCTGCATGATGACTCTGGAACGGCAAACCAATTGCCCTGTTTTAATCTCGTCCATTGTAGCAGAGGAGCAATGTTGCCCGTATAATTAATGGAACATGATAACTGAATCGTTTCCTTCTGGAGACCGCAGACGTTTGGTCCGATGAAACCACTCGAATTGATATTGATCCTGCAATCAGGAGTTGACTCTGAAGAAAAACAGCCATTGCCTAATCGTCTAACGTCTAAGAATGACAACATGCAATGCCATGTGAAAACCACTATAATTATTCTCTACATTTAATAATCCAGTTCTCGTAAATAGCTGCTGAATCCATTTATTTTTTCAAATGTAACTTTTAAAAACCAAAAGGTTATCGATTCTTACCTAGAATAATAAGATGGGCAGTCGCTGATTTTCTGCCATCTTCACAAACATACGAACCAGCGTCTTGAACTTCGGCCTGCGTTATAACCAGATTGAACGAACCGGTTGAAAGGCTTTTCTCAATCCGATATCTTCTGTTGTAAGGTTCAAACACTTGCTTGTTTGCGTAAACGTATCTGAGGTCGTGAACCCCTGTACCCACGGGATAGTGAAACCACGAAACTTCTCCGGATTCATTAGATATTGAGCAGTTAAGATAAGTCGAGTCGCCAACACGGACTTCGGTGTCAACAGGCGTTTCAACGATGCCAGCATTGATGTCATCTGTGAAATGATAGCGAATGTGCAAAACAAGTCGAATCTTATGTACTTCATTTGCGTAAATGGTTTAATGCCACAGCCACTTGCTTTTTACAGTTTGTATCTACAGTAGATATTCCACGCCATCGAAAAATCTTTCCCTGCATTATTACTTACGAATTATTGCTCTCTTTCAGGTTATAATTGATGTTAGTGTTGGAGACGTGAAAAAAGGCTCAGACAATGATGCTGTATTGCAGAATTAACGCAGAACGCAGGAAGAAGAGAGAGAGAGAGAGAGAGAGAGAGAGAGAGAGAGAGAGAGAGAGAGACACGATGGACGGATGTTATTGTGTAATGGACCAGACAAACAATTAATTATCAATAAATATTATATCAGAACTGCAAAGACAGAGATGCGTGAAGAACTTTGTCGTCGACCTGCATAGCTTCGGACTTTCAGCTATGAAGATGGACGACCATACTAGACCACAAAGGAAAACAACCTACCAATTGTGTTTAATATCCATATCGATGCTACGAAAACGAGCCATTTAATTGTCCTGACACTCATGGCTATTCCAACTTCTCGTGTCGTTTGTGTTGCAGCTGTAGGCCTATTACAACTTTCTGCTGTCTATCGAATTATCACAATGTTTGTTTTCTCCTTAGACTAGTCCTATATATAGCACGGATTCACGGAAGGCAGCTATCTAAAACAAACCCATTGTCAGACAGTTATTGCAATATGCTCTTATAATTGTCTTGTCTCTTAATTAGGTGAGTTATGTTATTTCTCAGCTCTTTAAATATCTACAAGTCGAATTCAAGTGCCTTTATAGCAGAACACATTGTATTTCTTGGCCAAGCCTACGTTTTGTGCATGACTTTTATAATCCTTGACGCTGAACCATATAGTTAAACAGGTACTGGCATGCAGTGAGTTAGAAAACAAACCGCTTGACATGACATGAGATAACACATGTAATTTAGGCATTTGTATGTTAGTTTGATTCATACATAGTGATTATATTACAACAAAATATGGAAAAACTGAAATTTAATGTGTATGCTGTTTTCGTATTGTGTAGGCCTGCGAATTATTGTATCTTTCATAAAATCAAAGAGATAACAGCTGAGGCGGACAAACAGAAGTTGTAACAGATTGATGCGTGAGTGACAGTGGTTTTGAACACGTAACAAATCGTACAAAACCACTTATAATTCAATTATTATTTGTGTATTATTTAAACCTCATATACCCATAGGTTTTTTGCATAAACACTGTGCTGGCGATGCATAGGCACGCTCTGACAGCTTCAACAAGGACCTCCATTCCGAGCGGTTTGTAAGCAGATCAGCTGGCTTCTGTATGGTATGCATACAAAATGCATACTAATTAGCCCTGAACACCCCCAAATGCAGAAGTACACCCCAGCTTTTACTATCGGATGACCTTTTTTGCTTGTCAGGCTTTTTTGAGACACTTGATAACGTTTTTTTGCTTGAGCCTTTTTGAGACTTGAATCACGGTATATTTTGCTTGTCAGCCTTTTTTGGTTAAAAATGTCCAAATTCCGACACCCCCAGATTTTCCCGACCCCCAAAAAAAAACAAATTCACAATCCTAGAAATAACCCTGGATAGAGCCTCGCAGTCTGCTTTATAAAATGCAAACAGCAGATGAAACGGTGTTCAACTAAAACAAAACCAGTTCAGTCAAAACGTCGATAAATTTCATCAGATTCCTTCGCACGCAAGAGGACACCAGACAGGTGTACGTCAATTCCTGCCTCCCGTACTTTCCACGCGCGAATTATTTGCACCTCGTTTACCTGCGTACAACGAGTTTACGCACAGCAGAAAACTGAATACCTGCAGGATAGATATCTGAGTTGGACTGCAACGCTCACATCAAGTTTATCGCAGTGTCAATATGAATATTCAGTGTCACTATGACATTATCAAAACAATAAATAAATATGAAATAAGTAAGTCAATAAAATGGAAGCAAAGGAAATTAAAGAAAAGGTGGAAAGGATCGTCGATAAATGACGTAAAGCGATTTTGGCACCTCTTGGGCCCCCTCCTCCCTACGTAACGCGACGTAACAAAAAGTCAGACCCCCTAAAGTATGACGTAACAAGAGGCCGATCTCCCTTTTTCGTCTTCCGAAAAGTCTTGACAAGCGAAAAAGGTCATTCATTCTTCTATTTTTCCTCTCCAAACACAGACTCACAAGCAAAAAGGGTCATTCTTGTATTTATTCCTCTCCAAATACTCTGACAAGCAAAAATAAAGTAGTCACTTAAAATTGTTGTGTTGCGTCATGTCACATTTACGGAATCCCCTCGTCATACTTCGTAACAAATGTCCGAACCCTCTCCCCCTAGGCGCGTAACGTCATTTGTGAACGAGCCCGAAGTTCAGTGGCGTAGCCACGGGGGGGTTTGGAGGTTAACCCCCTTTGGGCGGCGAAAAGTGTTTTTTATGTATTCTCATGCAATTTTTATTTTTTGATGCGATTTTTGGTGATTTTGGGGGTGAAACCCTCCCTTGGCGCTTATCGACGAAAATTTTTTCAACCCCCCTTCCGGAAATCCTGGCTACGCCACTGCCGAAGTTAGCATTCGACAGTTATGCATTTTTTCGGTTACACTGTGAAGTTTACAGTGGCCATGCTGAACAAGCCCGTAAAAGTTTCTAAAAACGATTTACAGCGTTTTCTAGCACAAGCATACTCAGGAAAGATCATAAAAGCTTTCGAGAAAAATCCAAGTGGTTTCGAAGAATCAAAAATTTATCAACCCTGGGCCAACAATCGCTCCAGATGGTTTTATACGAGTTTATTTTGTTTCAATTATGAGATTTACAGTTACATTGCCTGCATTTATGACTAGTCAAGGGTCTCAGTCTGAGTTCTTAAGACTGAATTACTACCCCACTGTTTTATTATGATGCATCGTGAGGCTTAGGAGAGACTCCGTAGCAGCCATTTTTATATATGGATAGCAGATAAAACTTTCAAGATAAATTACTTCGGATAAGCTGCACTTCAAACCATAGGTTATATTGTCTATACACGTTCTGTAAAGGACCTAAAGATTTCATTAGAAGTATGTTTTATTGCGGTGCTCTTCTGTCTTGAGCAAGTTTAATCGTGTCTCGGCTAGACCAACATAATAATAATAATAATAATAATAATAATAACAATAATAATAATAATCATCATCATCATTATCATCATCATCATAGGGTGGCATAGATCGACATCGCTTGCATACACTGACGATCAAAGCCTTATAGGCTTTGAAGATATCTCACTGGAAAACATTACTTGGTTCCAGGTCATTTTCAGTGTTAGGTCCACAGACATGAAACAATCATTACCGATGTCGGTGAACTCATCCAGTTTGCACTCTCATTCTATTCAACTCATTCAGGATTCCTGAACAGGAGGCGTCCATCGACATTTTCGGATCAAAAAAGCCTTTACGACCAAACAAGCGTCTTTTATACCGAACGCTTAAACGCTAAACGAATGAGTGGCCTCTTACTCTCTCCTACCTGTGCCTTTTTCTTCAACGGTTTATGGTAAATTTTATCTGACAGAAACATGCTTTTCTTACAATTAACAACATCAACTAACTAGTGGCGTAGCCAGGATTCCAGACTAGGGGTGCACATCGACATTTTCGGATCAAAAATGCCACGACAACCAAAAGAACGTTGTCCTCTCAAACGCTTTCATCTTTCATGCATTCTGCCCAATCGCAATAAACCTACTCCTCCCAAATTACTCAATGGTTTTGCGCAAATCTCACGACTGGTCACAGTTCGTATAGGGCGCCTGGTCCGGTGTCCCGTAGCCAACGATATAACAAAACTAATAATTATTTTTATTATTAATGCGTTTATCTACTATGGAAGTACATGAACAATAGTTCTTTCAGTCATAGAAATAAAGATTGAAAACAAAAGAAATCACATTCTATTTATCAGGTAAGCTGCATTTATAGGTAGGCCTAAGTATTATAGGCGAAATGAACTAAACTAGATTAACTTAACTAAACTGAGTTTGAATGAGCAAACGTTTAATCGTAAATTGGTTCGTAATTGATTCCGATCCAATATCTTCATCATGTTCATCGAAGTGTTCACTTTGCTTATATTATGCAGTCATTTTTTTCATTATCTTTTTCGTCTTTGACTAGTGGGCGATTACCTTCATCTACTTGCCCGTACTACATATGATATGAAACTATTCTGTGAATGTATTAATTCACCAGACTCCAAGTTAGGTTCAGTCATTACTTTGCGGCAGAGATATCTTTATTCTTCATTGGAACTATTTAATCAGAGTCTGCTTTATCGTTTCTATCAATCAGTTCGTTCTCGATAAAGCGAGAAAATGATAGTTTTAAATAACAGAGTAAACTAATATTCTTCCGTTATCTGCATTTTTTTTGGTCATCCACTTCTGTTTCTTCATTGTCAGCCACAAAGAGACAACCGCTTGTTTTGTCAAGATATAATCGATACGGTTTGTTCAGTCCATTCTTCTTCGTAACCAGCTCCCTTTGATATTTTAAGCGGGGTTCTTCAGCTTTACTTGTAGCCTTGACAACATGGTATAGCAGAACACGACGATTCTCCCTGTCTGCAACGAGAATCGATAAGTCATCCAGGGTGATCGTATGACTGGGCAGGTCTATTTTCACCTGTGGCTCGGAACGTCCAGTCTTGTTATCCTTATTTGATGATGTGTCATCTTGAACAAATTTGAGCTTTTGGCCTTCCAAGTTGGCGATGAAAACACCCTGTTTTTCTTCAGAGGCACCGTCGCCGAAGCTCAGTACAAAATACCCTGATCTTAATAAGACGGCTTGGCGAATATTTTTATATCTTACATGTGGTGTTGATATTTCTATTTCCCTTTTTAAGTTTCCATCACAATCGTACTCTCGCAATCTGCCTTCATTCATTAATGGAATCAAAATATTTCCATCAGGTGTCACTGACAATCGACCAGTCTTTATTGTGCGTTTATTTTCGTCTGTAATAGACCACCTACATTTTTTGCCTCCATCTTCTCCTTTCAGGTGTAATTCTTATAATTTTGTCAGGATCATTTTTACCTTCTTTATTATCGTCAATGAACAAATAATTATTGATATCGTGTGAAATGATATCTTCTGGATTGAGCAAGTTTTCCACTTTGAAACACCTCTCATATTTGTAGCCAGTCATTGAATAGACCTCAATTTCGCCACAACAGTCTCTAACAACGTACAGCTTGTCTCTCAAGACGGCGATGCCGTGGATTGCTTTATCTTCTTTTCCATTTGCTTTCATGTCGAATTTGTGCATCAATTCCGGTTTATTATTGTATATGAGTGGATCTAAATTGTATATGAATACAAAAAACAATTGTTAACATAGGACTTAGCAAATACAAGATAATGAAAACAAACACAATTCAAAGAAACAGCACCCTGTCTCAAGCAATAATGCTAAAATGTTTACACAGGAGAAGAGGAATGCATGAACAATATCATTAGATAAATGAGGCGAGAAAGTCTTCAAATAATGATAAAATTGGTTGTTAATAGAAAGCATTATCTTAAAAAAAGGAAGCGTGATAAATGGTTTGTAGGTTAGGAGCAAAGGCAACTAGATGGATAGACTTGGGGCTGTCCATTAATTATGTCAACAATTTTTGGGCAATATTTGACCCCTCCCCTTGTCAACAACTGTCACTTTCAGTTACCCCGTACAATTACATAAAAAACTTTTGACCCCTCCCCCCAAGATCAACGACAGGTCCCAAAAACAAGGTTATTATTTTTTGCGGTGATGACCATTTTACTATTTTTCCCTGTTTTGCTCATCGAGTGTCAAAATGTGCTGGTGATGACCTTTTTTGCCATGCTTTTTTCCATTGTAATAAGTAGTATTCCATGAAATTTCCTATTTTTGATTATTTGTAAAAACTGAAATTGTTGACGTCAACTTCTCTTGACCCCCTCCCCTGTCACCAACTGTCAAACTTTTTCAAAACCTCCTAAATTGTTGACGTAATTAATGGACAGCCCCTTGGCAGAAAATTATGAACTAAAGAAAAATATTTAAACCTGATGCAAACCTGTTCTACATTTTAGCAGGTGCGCATTGAATGGATTAATGCGTCCGTGTCTTATTGGCCACGACTCTTTCTCTTCTAAAAACAAAATGACTGAATTTCTAAACTAATAATTTATTATCATATTTCAAATGGTGTAGCAGTGCAGGTAGCGATTTGGGCCATCCATGTATTACGTCGTCAAATTTGTGACCAATTTTTACCTCTCTTCCCGTGTTATCGAACATCATCAGGTATCGAACCACTCCTCTGGGATAGCCACATCACCGCAGAGTTATATTTACCACGATTAGTAATTTAGTATCGACTTCAGATTTTCGTCCTAACTGCATCTAAGTAGTTATTACAGAACTCACTTCATAGAATTATCCAAATCAGATAAGAATACATCGACTCCACTGACTGTTTCACTTTGACCTGGTTTATCCATCATTTGACAAACATCTTATTGTCCGACCTGACTTCGTGAGTTCGACCTGGATCTTATATGTTAGTGATTTGGTGTGCCATCGACTGCTGCTTCTATGCATTATGATGAGGCGACATAGAAGTTTAAGATTAGATTTGTTGTTAGTTATGAAATCGACATTTGTTGAACAGGTGTGACGATGTCATCATGTGAATCAGCCCCGTCTTTCTCTTCCTAAAGGACTTAATGGAAATGCTAATATAGGCATTATTTTTGTCACCTGTACAGGTATATGTGTATATTTACTCAAAGCTACAGCAGAAATTTCACTTGCATAGACATCAGACTACAATACGAACTTAAGAAAGATTCTTTGTACTTGTCAGACTTCGAAATATCGTCAAATGCCATTTGGAATTTACAGTAATGAAGAAATCAATGCTTTTGAAGAGCTGCTAAATTAATTGAATTTGAAAAATTCTTACTTTCTTGATTCTCCAATAAAGGGACCCGAGACTTTTTAGAAAACTCTCTAAAAACAAAAATGAATTAACCAACTTAAGCCAGGACATATATAAATTGCAGCGCAAGATCACAGAATATTTATCGGCAGTCTCTAGTAATTTAATATCACTTTGATGTTCTAACTTTGTTCAATATGATTAACTTATATATAATGCTCTCTTTTACTTATACCGCAAACAATTTCTTTCTTAATAAATGATGATTTTTCCAAGATCATAAGCGACAGGAAACAAATTATTGCCGCGGAAATAAATCGTTCGCGACCGTTTACATTTCGTAGTATGGGTTGGGTTGTCTAATAATATTATGATTTAATATAACGTTGACTTTTTGGCGAAGTGAACAGATATCTTACCAATGGGCTTATATTTCTTGAGTTTTCGGTTGAGCTTACGGTTGCAGCAAAAGAGGATAATCACAGTGACCACGAGCGCTGCTACACAGCAGCTTAACAACGCAATTGCTACATTATAGGGAGAAACTGAAACAAAGAACAGACATTAAGTCTTATTACTCAGGTGACATATACAACAAATGCTATCGCTGCAAAGAAATAAAAACTCATAATTGAATACAAGCTAAAGCTAAAATAAAACTGGATTAGTTCTGCATCGATTAACCGAATTATCAAGATATTTCTACATCACATGGTTTATATTCTATAAGATTAATGACGGCTACGACAACTCCATCTTTTTGGACACATAATGCAGAATGAAAGAGGGCAGAAACATCAAAGCTCTAATGTTTGGAATAATGGAGGGTGCCAATAAGAGGAGACTACACGAGGAATGGTGTGATGATATTGAAGAATGGTGTGGAAGCAGTTTACAGGATCTTAGCCACAGAGCAACGGACAGGAAAGTATCGCAGAAAACTGTGGTTAATGATGATGATGCTGATGATGATGATGATGATGCTGCTGCTGCTGATGATGATGATGATGACGACAAGCTGCATTGTGTATAATGAGTTTACAAATTATCGTATTTAAAATCCTTCTTGAAGATGTTGAATGTTAGGTAAATGATGAATTACATTCTGGTTCGGTGTCTACGTTGACTGTCATTGTGTTGTAGCTGCACGGTTGACTCTTAATGCTGCAGTTAGCCTCGCATCGATACCATCCAACGTTCTCCAGAGACAGACTTTGACTTCTCGATACGACTGAATATTGATCGCCTTCAGAATAGAACCATGTGTATTTCCAACAAATGGCGTTTGTATTTGCCACACATGTCACTGTTTCTCCAACAGTTTTTTCCATCTGGTTATCAGTTGCGAACGCATCTTAAATTAGCAAATAGAAAAAATACAATGAATAATCTACAAAATATTAACGTCATGTTTCATAACATAAAATATGAGAATGAGCGTTTAGACAGAATTGGCGAGACTAATAGGCAATTTTTCCTGAATTTACACACACGCACACAGGACATCAAAACTCAAATATCAACTAGTATGGCTTCTTATTCAAACGAATGATAGGCCTAATGCAAAGGCACAAAAGTCTAGCGTTTGCTTTGAAAACCGACTTCTAATTATTTGTTTCGAAGACAATTTAGTTTCTGTCAGCCTAGTAGCGTCTACAAATATCAAGATTTATATCACACGACATATAAATTAAGAGTAGTTGGTGTTAAATTAATGAAAACTGATTCTATAGGGAGAGGATCTGTTCTCCTACACTATCATACCGTTTCGCCTACATGGCGTAGCCGAAGCGCCGTGTGAGGGGTCGTCCATAAATTACGTCACGCGAATTTGGCACTTTTTGACCCCCTAAGTAACGCGACGTCACAAAACGTCGGACCCCCTAAAATATGACGTCTCAACGGGCCGACCCTCCCCCAATTTTCGTCTTTCGAAAAGTCTTGATAAGCAAAAAAAGGCCACCCTTGTATTTTTACCTCTCGAAAAACCCTGACAAGCAAAAAATAGGTCATAATTGTATTTTTTCCTCTCCAAAATCCCTGACAAGCAAAAAAGGTAAGACAATCAAAAAAAGGTCAAAAGTCATGACCTAAATTTTTTGCGTGACGTAACATTTACGGAACCTCCCCCTCGTCACACGTCGTCACAAATGGCCGGACCCCTAACCGCGTGACGTAATTTATGGACGGCCTCTAAGCGATACACCGACTATAGACGAATCGCCGCGGAGGCAAATTGTCTTGCTCTTTTTTGATATTTCTAGGATTGCGAATTTGGAGGGTGTCGTTCTCAATTGGGGGGGTGTCGGGAGCTAATTAGTATGCATTTTGTATGCATGCCATTGTCACATTACCAAATTTGGGGAGTGTCGACCTCAAATTGGAGGGAGGGTGTTGGGGTGTTGGGGGTGTAAAAATATATCTGCCATTTGGAGAGATAGACATCACCGCTAGAAGTACTAATCGCTTCTTGCTCGAATGTCTACTAACACAATATCTTGACAGTTTCAGTTTTGCAGTTGTCCTTTGGATTTCGCGATCTGTTTGATTGACAGATGAAAACTGATTCATCCAACTGAGTGTCTGCCTCTGTAGTGTAATTGCAGGTGATTCGACCATCAAAGTCTCTGCATGATGACTCTGGAACGGCAAACCAATTGCCCTGCTTTAATCTTGTCCATTGAAGCAGAGGAGCAATGTTGCCTGTATAATTGATGGTACATGATAACTGAATTGTTTCCTTCTGAAGACCGCAGACGTTTGGTCCAACGAAACCACTCGAATTGATATTGCTCCTGCAATCAGGAGTTGACTCTGAAGAAAAGCAGCACTTGCCTAATCGTCTAAGAACGACAACATGCAATGCCATAGTAATATACCTTATGCAGAGTTTTAACTATAATGAAGGTTGAGCAAACTTACTTTATTTTCTCCATGATGGCAACCGATACCGTTGTCATTATCATTTATCATCGGCTCTTCTTTTCCAATCTAAACTCTGTCTTCAATCCGATTAAACTTTCCATCTGCTAATATCTCTAAAGTTACAGTATTATAGGAACAATCATGAGGACAGATTTCTTGAGGTTTTGTTTGCAATAACTCTTAGAAGATTCCCAAACTTCATCTGTTATTGCCTTCTCATGCACAAATACCCACTACTAAATGGTAATAATAATAATAGCATGATTTCAATGGTTTTAAGTGGCTAAGATAGCCTATGTGACAACCACTACAATTACCGTCAACATTTAATGATCCAGTTTTCCTAGATAACGGTTGAATCCTTTAATTTTTTCAACTGCTACTGCCTAATGCCATCGACAGTTTTAAAAACAAGGATATGATAAAAGATTCAGGTGATTGTTGATTCTTACCTAGAATAATAAGCTGGGCAGTCGCTGGTTTTCTGCCATCTTCACAAACATACGAACCAGCGTCTTGAACTTCGGCCTGTGATATAATCAGATTAAACGAACCAGGTGAATGGTTTTTCTCAATCAGAAATCTTCTGTTGTAAGGTTCAAACACTTGCTTGTTTGCGTAGACGTATCTGAGGTCGTGAGCCCCTTTACCCACAGGATAGTGAAACCAGGAAACTTCTCCAGATGCATCAGATATTGAGCAGTTAAGATAAGTCGAGTCGCCAACACGGACTTCGGTGTCAACAGGCGTTTCAACGATGTTGGCGTTGATGACATCTGTTAAAATAATGTTATATATATAAACCTACTTTCTATAGCGCTTGTCGAAGCATAATTGTACAAATCATCTTTTTGCAGCGGTTTTTCTTTCCCTCAATCGCTTTCTGTTTTATCCTGTGCTCTTGTGACCAACCGGTTGTTTCAAGTGTTTTGATAATTGTGTGCAGCCGCTTTGTCAGGCATCTATTATGAGCGAGGCCCTTCTTGGTAGACACCTACTGCAGCTTCACTGTCTATATCGTCGCCAGCACAACAGTGCACAGCAAATCTTGATGCATTACACTGACCATTCTAACATCCACTTCGTGTCCCGGAGTACTTATATTTTGAATGCTGGAGAAATAAAATGACTGACCGCCCGGGGTTTGAACCCGGCTCGATAGAACATCTCACGGGTTCTGAGCTGCCGCTTTACCGAGAGAGCCACTGAGTCATTTGAATGTTTAAACGTAATATAACAGGGAGTGCCCCATGCAAGTCGAATCTTATGTATTTCACTTGCATAATGGCTAGCTGTCATAAATGATTGCTTTTAACAGTTCGCTTTAATTGTAATTACAGTATAATCATCGAAGACCCTTTTTTGCATGATAGATTCTCTCTTCTAGTCAACCATATGAAGTATAATACGACCACAAATCGCCATTAAGTAAAAAATGTGAAGCTTTTTCCAAGCTTCTGACTGAACCGCTAATAGGCTTACACTTGTATTCCGGTTGAATGATGTGCATTGTTAATACTAAAATATTGCAAATGTCAGGTAAGTTATTACTTGCGAATTAATATTGCTTTCTGTCAGGTTTATATGTTGGTGTTACTGCTGCTGGAGACGCTATTTAATTAGACTTAAAGGGAAATAACCTACCAGTTGTGCTCAATATCCACATTGATGCAACGAAAACGAGCCATTCGACTTTCCTGACACACATGGCTGTTCCCTCTTTCTTTCTCCGTTTGTATTGTAACTTTTATCTCTATAATATGAATTATCGCAAGTTTTGGTTTTTTTGTAAGACTATCTCGCTCAAATCAGTTACAGCCGTGCTCTTTGTCAGGTGTTTATCTCTTAAGTGCTTGAGCTAATTGTCCTTGTGTTTTGTCATTCGAGTTATAGCAATTTTTTATTTCTTCTAAGGATAGGCCTCACGCTAATCAGTTGCCTAATATTAACTGATAAAGCAATGTGCTCTTTGTAATGTTTTATCTACTAAGTGCTTATTTATCTTTCGTCTCTTAGAACGTCTCAAAGACGAATCAAAGTGCGCTGATAACAGAACATTGCCTCATTCAGTCAAGCCCATATTTTATGTTTCCTGTTATAGCATGCAAACTGAACCATATAATGACGCAGGTAATAGCATGTTTTGCGAAAAACAAACCACTCACACAGTGAACGTTAATTTTTCAACCCCCATTCACATTAAAATTATAATATATAAGGGCAACACGTGTTGTATCACAATGCATATTTCATAAAAACCATTGTGTAAAATACAACAAGTGACATTTCAATAATGGCAGATGGCATAATAAACTTTATATAACAATATATCTTTTACCGTTATATATATATATATATAATTTAAGTAAGGGCTAAAAGGGAGACCACACCGCTCGACATTTTAATGTTGTATTGTTTGCATTTATGAGTATAGTTAAAGGTCCTACTGGATTATTAGCACTGTTTTATAATGAAGGCTAAGAGAAACTGCATAACAGCCATGTTAAATAGTAGGCCCCTAGATAATATTTTTCGAGATAATTTGTTTTTGAATAGGCTGCATTCCAAAACCATACGTTATTTATTACATGTATAATTCGCTGCAATATTCTTCAGTCTTGAGCAAGTTTAAACATGTCTCAATGTCTCGGCTAAGTGCCTAGCGCTACTGGTGCCTATTTATAGGCCTACTGTTATACCAATAGGCTATAATAATATGGTTGCATAAGTCAACATCGCCTTAAGTTGGTTGAAGACTATTGCACGATTAGATGCAAAAGCATCGTTCCGGATTAGGTGACGCAACGACAGTTAGGGACTACTAGATAATAAATATATGGAAGCATATTTGCAAAATGTCCTAGACTCCATAGTTGTGCATAATTCTCACGCATCCATTAACTTCATTATAATATTAATTTTCTAAATGAATAACCTGAATATGATTTGACATAAATTCTGTGATGCGATGGTTTGATAAGAATTCTGCAATGCAAGCAGTTATAATAGTAAGCCTTTAAAATGCATATGAACGACTGAAGAATTTAATGCATAGCAGTTTTAATAACTCCACAGTAAGTCTTCAATAACATAATGCGATCTTTCTAACCACCGAAAGATGTCTCTGTTAGTAGCCTTTAATTGTAACTACTAGTGTCCATCAAAACTCCATAAAATACTTAGCATAATGATTGAGACTGAATGCCAAGACTATTTAGATTAGTCCAGATGTTTAGAAGAGATATAAGCCTAATTGTCGATTTCTGAGAATCGAGCAGCCATACCAAAGATAAAGAAGATAATAAAATTAACACCATCACATGCAATGGCATATATTAATCATATTTCAGCGCATAATGCGCATATGATGAGCTAGATGAGTTCAAGGCAGTAGACATAATGATATATTTAGATTCTGCCAAAGCTATCGATAAAGTGCCCCACATAAGACTGGCTGCCAAAATGAAGTCCTGTAGAATACGAGGGAATATTCTTAGATGGATTCAAAATTGGTTGAAGGAAGAAGACAGAAGGTTGGCATTAGGGTGTGGCCATTCGGAATGGGCAAGAGTTATTAGTAGAGTGCCTCGGGGATCAGGGCTTAGACCATAGCTTTTCTAATATATACTAGAAAGATTCTCGCTTCGCTCGCAGTGCAGGATAATACTAATCCAATACCTATATGATATCAATCATTGAATTAATGCTGAACAACATTTCCAAAGTTTGCTGATGATAGCAAAGATGTGCCACGTAATAATTAGGAATATAGACTCTCAGGATGATGCTAAAACATTACAGGAGGATCTAAGGAAATTGTTTTAATGGTCTATGGACTGACAGATGCCTTTTAATATAGATAAATGTTCTGCAATGCATATTGGGAAATCTAATAATGGTAATGAATATGCTTTAGGGGGAAGGTTCTAACCTCAGCAGAGGAAAAAATAGACTTGGGTGTAATCATCCATAGTAGAAGTATGAACCCATATCAACATATCATATCATGCACATTCAGTCGAGTTCATATTAACACTTTCCATTTACCACAAGAAATAAACGATACCAGCCTATAATTAATCAGACAGAGTTTCTAGAGTTAGTAAGCAATATAGGCCTACTGTATGTCTCTTAGACCTACATGTATCTTTACATAATTGAGTTTCCCTGTAAAGCAGTGCCTCCCAGCCTGTGTGCCGCGGCACACAACTGTGCCGCAGCAACGGTAGAAGTGTACCGTGGACAAATATTTAAAAATAATAAAGTAATAATGGTGCTGGATAATAATAGTGTTAGGCCTAATTATAAGTTGATTTATAACTCTTCAACGAAGTTAAGCATGAAATAGTGATACAGATTGCAAAGAAAATATGTATTTAAGAAAATGATAGTCAATATTATACTGTATACTAGACTAGAGTATAATGTATATATATATATAGTACTATAGTAGGTCTATACAAATGCATCATTTAAAAATAAAATGTGCGCATTTCTGTTGCAGTGTACCGTTGGCTTTATGTTTCTTGGATAGTGTGCCGTGGCTGGAAAAAGGTTGGGAAGCACTGCTATAAAGTCTCACACAACTGAGAAATCCTGTCACGTAATAGCACTCAAAAACAAATAAATGCAGATTAATAATCAATGTAACACAATTAATTTATTATTATAGGCCAATATAATATATTCTGAATTGTCATCTTTCATGAATACATATCGTAATCGGTTAACTTCATTCAAAATGTCACGGTTCTAATTACAAGTTATGGCAACGCCGTCAACTAAAAATAGCGTGTTTATTGAGCTAGACCTCTTGAGTCACTAGACTTTGGCAAAGGATAAATCTGTTGAAGAATATTCGTCATCAGATATCATTTCTTTCCATATGCGTATCTGGCGCGGTTAAGATGTCATCGATAGTAGTATAGCAATTCAGAGAGCCTTTGCTGGAAGCATACATGGAGACTTGTGAATCTGCTGGTTTCAAGTATTCCGTCTCTAGCTGAGCGTATATTGGTGGGTTTGGAAGAGCACGATTGGCGTTCAGTCTCGAGTATGGAAAAGTGCCTTCCATTTCGACGACTTCACTTGAACCGTCTTCAATTACATTGTCACCAATCAAATCTATGTAAGATGCTGTTACCGTATTTCGAGGATTTGTGTTATGTTCTGGCTTATCATCTGCTGGAGGTGCTTCAACAGCTTTGCCACCTACACATGAATATGTATACAACATATCTTGGTATTAAAATATAGTACATCACCACTTCTTAATATCCATTCACAGGAAGCGCTTTAGAAATGCTTTGTTGCCCATTACCTAAAAATTCCTTGCATCACATGAAAATGCATATATAATCAACCACAGCATAAAAAAGTAGTACACAAATATACAACACAAAATGTTTCAACTGAACAAAACTAAATTAATAATAAAAAATAATTTAAACCTAATAATAAACAAATAAACTTAGAACAAATGATACAGCCTCTGCCCTCAGACAATTTTGTGTAATGCACTGAGAAAAGTAATATTTTCTATTAACAAAGGACACAGTTTTCTACAGATACTATCCAAACCCGTCAAGATTTCTATCTTCATTATCTGCCTCACATGTTTTAAAAATTTTGGTCCAAATTCAATCAGTCTGTAAAGAGAAGACTACTTTTGTTTGGGCATTTGTTGACTACCATACAATACAATAGGTAGACAATAGCTCTTTACCAGGTTAACGCATATCAATTCTGAAGGGCGCTCTAAGCTAGGTACAAGCAATTAAACGTACGAAAAATTTTTAATTTAATCGAAATAGAAATGAACGTGTTGACGAGATACCTAATTTTTTTGCAACACCATCCAGGACCAATCAGGATAAAAAGCAAATTTACACACAAAAGGCTGGCATTATGATTCAACATTTAACATATTTAGTTTTTTTTTTTTTTTTGCTCTGCCATGAAAAATAATATTTTTTGTTGACAAAAACACAGTTTTCTACAGATGCACAAAGATTTCTCTCTTCTTTCGCTATCAAGTTTTATCAAGATTGGTCCAAATTTGACGATATTATTATGAAAAATAAAAGGTGTTTGGTTTTTATTGGCTCACAAATCACATGATGTAACTGATATTGGGTCTTTTTTCTTAAAAAACATCGAAAAAACACACGAACTCCCGATGGTTGAGGGAAAACAAACCTAGCTTAGTCAAATTTGCAATTACAAAAGCTGTTATGTGAGGTTTCTAGCACAGACGAGAGAAATTTGATTAATTTTGTCTGAAGAGGTCAGGTTAAGATGATTTTTTAATCATAAAACAGTAATAGCATTATCTAGATACTGGATAAAATTTATTGTGTTCGTTTACGACTTCCCAGTAACTTACTAAAAGTCCAGTTATTTTGAAGGCAGGACTTACAATATGTTACTTCTCATATTGCTAACCAGCCGAAGATCAATTAGGTCTAGAGGCTTAAAATAATCTAGTCGATGAGAGGACTAATGTCGATGCCAACTGTTGGCCGTTGACAATAAATTATATCGATGATAAGTTTCTTGCTGAGAGTGCTGAAATGGGGTCAACTCACTCAAACTCTTTCCCTGTACCTACACTTACCATTCACACCCCTCCGCCACAATCTACCTAGACACTCTCCCTTTAATTCTGCATTTTCATGCACAATCGACGTTTGTCTGATTTCTTTGAAAACTGTTCGTTCTGCATCAATTACTATTTGTCAATTGCCTCAAAACGCGATCTAATTCGCATCATGTATGAGAAGCTTACGTTTACTGAAGCATTTCCGCAGAACCAATCCAAAGATCAGAGCGAGAAGAGCCACGCATGCTGGAATCAAGATGGCAAATGAAAGAGTCTTTTGGAAAAATTCCTTCGATCCTTCAGTTGTTCCTTCAATAGAATCTTCAAGAGATCTTCCATAACATTTCCTACAATAGATGGATACCACAGAATGCAATAATAATTACATTACCCGAGCATTGCCAATTTTGACTCCAGCGGTTTAAAGAGAACATTACTCCGTTTGAGAATAACAGCTAACTAGTTTTCTTATTAAAGCTATTAGCTCAGTCCACGATGCATGTCCATCTGTACCAGCAATGAATATAACCTCTGAAGGCATAAATCAGTTTGCAGTGGGCTAGATCGAAATGTTGTGTGATACTTGTATTCCAGGTCAGGAACCTAACACATTCTTTCAAATATACAGTATACATACTATAGAAACAGTTTACAAATGCATGCAAAATAAGAAATCAAGCAGCTTAAGGTTACGCACCAGACGAAGAATCGATTGTTATGTTGACGACTTTCGAAATATTTGCCCCCGATTTTGTATTGATGGCTAAGCATTGATACCAATGCGTGACTCCGGGGGACATTAGATCACGGCTTATGTGTAAGACTGATCCATTGACTACAGAATCGTTGGCCAATGAGATCCATTTGTACAAAGGAAGAGGGTTTCCTTCAGCTTGGCACAAGAGCATATCGCCATATTTGTAAGAGATAGTCAGATTTTCAATGGTCATATTCATTGGACCATCTACGAATAACAGATACTCAAAAATAGGATCAATTTTCCAAATACAGTTTTACTGTCAAGCAATGAAACGATATAATAACATAAAATAAACACACAGATCGGCCCACTTGGCGTTGTGCGAGTGCGTCCGGTTTCTGTAAAAACACTGAAATTAGGCAGCGTCGAGCTCGACCACTAACAGGTTGGGTGAACATAATGGGATCGAGTCGTGCTGCCGGCGGCCAACCAACCGTAAATCGTTTTGACATCGATCGAAGGTAAAACGCGGGTCACAAAAAAGCAATGGCATACTACTCCAGATTAATGACTTAAGCCACATGTGTCGCTGCTTGCCTAGTAGGCCTACACGGAGATCAGCGCCGGACCCTACGCTCGCTAGATTACGGACTATCGTTAAATTTTACCATAACAATAGATCATTGAAAATATCGCTGAAAATATTTTCTCTCATGTGTCCCTTCACAAGTCAGACTCCAACTAAATCCAAACTCTAATCTTATACGGAACTATTTTTATGCATCTGTAGTCTCTATAACATATATGCTCTAAATGAAGAATATCCAACTGATTCTTTCCTAAAACTTCCAATTAAAACAGTAAATTTTCGGAAAGGTGAAAATAATGTATTCCTTGCAGAGAACTTTGCTGGTAACAATTTACTGCGGTTTCAAAGAATGAACTCGATAGAGTTCGCTTGCCTCATCGATAATCGCCTTTGAAACACTTATTGCGTCTAAGTAATTGCTAATGAAATGGCCCTCGTACAATGGAGGGCTAAAGCCATTTTGACAGTGTCCTCATCGTTGGCAAATTTCTCGTTTTATAATATATTCAATATCAATGAGTTTGCAACTAAAACAGCATCAACAATATAAATGGAATGAACTGCCAACGAGGAGATGCAAATGAACATAAATTAAACTAACAGTTAACGGAGACAGAAAAATTCCATCTGAATTTGTATTCCGGAGAATTTTTGGCTCTGATGACCGTTGGTTGGTAGAAACTATCATTGCTTCTGGATTCGAAATGGAGCAGACAACTGAAGACGATTCCGTTATCGCTGGCTTTCATCTGCAGCTTCACGTTTTGCAAGATGGAGTCTTTGTTCAGAGTGACGTCTTGAGGTTCCAGTTTTTCACCATCACCACGAAACCACGTCATCACAGGATCCACGTTTCCAATGAAAGAGACCTTGCATTGCAATTCGATGGTCTTTCCCTCTGTAACCCCAAGACTTTGGTTGCCAAGACTGGACTTGCAGATGGGATCTGAAACTGGATTGGATGCATCGAAATAAAAATCGAATCAGCAATTTAGATAAAATTCTTTTAAATAGTCTTTATGTCATTTTCATTTGAAACCTAATGCATTGTGGACGTGAACCTATGACGAACGAACTTGCAGTCTGTCGATCTATTTAAATTGGCCTGCTGTGTAAAAATTAATTGAGTTTCAAATCTTAGGGGTGTAATATAAGGAAAATTACAACTGACCAAGAACTATTAATTCTGCTGATCGAGCGATTGTTGGTTTGTTGTTTGCAGTTACGAAGCACGTATAGATTCCAGCGTCCTCTGGACGTATCTTGCTCTTCGTCAAAGTAACGCGGTCCTGTGATTTGGTGATGGCAATCGAAGATTCTCCATACACACTTGATCCATTGTACAATGTGATCTCGCCAAATAGACTCGTATATGGGTTTCTGAATCGCCATTGTATGGTTTCATTGTTGGACGCTGATCCGCAATTCATGGACATTGACTTTCCCACTACGACGGCAGCATTCAATGGTTCAGCATTGCATTTCAATGAACCTACGACAGTAATATCACAAACACAAACAATAGTTCTGTCCTGTGCGATTAACTGCAGTTAAGCATATTTCATCGCATGTGTGATAAATCTATTTTATTAACTTCATTAGTGTCATGTTCCTTTACATTCCTGTGTCACAATTGGTTTTGCTAAACGGCGTCATGAATTATTGCGCTCAATTTCGTTCTCTTGGTTTCCTGAACGAAGTTTCTGGAATGAAATATTTTCATTTCTGCGCAATTCAGATTGACTAGAATAGTAGGCCTATAAAAGAGCAGTATTTAAGTCTAAAGGACCTGGGTTGAAAAGTACTTACCTAATACAATCGATACTAATGTTGGTAAGAGAAATAGTTTCATTGTAGAGAGAAGCGACGAATCTTCCAATTTTTGCAGATTCAAACTTAAAATCACATTCTCGATAAGTTCCAAAAAGTAATAACGAGGAGCTTATTGTCGTCTTATCTTAGTAGAATTCAACGGTCTTAGTGTGTATATATTTTTCCCAGGAATAAAAACCGAAGGCTAAAAGAAATCGAATGTTGTCTTTTCGATCCACCGTTTTTCGTAGGTCAAGAATAGACCAGTGGTTTTACTCATCGAGCACTTCTTCATAAATGAGGCATCTTCATCTCTGCCTCCTTTCTATTATTCACCATAATTTGATCGCTGAATTATACGTAATTAGATTCCAGGCAAGCAGCGATACAGGTGACTTACGCCATTAATCTAGAGTAGCTTGCCACTGCTCTCTCTCTCTCTCTCTCCAATTCTCGACGCTAAGCGATGAACGACTTGGTTGGCCACCGGCACTATGACTCTATCCCGAGATGGTCGCCCATGCAAGTACGAGGCGCGCTCGGTGTTCTGAAGGGAAGCGGTTGGACAACGCTAAGTAGATCGATATATGGAAATAGATTAACGTTTTAGATTTATCTACCGGCACTATGAGTTCTAAAAAATTGTGAGATGGATTTCAAAGTAAAACGTATTTTGTCTATTGTATTTTTCCAATGATACTATTTTACGATTGATGTACAGAAGGCGCTCGATGTTCTGATTTCGGCTCTAGAATACGGTTGGACAACTGATTAATCTAACGGTTTGATCAATAAGATGGGGACACAGGAAAATGGATAAAATTTGATTAAGTCTTGGTTTTATATTTAGCCTTCTGTACATCAAATTCATTTTCAATTTCTTGTTTGATTGCAATGACCTATCGTTTTGCCTTCGAAATCCATTTGTGTTCTCAATTTTGAGCAGTACTGTTCAGATAGGCCTATGAAAATAGATTAATCGTTTAGTTTGCCAGTTTATTTTCAATTTAATGTCCTTCAAAATAAATTCTACTTCAAACATCTCTTGTTTTTAATTTTTCTTATTGCAGAGCAAAAATCGAGCGCTGTTGACGCTTAATGAAACTGTCTTCTCCGCTAATGGGATATAAGGCTGATATACAATATTTAAACAGGATACACCTTTGCAGATCGTTTTCCACTTAACCACTATCTGTTTCAAACTAATGAAATGGCATGCGGCGCTCATAAACTATTGGCGCATTAGAGAACATGCGTCGCTAGGGGGTGCGGGCAGCACCCGGGTTACAACAAATATAATTTATAACATCACAAAGGGTGACACCAAGACGTTTGGAGTTTGTAAATTAACAAAGCGATTCCAATTGTACGTAAAGTACTACGTATATGCACTTCTATAGCACCATTTCTAAAATACCCAAGGCCATCAATCGACGGTAGCGGAACAGGAGGACCCAAGGAGGTCCACCGCTGTAATGTTTTAGCTGACGCCAACTTTAGTGACGCCTCTGCGTGCGATACATGCATTGGGGGATTGGGGGAAGACAGACTTAAGAACCTCCAAAATGACTAATAGTGAAGGATCTGGGTTTTAACCTTACAATGATACAATAACAGGTACAAAGGTACAATGAAAGGGCATCATACAGTAAAGCAAAAAGCGTTGGATCAACATGTCTTTTTATATAAAAGATAATTGTATTATTAGCTAATGGTTTGGAGTTCTCGAAACAACAAACAGAAGATAAGGAGTTAAGGAGCTAATGGTGAGGTTAATTATAGGCGAGTCTTTGTATTGTAACGCTTGTTTGATATCGAATTAGTAATAATCTTAGGTATTCTTATTATACTGCAGACGCATAGGTTCTAGCGTGGTTCAGTAGGACCTCCCATAATTATGTGATAACCACCATGTTCCACTCAGCCATTCATTTACATTAAGTCTCTGTCCTCTTGCTATTTAAAAGACTCATTTACATTGTCGACTCGTGCATTACTCAGGAGATGCGTGCTATTATTTGTATTTCAACCTAATCTAACACTAAAATAGTTTTCGTCGAACGTTATCATATATCTCTTAAGCGCAATGACCATTATATCCATTCGTGTGCAGAGCAGTTGATCATAATTTATCTTTAAACATGTTTTCCTATAGAAGAAGCTGGCGTTGGACCTAATTACCTATTTGTAAATTAATTTAGAGGTCTTTTTAACTTAGTCTGTCTGTGCAACCTTAGCATTAGAATGACTAGACTATGGTCGTGATACAAGTTTTTCTAAATACTACTGTAGAGTAGCCACTGTTCCAGAATGTTGGTACACATTTCAGTAATATTTGAATCAAGTTCTAGTGAATATTATAAACACCATAAGAGTCATTTATTATTATTATTATTATTATTATTATTATTATTATTATTATTATTATTATTATTATTATCGTTATTATTCTCTTTCTTCTTCTTCTTCTTCTTCTTCTTCTTCTTCTTCTTCTTATTATTCTTATTCTTCTTATTATTATTATTATTACAACTATTTTCATTAACGTGTGATTGGCAGGTTACCGATGGCAGACGATTGATAATTGATGGATGATTGGCAAGTGTATGTTTGAGAGAAGACAGACTGGCGAAAGATGGAAGTTGAGTGACAGGTGTCAAACTGACAGGTGAGGGGAGAGGTGAAAAGTGACAGATGACTGACAGGTGACGACTGCAAGTGACAGGTGATTGGCAGGTGATCAACTATTGCGTAATATCGATTCTCTCCGTTATAGGAACCAATAAGTCAATTAAATCTATAGCGCCATTAAATAGTGATGTCCATAGCATCAGCCGTTGTTATATATAGCTATCTATCTATCTATCATCTATATAGATATCTATCTATCATCGATATGATAGATAGATATCACCATACGTATCCTTGTTTCTAACCCTTATTCTGCGATTATCATTCGGCCTCTCGTACCTGTTATGCATTCATACTCTGCTAATACGTAAATGTGGATGACGCCTCTGTATGAATCATTTGAATTTAATCAGAATATCGAGGTTAAATATACTGCTTTCGTTGACAGATTTCACTCTGAATAATTTTATTTTTATTATTACAATTATTCAATATTAACAATCTTCCTCTTCTTCTCATTCGGATATCGATGGGCCACGTAGGAACAGTTTATGACTTAATTTAAGTGGTATTATTATTATTATTATTATTATTATTATTATTATTATTATTATTATTATTATTATTATAAAGTGGGCAAAAGCTATAGTACAATTGAAGTTGCCAATGTAACGGACAATCACCCCTATTCCATCACCAATGCCCCAGGCCAAATATGGTTGATCGGCCCCCGTGCCCTCTTCGTATATAGGCCTAATGTGCGCAAATATTACAAAACAAACCTATGGGTTGCATTTTGTAGGTAGTATTTTGTTTTAACAGCTTTAAATACCGTGACAGATTCTAAAGATTTAGATGGTAAGATCAACTAAAAACATATGCGCACAATCATTCCTATTCTAAATGCCAAAATGCAGAATCATTTATAATTTGTCATCAAATTTGCAGATTAAGAGGTGACCCTGGTTTCTATGTTAACAAGTATTAGGGGCCTACATTATGATTTTATCCACTGGCGCAACCACTAGGAGCACTGGAGTCGCCCATGTATGAACTGGAATCAGTCTTTGGATTTCTGCAAAGCCTGTGCATATTGCTGATAGAATCAATACTTACTTTAGTTTCATTGCAGCCTTTGGTCACTTTATGGTCGATGACAACGAAAGTCTTTAATGCATTCGCCAGAGCTCACGATTTACAGTGTAATTCTAATATTATTCCAAAGGATCCGCCTTCGTCATCGCTAGGGGAAACTCATGGCCCCTCCTCAATTCCTTCAGTCGGACCAAATGTGTGCCCTGATGCCCATTAGCGCGCCCACAAGAGAGTTTGAAAGGGGATTCGAATCCCTCTTTCCAGGCCAAGACTAGTTGCTATATAAACTTATATTCTTGCAGAAACGTCAATAAAACCTTACCTAGTGGAAGTGGGTTATTGCCGAGTAACCGTCATATACAGAGGCGTAGCCAGGATTTTCGGAATGGGGGTTTTGCTTTTCACCGTGACCAACTTAGAAAAAATCTTGACGAGCAGGAAAGGTCGTCACCTCTTACACCGTTACATTCTATATCACTTAAAACTTTTGGGTCGGCAGCCAAGAGGGGTTTGACACCCCCCCAAAATCGCGTCCCAAATTTTAAAAATGTATAGAAACTCATTAAAAAATTTTCGGCAGTCAAGGGGGTTTTAACCCCAAACCTTTCTTGGCTACGCCACTGGTCATATATATGACAGTTATTCGGCAATCACCTACTTCCATAGGTAAAGTTAGGTAAAACCTGATTTTTTCAGTTATGGAAATATAATTGCGCTCCCGCGCAGCCCCCCCCTAGTCGGATCAGCCCAAATGCACCTCTGTGTGTGCGGTGGTGCCTCACTGTTCTCCCTTCATTTTATTGGAATCCATGGATATGCCACTGGTTTTATCCATTGAATTTTAACAAGATACCTTAAACCAAATATTTTTGTCATTCTCGAACAAAAGCACAGCAGACATCCTGTTACATGAAATTACAAAAAAACAACAATCATTAGACTATAACTAGAGGACAACTTGACCACACAGCATCACTTAAAGTAAAATTGGGTTTCACTATCAAGAGAAAAACGCTAGTGTTCTTATTACTGAGTCTTTTTCTGTTGGTTCGATGAGTTCAGCGACAAGGTAGGTCATGCTTTTCCAATCACTTTATGCAATAAAAATGACCAGATCTGTTCCTGTTGTTTATTTTACCTCCAGTAGCATGACAACAGATCAACTGTCTTGATGTTTTACTGTAATAATTATAATGTATGTCGATCCAATAGTCTCCTTTTTCGCTATCGCTGCTTGAGAGAAATATTGAATTTGCGATTACTTAGAACTTGACTACACGGAATGCAACAAATTAGCTGCAAATGTCATGAATTTTAGTTCGAATGGCTTTCAACGGCAGCTGAGTAAACGAATATCCGACATTCCTTCGTATCAATAAACTGTTCAAATACATTGTCAGATACAATAAGCAAGCCACTTCCTGTATTGAGACATAGTCTCCAGGGAGTCAGTTTAGGTTCATTTGGGACATCCTCCAATTGCACTGGCGTTATTAATTTTAATTGCGAAGACAACAACAAAAGGCGTTTGTTCTTCCTGTCTGCCAGAATTATTGAATTGCATTCATCCACGACCAAATGGCTTGGTAGATTCACCTGGATGAGTGAATCACCAGGTTGGTCGCCAAATAGTTCCATCAAATTACCTTTCAAATCTAAAGCACAGACTCTGTGCTTTTCTTTCGAATTGTTGTCACCGTGAATCAGAACAAAGTAGCTGTAGTCGATCAAGATCGCTTGGCGCAAACACGTTATCTCTGCTTCTCGTGATATTTCGATTTCTCGAACTTTCTTTCCATTGCACGTGAATTCTAGCAGTTTACTTCCATCCCATAATGGAACAAGAACATTACACACACCTGAGATTGATATCTGACCAGTGTCTCCATGGATTTTCCATTTATTTTTAACATGCCCTGTTGTGCTCACCCTGAAAATGTTTGCAGAGACTTCCTTATCTCCCGTTTTCTTATCGCTTTCTATGTAGTCTTTAATGAACAAACAATTCTTGACTCTGCAAGAAATTATATCCTTTGGGGTCGTCAAACCTTTCACTGAACAACTTCTTTTATGCGGAAAATCCTCTTTCATTGAATAGACTTCGAACTTAGACTCTTTTTTGCTAATAGAAAACAGTTCATCGTTCAAAATGGCGATCCCGTAGATGGGCTTCTTGGAATCTTTCAAATTTAGCTTCCTGACGAATTTCCAATTATTTGTGCTGCTGGAATTTTCTAAATCATGCAATTGATTTGCTATGTTAAGTACATGGACAAATTGGATAGTTAAACATAATTATTATTTACAATTTTACTTCCATCGTTTCAGTAACAGATCTGTAATTCTCTAATTTAATAATTTAATTCGTTCATGAAATCAACAATAAAAATGCAAAAAGAAAATATAATTGCACGCACACTGTAATATGCGCAAGTAGCAGCTTAATGTAAGCTAAAACACTTAAGTATATCTGTAAATAGATCACATATCTACTTCCTTTTATGAGAGTTTGTCAAAATCATTAAATAACATAGGCCTACAGAAAAGATATACTGTAGTACCGCGAAAAGAATAACAGAAAGAATTACAGTAAAGAACAGAAACAAAAGAGAATATCACTTTTGAGGAATATACAGCGTTTGCGAGAATGAAGATTCACATTTCAATGTATTCTGGCCAACAGGTGCATTGAAAGTTTTATGTTCTGCCTCTGGAATGTACATATATGCTTATGTCATTGTAATGTGGTCGATTTAAATGCACACCTTTTAAAGGTTGGAACTTTTGTTTTCCCCTCCCGTCGAGGAAAGTTTCAAGAGCTTTGTTTTCTATTCTGTAGTTTTTCTTCGCTGCATCCCCTTCAAAAGAAACAATTCGATTACATGTGTTAGGATTATGCTATTTCGAAACATAAAATGATAATATTAATTATTATTATTATTATTATTATTATTATTATTATTATTGTGTGATTTAAAGTGGTTTAGGAGGCTAAGTAAGCCTGTGTGAAAACCACTGTGCAGTATTTGTGTTAATATTATTCTCATCGCTATGTAATTTATGACAGTCACACGCTAGTGTTTCATTTATAAGCACTTTTTCACTTTTCTGTCGAGTAAATAGGCGACCAAGGGGTGCAAAACTCGCGATGAGTGGTGGCAAAGAAAAATTAAACATTCATCGACCTGAACTTACAACTGCTCATTCTTAAAGTTTTCAGGTAACTTTTGTTGCAAGTTCTAAGTTTTAAGTTTCTGGGAACTGTACGAACAGGATAGAAGATACTTTTCTCTTCTCAAAACACTCCCACCACCTCAGTTTAAAGATGAAGAACATTTTCTATTCACGTGTATTACAGCTCATCGAATTTTCAAATTGTCTATTGAACACACGGTTACAAGAAAGAATTGATTTGAATGCATATGCTTTAATAAAACTTAGATTTTATGTCTAAAGAAGAGTAGCGCTCCGTTAAAATAGTTATTTCAAAATATCTTACTTCTTCTTTTGTAGATAAGAACGACAATGGAAATTGCGATTAAAGCCACCAACGTGATTGCCATAACTGCGGCGAATATTGTCAACGTTTGATGACCTGTGATAACCATAATTTCAAAATGATCGTCAAAAGACAGTAAAATCGCCAAGTAAAGATTTAATGATGCTCAAGACTAATCACATTAACCGCTACATACTATGAAGAATTCTAGAGCAACTATTTAAGGATTCACAAGAGTGCTAATTGGAACAATGATTTGAGATAAGCTAATATATTTGATTCCTTAAGTTTTGTAAATTACAGTGTCAGAAATGTCTTTTGGTCTATTAGTGTGAAACGTACATTGTCAAAACTGCTGACTATGTAATTATTCAGGACATGTTTACTACTAGTACTAGGAGACGTATTATTCACAACTCATATCAGATTTTTATCAACACTGTTACCACGTGCTCCACAATAGCAAAACAAGTCATTCTTCTAAACTATAAATAACAGCCTGCTCACAATAATGGCCAAGAATTGTTTTGTTTAGGCAAGTAAATACGAACCCGTAATCGTAATCGCTTCTTCGTTTTGTACGTGTACAACAGATACCAGAGTGTGGCATGTGACGCCCTTGATGGTGTATGTAACACTGCACCAGTATAGACCGCTGTTTCGAATTGCAAAAGTCTTGTTGCTGCTCTGGAACACGTGATCGCTATTCTGTAGTTGTGTCCAGTTGTATCGAAGGTTCTGATTGGTTTTGACTGAACAGGTTACTTCGTCATTTATCTTTTTCTCCACCGGCTTCAGATCATGGTCCTTTATCAAATCTTAAAAGCATTTACAAAATAATTAGGGTACTTCAATTACTTCTGATTCCAGGTTGCTTATTCGCCCTGTGCAATTAATGCTTTATCAAAACCATGAGTTTTATGACTCGTACAGCCGATGCTCATGAACATTGTTTGAGTAGTGCACGTGTGAAATTAGGGATCGTAAGCTGCAGTCAACGGGCAGAACGATGCATTCGTGACAGAATTGAAAGCCAAACTGAATCTAAATTATGCCGAGTTATTTGGTTGCAGACACGAAGCGTGAAAAGAAATTATCCGCTACAGTTAAAAATTATTAGGCCTACATTTGCATTAGGCGCAGAGAAATTGCTCAGTGAAAGATCAAGGACTATCGGGTCAAAAGCTGGTGTAGGTCTATTTTACATAGAGGTAAAGAGACATGCATGAGAGATGAGAGAATTTAATGGGAATAGTATGAGTTTTTTGGGAACTAATTTTACTCTAGTAAATGTCCAAGCGAATTATTTTGCACCTATTGTGTCCACTTTACAATGCTCATGCTGTATATAACAACCATTCACCAGATAGGCGTGCATACAGTAGACTATAGAACGAGGCCTAAAATTGTTCATACGACGTCTAATTCAATGAGTATGATGATTATTTAGTTATATTTACAGTGAACTTTCACGTCTTCTGTGCTGCAATTATAGCGGGCGCCATTTGAGGCTGCCGTGTGACAGCGAAACGCAGATCCATCCAAGTACAGCTCCGGTCTCAGTGTTAAACTGCAGACGGTTCTATTTGGTTGGATGTTACAGAGTGAGTCGTTGAGATGTGCTCTGCCATTCGATGAGCTCCACATCAGACTTAGAGGCTGTTTGCCGCTGAACGAAACAGCACACGATAGCTGTATCGTTTCTGTTTGAAGATGGCATGTATTCTGTCCAACGAAGCCATCAGTTTTTATGTTAGACTCACAGATGGGGTTCGATTCTGGAAAAAAGAAATACTATAATGAAATAGACGCGAGCTTGATTTTAGACCTACCTTTAGCCAATACTATAGTATCCAGTCGCCTGGACTACTGTAACTCTCTCTCTCTCCTTCTTTTATGTAGATAACTCTAAATCCTCTCTTCAACGTCTTCGAAAAATACAAGACGCTCTTGCTCGAACTATATCGAAGACTCTGAAATACTATGACTCCTATGCCCCAGTCACTTTATTGGTTACCAGTCAGACAAAAATTGACTTTGAAATCTGCTTGATGGCAACAAGGTGTTACACTCAATTGGACCATAAAACTTCCGGTCCTTGCTACACTGTAACTGTCCAGGCTCATAGACCCTCAACAAGATCTTCGGATGTTGAATTATCTTTTACCGACGCTAAATACTGAGCTGTGCATTATGATAGTCTTATAATACTGTTAATATTCTTTAAAAAATCGTGCCCTGCTTTAGAAAAACTTGCCAATTTGGAAACTACAATGCTCTTTACATGAGAAAAATAAATGACTGCTCTAAAAGTATCTTGAAAATTAAACGTTTCTCACCCAATACGGTAAGATACGCAGTACTGAACTCTCCAATGCCAAGATTCTCCCTGCATCTGTATAATCCGGCGTCTTCAGGTTTTGCGCCATGCAGTGTAAGAGTGTAGGTTCCGGTAACGTTGTCTATATCCATTGTAAATCTTTCCCTGAACGACTTATCAATCTTGCCTCTGGCAAACAGAAAGACATCGTCACGGTGCCAATGCATTTCAGCCGATATATTCGAGCTGCAGACGAAGGTCCCGGAATCGCCGACCATCAGAACCGCATCTTGCAAGACTTTTCCCAGTGTTGCATTTACTGACAATTAATAAAAAGATCAAACATTTTCAATATGATGTTAATGAATTTTCTGACTAGATATCTTAAAACTAAAAATGACATGTAATTCTTGGTAATGTCATAGCGCCTCGTTAGTCTTTATTACGAAAGGAAAAGTATCCGTGTTTGTGCTTCGGTGGTTATCGACATGAGGACAGTTAATAAGCATTCTATTATTATTTTGGAACAGTTCCTGGTATCCTTGATCTTTTTTTCTAGTGGTGGTGGTGGTGGTGGTGATGATTATAAAAAATTATAAAAATAATAATTATATTTATGATGATGATGATAATAATAATAATAATAATAATAATAATAATAATAATAATAATAATATAAAACAATAATAATAAGAATGATGACGAGGATGATAATGATGATGATGACGATGTGGGTGTTAGTGGTGATGATGATGACGATGTGGGTGTTAGTGGTGAAGATGATGAGGATGAGGATGAGGATGATGTGGGTGTTGGTTTGTGGTGGTGATGACGCTAATAATAATAATTAGAAGAAGAAGAAAAAGAAGAAAAAGAAGAAGAATTAATAATTGTCACTATAGAGTCTGTAGGCCTACTCCATAATATTGTACCTGTTCGCTATGTTGATTATAGAGTACAGTATCAACTTAATCTGCTTGCAATCTAGAGTCCACCGTGCCTACAGGTACCTCGGACTCTAGTGCATGAAATTCTTCTAGAGTCTATGCTGCCTCTATACTATCGTGTTTGGGGATGCTGTACTCTAGAGTGCATCATACCTAGGTATTATGAATTCTAGAGTCCATCTTGCCTACAGGTATTATGGACTCTAGAGCACAAAAAGTGCCTAGAGTCCGTCCTGCCTCCTACACCGGCCAGTGGGGCTTGAGCTTGACATCTAGCTAGCGATTACAGAGCAAAGCGTAAGTCGTTGATAATAAAATGATCTTGCCTTTTATGAAGCACGTGACTATTGTCAGAAATTTCAGAATCGTTCCGCATGGATTCACCATCCTTCTTGTCTCGTTAACCGTTGCTTTCTCTACGAACGTGATCGCCCTAGACGGAAATTCAAGGCAAACGATGTGTATGGGCATGGTTACATGGTTACATGGTTACATCAGTGGTTTTCACGCAGGCTTACTTAGCCTCCTAAACCACTTAAAATCACATTATTATTATGTCTTCATTTTGAACTGTGATACAAGCCAATTTATTACACCGCAAGTCTGCATTTCATTTATTTGCCGTCAAATTACAATCCATATAAATTATCTCAACGTTTGTATAGGCCAAAACCATATTCAAACATTATATCATTATTTTAACCTGATGCCCAAGATTTTATTAACACGATTCTGCATCTTTTCTTGCTATTGTATTAATCTTTTTCGGTCGCAAGTTATTCAATAAGGAAAATGCTCACCTCCGCGCAATAAGCTCGAGGTTCGTTGGTCAGACACTGTAGGGCCTATTAGTGTTTGCTCGAATACGTAGAGCTACAAACTAAGCAAAAGCCGCAGGGAGTTGAGCTGCTCTACTGGCCTATAACCATGATGTCCTTAGAGCCTAAAAATCCTCGACAGCTATTCGTAGGTAGAAAATCGTTACTTGAGTTGATTCTAAAAACGAAGGCCAAGGCTCGAGTATTGAGCGGTTGTATGTCTACTAGCACAGAATAGGCCTTGATATGGTCTGCCTAAAGCTTTGGGCTTTTGCCCAGTTCCGTTTTCACCAGCGTGCTGTATAAATTAGGTGTACGAAATATAAGACCACCAGAATAAAGAGAAAACAAGGACAGAGAGAGAGAGAAAGAGAGTCGCTGTTAGGCCTACTGCTACAGACAGACGGCGCTTTGCTCAGAACGACGGCCAAAAGCTGTGACTATGCTCATTTGGCATGCGCAGTGAGCCAGGACAAGCTACTGCCCTCTTATTGTCGTATGCTCGCTACTATATTTGTAACAGAGGGTTAACATAGGCCTACTAGCTGACTTTAAACTCATTCGTAAACACTAAATTTATTCATTCATTCACTTATTCGTTCATCCATTCATCCATTTCCATTTCGCAATGTAATGATGCGATTGTAAAAGCGGATACGTGGCTGAAATGAAAATTTTAGCCTATGAGGATAATTGACGATATTTAGGCCTATCCTTATAAAAACGGAGACAGTAAAAGTGCAACTTGTCTACTAAGTATATACTTTCTTCGTATAGGCCTAAAATTTATGTGGCACAAGTAAGAGAAGGTCACGTAAAGTACAATTATCGCGTATTTGTCTTTTGATCCGAAGTGAAATTAGGCTCGTGGTGTGGGTTAATTGAGTGCACGTGATATTGACAGTGGACGCCATTAATACTTTGGTCTACGCTTGTCCGTTTCACATTCACATCTACTATGAGTCACAATGACAGCGCTATATAATGAGCAGGACAAGCAGGAGGACATCTGTCGATTAAAGCAGGACTGGCATAATACGTCATAATCACTCGACTTATAGTTAAATAAGTGACCACCTGTTTTCTCTTTTGCTCGTAAAGATTGTTTCGGAAGTTTAAGGGGGCGCCATCAATATGTTTTGGCCCCGGGGCGCCGAATACACTCGCTTGCTGCGCCACTGAAATGCTGTATGCATTGAGTTGAAGCAGGACTACGTGGATAGCTAGGCCTACCTTTAGCTAAATCGACAACTATATTTCGATTCTTAATAATTCAAACATTAGACTAGCGCTGTTAATAGGGCATATCAATTTTTACAGTAGTGGTGCAAATGCACAGAAATTTCGTGCAAAACAGGATGCTGTGACTTTAGCGATCACAATTTTCGATCAATTGTGTAATTATATCATGTATTTATATACTGACTCTGTGTATGATAAAATTGTACTGTAATTAGTGTTTCGATGGAGAAAGTTTATCTGCCAGTTGACTGTTAATCACAGTTGTTGCTTAGGCTGTTGTATTACAGCTTCAGTTGGTCACCTGCGTACATTCATTAGTGAAGCTGAAGATTGTCAGTGAGTTTGTTTCGACTGCGCGTGACTTTGAATGATGTGGACAGTGGCCTTTTGCGTCTTAATTGGACTCGGGACTGGTACGTATTCAATCAATTTTCTAGATTTATTTTGTAAATAATTTAAAGAAATTTGCAAATTACTTTTTTTATTATGCGAAATAGCACAGTGAGGGGAGATTCTCTTCACTCTTAACTGAAGCAGTTATACCCCATTATCGACGTATAAATTGTCATTCATCAGCAGAACAATGACGACAGATCATATAGAACTTTAGGTCGTATATAGGTACACCTCTAGCAATAGAAAGCATGCACCTCTACATAATACAGCATCCAGTGTTGCATTTGTAGGGAAAAGAAACATTCCTAGTCATTGCCTATACTGGCTTGCCTCTCTGGTCCACTCTATAGGCCTATATAGCAAGGGGAAAGTTTCTGGCCATAATTATTGACTTGCTTAACTAACATGTTTAGCGTAATGAAATGATTATAAAGTCTTTCCTCCGTCTGGCTTTGGCTCTCAAATACCACTCTTATATAGCACCAGTTCTAATAATCAAAAGGCATCAATCGATGTCACTCCACAAATCCACGCACAAAAGACCATTCTTTGGACCTGATTGACACATGCGTACATCTCAAGGTGAAAACGAGTCCCAAACTCTCCCAAACTCAAAAGACTGATCCCGGTTAAAACATTAAATCCATTAGCGAGAAACGTGTGAAATCTAATCCTATTGTGAATAGGGCTATGCCTACACCTCTCCCTCTCTCTCTCTCTCTCTCGCCCCTACCCCCATTATCTCTCTCTCTCTCTCTTTCTCTCTCTCTCTCTCTCTCTATGATAGGCTAAATCGAAAGGAGCAAAAATCTAAGAAACACACGGAATAAATCTCATTAATATTTTAGCGACACTCCTTGAAAGCTGTAAATGTTCAGTTTAGATATAACGACTGATCATTAAAAAGCATTTAACCAACAAATATTCAAACCTGTGTTATAGTCACACAGGCCGATGGTGTTCAATACTCACGTTGACGTCTATACGCCTAATGCTAATGTAAAATACAGTAAAAGAAAAACAATGTAAAGCCTGAGCACAATTATCATCTAGGTCGTGTAGATGTGGCCGCAGTACATCATCATCATCATCATCATCATCATCATCAACACTGTGCTGGCGATTCAGCGGCTCGCTCTGTGACAGCCTCAGCAAGGAACTCCATTCGGAGCTAAATGGCCGCAGTAGCCTACATAAAGATGGCATGTGCTTAAACGGATGTTGGCTGTTGGGCAAATAACAGTGTTCACGAAATAGGATCCAATGACCTTTTGATTGGATGCACGTGACCTCTGATTATTCTCAAAATTGCTCCCTTGAAACTCCTCTCGATATCTTCCTATAAAACTTCCACCACCAGTAGTTTTCTTTGCAGTTGTTGAAAATCAAAGTCCAGAATGATCGCTGATCCATTTGCTTTTAACGACCTAAAAGTATCTTTAGCCTTTCGCGTAAAATCAATTCGTGTTGACGCCATATTTACTGCATATTTCGCTAATTCGAAGATCTCTATATATGCGCTACACTATACGCCGAATATTCGAATTAAGTGAAGCAGCGAAGTGTAACGCTCCAGTTGCTGCCTATATTATGCTTGCTATGTCGAGCTTTCCGTTTGGAAAGCCAAGTCCAAGTGGCCTAAGTCATTATTCTATATATATAAGTCAGTCTAGAGTCATTCGCCTGTAATATATTTGTACAATTATTTAAAAGCGAAAATCATTTCCTTTCCTCCGTCGTCATACAGCCACAGCCACTCCATACTTATGGCATGTTATATCGACCCTTGACTCTACAGACCAGGATATAGTTTAGTAATATTTTCCAAATATTAGCCTAAGCAAAAGGCGACCACGGTATTAATTGTACAGTTGCGTACATATACGCAGGAACAGTGGCGTAGCCAGGAATTCCGGAAGGGGATTATGACCATTGTCAATTTCGACAAATCTTGACAAGCAGAAAAATAGGTCGTCACCTATTATTTCCCTTCATTGTATAGCTGTATCAGAGCGTCCACAATATTTATACGTGATATCCAATAAAAACATTTGTCGGACAACCAAGGGGGTTTAACCCCCAAACCATTTGCCTACGCCACTGCGCAGGGATATACTTATTAATGCCATTATCTTATCAGATATTGACACAATGTGATGTGCTATCGACAATACAATGTCTGTCGTAAAGCTTTGCATATTTAGTCATTTTATGTTTAATTTCTTCTATGCAGAAATTGATCTTGGTGAATTGGCACAAACCATATGAAGAGCTCTGAAACTATAGATCATAATTTGCATCCTAATGAGTAATTATCATATGACCTCCTACGAGTAATTAGTTACTAATAATGCCCTCGATAGAACTAGAATCGTAATTGGTGTCTGCATATGAAATGTCCAGATAGCAGTTAGCAAACAACCGTTTCTGCCTGTGACATCTATTTTGGACCCTTAGTTTAGACAAATTCAGTTTTTTCCACAATACACCGTATAAAGCAGCAAATCTCTAATGCAGGTGTTCTTAACCTTCTTCTCCAGCCGTAGGCCTGCCTCTTAAATCGACATACTGCGGCCTAGTAACCTTCGTGAACGCTCCAGTATATCTTTGATAATATCTATACGTTTTTCTCCATTCATTTTTTCCAAGGCAACATCTCCAATTCATTCGTACAGGGTCCATAGTAGGTAACATTTAATAATTAATTTTCACTTTCACGATATTTTCTTCAAATGCTAGTAGCTGTGCTATGCAGCTGTACTGTTTATATGAATTCAATTATGCCTTCGTTGCTGATATACTGCTTTTAATGGCAGAGTATCGTTGTTTAATGAATGCAACTATAGTAAGTTCAAAAGACATCTTATTTCTGCCGATTTGTTTCAGTTTGCTGTAGAGTGACCGTACGTCCCCAGAATACAGTTGCCATAAGAGGCAAACGGACGTCTCTCGAATGCAGAACAACAAACGGATCAGTTGTACTCGATTGGTCCTTCGTTCCGTCCTCAAATCCAACGGAAATCAGAATTTTCAGCAACTGGGATTCGCGATCGCAACAGCTTGTTGTGGCTCCAGGGTTCGGAATCGAAGCGGATAACTTTGGTTCCGGAATACTTTTTAAAAATGAAACTCGGTTCGAAGACGGCGGAAAGTACATTTGTACCACAGATGCTGAGGAACAAATCACTCGATCCAGCGCCGAACTAATCGTTTTGGGTTTGTTTATTTAGCTGATCTATGGCATGATTCATTTTTTAAGAAATCTGAATTATAAAATTTTCTGACGGCGTAGAAATTTCTACCGTAGTTTATATTTAGTTTATATCGTATTTCCAGTCACTGATGTTAGTTGACAAACTGCAACATAATAGAATGTAAAGTCGGTTCTCGATGCATTGTGTTATACATGTAGATTCAAAGCCCGTGTGCAGCGTTAGAAAGTATGACAGTAGGAATATCATGACGGAATGCAGCGTTGGTTTTTCTGGCAACTGGGCTCCAAGGATGGAATGGAGACACCACAGCAGCAGGAGGGAAGCGCACAAAGACGGAACTCTATTCCTCAGCGGAACTGGAAATGAAACGAACCGGACACACGCCACGTCTACGCTGAACGTTGTTCTCTACTCGGCAAGAGATTCCTTGTCCGTGTCCTGTAAGATATTCTTTGACGCACGTGATCACCTGTTTCCAAGTGGATCGGCCACTAATGTTCCGGATTTTGTTGACATCTGGACGTCTCGTGTCTTCGAGGAGGATTTTGCTCCGGATGATGATGATGATGATGATGATGCATCTCTGACAACTCGGAGACGACTCGATGTTGTCAGTAGCACACTGTCTGGTCAATCTACAGACGCCATTGTTCAATCAAAAGTAGCCCATGGTACGGAAAGTAGATCGTCTCATGCATTGTCGGGAGATGGCGACAGCGACAGCGGAAAGAACGACTCCTGGTGTACGAATAAATTGTGCTTGTTCATGTACAGAATTAATGACAATTAATTTTCCAAGATGATAGTTATTTTATCACGTCAGTTCTGTCTTTGCGATTCAGTAAATGTTTGTCTCATAGGAGATAAATTCTAAAAGTGTTTGACGAAGTTTCAGCAACATCCGTCCTCTAATAACAATCTCAGACGCTTTGGTCTTAGTCCATTTGAAATTACAGCAGCAATAGGCCTAGTCTCCAAATAGTCACTCTTATTCTATGCTTTAGCGCTGCTCAGATGTTCTCATCCTAAGTGCAATTCTCTTCGAATATCTATTGCAGCTAATAAAGTGAAAACGCATTGTGCATGCTTAAAAATTAATGTTCCAGCATATTCCAACCAATTCTTCAACAAGGACACTGTCTATTATTCAGCTTTGCTATCACATTGTAGACTGGATCTTAATACTGGCTGGCGGTGGTAGCGTTCTGGCGATCATGTTGATCTCTCTCGTGCTCGGAGCAATAATCTGCATCATTCGCAAGAGAAAATCGAAAGAGAAACGCGGGGGTATTTACTTACTTATTTGCATTCCGTTTGGCTCAAAATGTATTTGGCCACAAATACAGTCATCTGCGCGTGTCTTTTCAATAAATTTTAACATTGCAGTTGTTTTTAAGGCATAAACCTAAGTATTGACATAGCCATTTTATAGCATCATGATTATAATATAGAGGCTGAAGAAAATACACATTACTAAAGCAATAGTGTACTGGACCCGGAATACAATGCATACGTGAATTCCCACTCCCCGCGGATGTGAGCTCTTGTTCAAAACTCTAGTATATCTGTGCGTATTCTACAATGCATGATTTTCTTGCCGATTTCTTCAATTAATAAGTAATTTATAGGAAACGTTGATGTAATCTATCGAAAAAAGACCGGCGAAGTAAGTGATCCCAACATCTACGATTCCATTCTTCTATCCGACGAAAATGGATACAGAATTCCTCTCCAGGAGTTAAACGACGAAGGTTCGCCTGCTTATGGATCGCCTAAAGAAGTTCTAGATCCTTATTATGTCACTACGTCGACCGAATTATCTGCTTCCACTGAAGTGGAGCAGATCCTCAGACCGCGCCATAAAGATGACGAAGCAAAGGCCACGAGCACTGAATACGAAAGAATAAGGAAACCGTCAGAGGACAACGTTGATTCCGCAAAACTTTCTAAAGAACAAGATCCTGATTCGCCCAAGTTATCGGAGGACAATTACGTTGAAGTTGGCAATGATAAGAGTGCTTATCTGCAGGTAATCTACGACATAGAAGACAGGCAAGATGGCGAAATAGAATTGCCGTCGAACAAAGGAAGTGAACTGGCACCACTGCACTCCGACGCCTACACTCGCTTGGTACTTGAATGATAGAGGGAAAGTGAGAAATAGTCTATGCAATGAAAGAGGCAACCAGCGATCCATTATGTCAGACCTTACCACTGCATAACAAGTTCATCTCATAGATCAGGAATCATAATTTTGCATTTATATGCTGCATATGTTCGTAAGGACCTTATGAATTTTTTCATTTAAAAAATACTCAGATTCTAGTAGCCAAATTGTTATAGGGCCTGTAAATAATTATATATATATATATATATGTATATATATAATGAGATCTTTCTAGATATCTCTGCACATTAGGTCTATGTTAAATTCCTCATTCAGTCTTGTTGGATCGCTTTGAAGCGAAAATTCTCAGATCGTTTCATTCCGACATTTATTGTCATTTGGCAATAACTATATGAATTAGGCTTATATATAGTTATTCCAGACTCTTCAAATGTTGAATTTTACTCAGTAAATCTGTGCACTTAGTCATAGTGTGAATGGTTTGATTTTGATTTACAAAACGTTTGACTTGTTCTTCCGGTATTATTCCATTGCTATTAGATATGCACGATTCTAATTCTATTAGAAATAATTCATCATATAAAAAATTGCACGCCTATTTTCAATAGACTGAAAGCAATGACAAATTTCGATATAATGTCTTCAGTGAAAACTAGGCCTATATATTCCGTCTTATTCGTCATTAAGACATGCAATGAAGGAGGCAACCAGTGATCCATTATGTCAGACCTTACCACTACATAACAAGTTAATCTCATAGATCAAGAATCATAATTTTGCATTTATATGCTGCATATGTTCGTAAGAGCTTTTTGAATTCTTTTCATTAAAAATATTCAGGTGTCAGTAACCAACTTGTTATCAATATATTGGCCTACGCTGTGTCCGGATAAAAAAATCCCTTGCGATAATTATGAAAAACACTGGTAAAAATTAAATTGATCAATTTTAATTTTTTTCAACTCATTTTATTCCTGCCATAGGCCTACTTACCAAAACTAATAAATGATTCCCGTTAAAATTTTACCAAATAATTATCATTCGGTGCACCCGCTCACCAAGCTCACGAAACTGTTGAACTGCTGACAAAGGAAACTCCTGATTTCACGTCTCATCCTATAATCTTTGGCCGCCAAACAGTCCTGACTTAAATCCAGTTGGTTATATGGGTTGGGGAACAATGCAGGAGAAGGTTAACGGATCAGAACCATTGAAGAACTCCGTGAGCGATTTGTGAATGTACAAATTGTACATGTAGGGAAGGAACTTGATCAGCTGGTTATCGATGTAACTGTTGGTCAATGGAGAGCGCGTCTTGAAGCTTGTGTTGGAGCCAATGGGGGGGGTGAGACACATCGAACACAAATTTTTGTTGAATGACAATTGACATTCTGTCATGCCTATTCATCAAATATATTCATAAGTCGGTGTCTTTTCTTTATCAAAGCTTGATCACGAAGAAAGCGGATATCATTAGTTAGTTAGTTAGTTAGTTAGTTAGTAGGCTGATTTATACAGCGCTATTGTCCTAGCGAGCTAGATTCAAGAGTGCTTTACATTACATTATTGTGAAATTCAAAGCAAAGCGGACCACATCATTACCATCATCGTTACAGTTATCGTCATATCGTCATAACTATCATTATCGTCATCATTATCGTTGTCATAATCACTATTTTGTGTGCGATTGCAAATGGCTAAAGAACTCCACACCTTCTATAAGTCTATTACTTCCGTAATTGTTTAAAGTTGAAAATCAGTTTAGCTAAATATCTATGCAGTATATTCAGACTAAAGTGATTCTGCTTAGTTTAAAGCTGTATTATAAAACTATAGATCGACGGAACATATGTAAAGACGCAACGGTAGTGGCGTCGGCGGAGATGGCTACGGGAGCTCCTGTAGGATTTGCGGCTTCTGCTCGACGTAGTCGGCGCTCCAGTGCTGGTTTTTGGAACCCTTGTATTGATAAGCAATCACTTCGGTTCCATCGTCATGTACGGCGCCCCTGATGTCGAGACAGAGTCCCAATTGATTGACGATGCGCCTGCCCTGGAAACGCCACATCTGTTTAGGATTTCCGTAGAAGGGATGCAACTTCAGCTGGCGTTCGCTAGCTTTAACAACAATAAATACATAATTAATCTGTCATCGGTTGGCGTAGGCACGGTGGACCGGGTACCCTATTCTGGCTGGAACCGGTCGCGGTATTTGCGGAAAAACCGCTGAAATTTTTTCGGTGGGGGGTTGGGGTGGATTAGTCAGTATGAGCGCAGGGAATACGATAATATGCGAAGAACTGCTCGGCGAGGATTTTCTGCTCGTCAGAGACTTTTTCGCCCGAAAATATCGATGCGCCCCCTCCTACTTACTCCGGAACCCTGACTACGTAATCGCTGTCATCTCGACAGAAGTTCAGTTTTCGTCTGTTCAGCCTCTTTCGTTAAATTGAAACAGACGCTGCATATATATATATATATATATATATATATATATATATATATATATGTACGTTATACGGTTATAGGGCCTTCGTCTTAATGGTAACTCATTGTAAAATGGACAGATATATCCGGGATTCCCAGTTAAGGGGTTAATGGACTCAGTGTTTAACTTTTAATAGATTTTGTGCAGCGTCAAATTTGGACAAGTAGTTTTTTCTGTCCGTCATCTGCAAGTAATTTCCATTGGGCTTCTGCTATTTCAACGCGTTCATTTCTGATGGTGCGTTTTGCTTTGCATTTAGCACAATGTAAATGAGGGAAAAGAAATATACCCTGCCAGTGGACCAGCGGATGAGTCAGAAAGCAATGACCAGGAATAAATCTAATATAATAGGGCCCTAATATAACTGGATTTTAAAGAGTTTTATTTAGATTTCTTCTGTGTTGAAAACACTGTCACTTTTACATCCATAGTTCCGTGTTCCAACTTCCGTTTGCCCGCTACAGCTGTTATCTTTGATACTACAAAAAACAAACGCAGTTCGCAGTATACAATACCAAACAGCACACATAAAATTTAAGTTCTCCACAATTTTATTATAATTATACAGTATAATCTCAATCATGTAAAAACAACTTTCCCCAGCAAATACCGCACTGGGATGAACCGTGTGCGTGTTAATTGCGTTCTTACTGTGGCCCCGAAGGGCGAAGTCGTTGAGCGCCGAGCGAATGACTCCCTGTTGATCAGCGTACCAGAGTTGACTCTTGGCTGGAGGACGTTTCTTGCTGCACATGATGACTGCGGCGCCAGGGCTGGCGTTTTCTTTCTCGATGTCCATCACCTTCTTGTGCATCTCGCTCACGATGCAGAACTCTCGTCTGCGGTTAAGAAAATCGTTCCAACAGACGTTTAACTGACCTAATAACCTTGGAAGCAGTCTGTCGTCGTGGACAACGCAGAATAGAAGAACGGAGGGAGGGCAGGATTTTATAATGCATGCCTTTGGGAATAACTGCAGGGAGAAAAGACAGACAGACAGAGACAAACAGAGAAAGACATAGACAAAAACAGACAGAAACAGACAGAGACAAGACAGACAGAGAGGACAGAGGGGATATAGAGGCAAGAGGTAGCATATTGGTCTATACCAGGGGTGTCCAACCCGTGGCCTCCGGGCCAGAATGTGGTCCGCATGGCCATTTTTTGGCCCTCCGAGCCTGTCAAAAATTTGTCAAAATTTCATGTAAAGCATTCAGTCTCTCAGCTCATATTTGTCATGGTCATAAAAACGTAGGATCTCTGAAAATCGTTCTTTTCAAGAGTTTGTGAACACACAGGATTTTGTCGTTGTAGAACATTTCGGATCCCTTTTATGCTTAACTTGCAGCAATTTAAGCATATCAGAGTAAGTTCGAGAGCGTTGTTGGCCAACACCGTACTGATCGCATAAATTCGTTGAAACAAGGTATTGTCAGACAACAATCTGTCTTCAGAATAACAAGAAAGAATTCCAAAGCAGCTAAAAAGATCAGCTTTTTAGTGGTAAAAGCAATTAGCTAAGAGGGGAAAGACGTTTTCAGATGGCGAGTTTGTTAAATATTGTTTGGAGAAATATTTGTTGAAGTGGCCTGCCCAGATAAAATTGGTGGGAAATCTTACTCGTTCTCGGCAGACTGGCGCCCGAAGAGTCGACGATAGATGTCTCCTAGCATTGAGCGCTGACCTTAATTAACTGTGGCACTTGCAGCATGCGGGTTTACAATCTGGCACTTGATGAAAGCACAGACATAAGTGACACTGATCATTCAACTAGCAATATTCGCCCGAGGTGTTAATAAAGAGATATCTGTACTCGAGAAACTGCTTGGTATTTGTTCACTGAAAGACGCGACAACCGGTAAAGACATGTTTGATTCTGTTAAACAGGTAATATGCACAAATTCAATCTTAATGAGTATAAGAATGAAAAATGCTAAACCAAGATCAATGTCTTCCCTTACAGACGAACACTTATTGGCAACGCTAAGAATTGCGGCTTCTAACATAGGAGCAGATGTTGACTACCGGTATTTGCGCAAACAAAAGCAGTGCCAGATTTCTCACTACATTTAAGGTTCTCGTATAAGAGATCTTGTGTCATAAATATTTATTTTTACAGTACATATCATAGATGATTGCACAACTATTCGCAATTCCGGAATTCTGTACAATGTTGAATTGGGGATATCGAGCATTAGTTATTAATTTTGAATGAATTCTCTATTTGCCGCTAATCTGGCCCTCCAATGCTTGCAAAACTGCACATGTGACCCTCCAGGAAAAAAGTTTTGACACCCCGGGTCTATTAAACTAATGATCCGGCTTAGTGCTGAACAAAGTTAATTTTTGATCCATTAAAAGTTGGATGCATGAGGTGACTTGAATAGACCTACCTCTGGGCGCTTGCTCCATTCGCAGGAAACGATTGTGTCGACTGTCCAGGAGGGCAGGAGCTACCCGTGGAAGGTGGATCTTCGAGACTAACGTATTCAAAGGCGAACGATTGGTTTGGATTTGCGGTATGGTCCCATGAACACAGGGTGGCTCCAGAGTTTTTATTCTCGCCTAACGAACGTCCAACATGTCTAGATCAGACTCATCGACGTTTGGCACTAGCTCCGAGAGCATTACTCTATCGGAATTTAATTGCTAAACGCTTACGAAGCTTCGGATCAAATGCGGCGTTTCATATTTTACAGACATCTGAGATCATTTACGAAACTCTTATTTCGTATATAGGAGTACTTGGCGTTGTGCGGCCGGTTCCCGCGAAAACACCGAAGTTAAGAAACGTCGAGCGCGGCTCATGCTTGGATGGGTGACCGTCGTGGGATCTAGTCGTGGTGCCGGCGACTAACCAAACCGTCCCTCGCTTAAGCGTTGATAAATTGGTATCAGCGTTAAGCTGCGAAGGTAAAACGCGGATCCTAAGAAAGCAATGGCAAACTACTACGCAAAAGCCACCTGAGTCGCTGCTTGCCTAACAACCGGAGATCAGCTCGCTCGAGTACGGGACTACGTTTACCTGTATTTCTCGTAAACGTGTCTTTAATCGCAGGCCTAAAAGCAAAGACCCTTTTAAGCCAAGTCTATTTCGCTCCCTTAACGACTAAGTAATTGGCGGCAACAATCACGCTTAAGCATCACTGTTTCTTGAAGTTCAATCGAATTCAAGTGACCCCGTCAAATAAAAGGCACCGCCGATAATCAAGGTGCTCAGACACTCATTTTCTGCTGATTTAGTAAAAAATTATTGTACTCTGCAATGATGCTTACCTATCATTGTCTAGACGTTGAAGACAGCTACTAACACTAACCTCTAATGTCGAGACTTTTCCCGTACTCAATGCGATTACGAATGAAGTTATCGCATCTCACCCACTGTTGGTTTGGATCGCCTGGCCGGAAAGCCCTTACCACCAGCGTTCCACCTTTGATACACGGAACGTGTATGCATCTCCTTATTAGTTCCACCAGCCTTCCACCTTTAATATACAAAAAATGCATGCGTCTTTTTTATTAGATCTCTGCCACATTGTGAAAGTTGTCACATTGCCACATAACAATACTGTCACATAACGATGCTACTGATATGGTTGTGTGACAGAAGATCTAAATCTATGATGACGTTTATGCATACTAAATCTTTACAGAACTCATTATGCTTAATATAGTCTACATTTCTAGGACAAAAGGCATTTTCGAATTATTTTGAATGCTTCAATTTCGACCAGATTTCTTACTACGCTACGCGAGTATGTATGTCTATGTACCTTTCACGTCAAGACAGAGATCGTTGAGTTTGCTACGGATTGTTCCGGTGGCTGCGTCGTCGTACCAGAGCTGGCTGTTTCGATCGGAGTCCTTCTTCTTTTCCATGACGACCCTGGTACCCGGGTTGTATTTACCACCTTCGATGGTGAACACCAAGCTTTCTTTCACGCCTGTCGAGTCTTTCGAGTCTTCCGGTTTCGGGTCATTCCTGATCATGTAGTACTGCCTGGCTCCGCTAATGTCATAGTATGCTTCCTCTGTAATACAAGTAACACAACTTGCAGTTTCTAAAGGCGTGCATTATCGTAATACTTGCTGTTATGTGTTGGCTCGTCGATAAGAATATAAAATTCACGTGAACAGTGCCGGATTAACCAATGGGCCCCGCGACTTTAGGGGTCCCGCGACAATAGGATGAATTTTTAAATTGAGCGTAATGATCAGTGACAATTGTCATGACCCAAAACGTAATTTATGTATATTCCTACAATATTAAAAAGGCAATTCTAAAAAGATTCAAATGATGATGCCAGAAGCCAAAAATTGTGTTCCATGAAGCGGATAAGCACTGATTAAGCAGTGCCAGTGAAACTAAAGACCAATATCATTGACCAAAGCTGTAATAGAAACACGGTTAGACTATGGACCATCTGTAGTGGCACTATAAAAAATGACAATTAGATTAGGTAGTTTACAGTATGCATGAAATTTCGAATGGCGTGAAAGATAACACGTCTCACTTAATTGCTTGTATTTGTAGATGAACAGGGCACCGACGACTGTGATGCTGAGCAGCAGCAAAGCGGTGATAGCGACGACCCAAGATGCATGAAAAGCTGTCACTGAAGAAACATATTGCAAGACATATATGCACCGATCATTATTGACTTAACATACTTAATCGAAAGATACATGCTGTCGATAATTATATTTGCTGACCTTTACCATAGGATATGGTATTTCTTAAAATTCCTGTATAACATATAGGTGAAGGTAAAACTGACATACATGTATATATGCAATAGATCAGTGGTTCTTAAACTTGGGTCCGCGGTTTCAGGGGAACCGTAAAGGAAAGGAGTTACTTTCTCAAGATATCTCACCAAAACAAAGCACACTGGTGGCTCTAAAAGGGTAAGAGTACAGTGGCGTAGCCAGGTTTTCTCGAAGAGGGGCTATGATTCCCAACTTCAAAAATTCTAAGGTTATCATTATTATTCTCATCATTTAACCTCCAAACCCCCCTTGACTACGCCACTGTAAGAGTAACTTACGCTCTATGAGTTTGCCAGGTTTGAGTGCGTAGATAACAGATGCCAGCAAGGAGCATTGGACGTCGCCTATGTTGTAGGAGACATTACACGAGTACAGACCACTGTCTCGAATTACATGCGCTTTAGTGTTGCTCACGACTGTTTCTTGGTTGCCTTCTGACAACGACCATTTGAAACGAGGATTTAGATTGCTTCTCACTGAACACTCTACTTCTTCGTCTACCATTTTCTCCATCGGCTTCGATTCTTGACCAAGTGCAAAATCTTAATCAAAACGTATAATTAATTAGTCGAAAATCAAATCAGAAAACATTCATATTGTTCTATGTTTCTAAGTATGAGAATCATGAAAATATGTTAATATCTGATTCTAAAGAAATTGAAAACTCTGGCGAATAGAATAAATATAAAGAGATTTGAAATTCATGCCAATCTATTGAATGAATTAGGACATGCTAGCTGTGCGTGTCATATCTTCATAAAAAATAGTTGAAAAAATGAAACATATTAGCCACTTACACTGCACTTTTATGACTCCGGTGCTGCAATTGTATTGATTTCCACCTGGCTGTGCTGTTTGACACGTGAACACGGTTCCATCGTACGATGGATCAGACTTAAGCGTTAACTGGCAGTTAATTCGGTTGGGTTGTTGATGGTCACAGACTGTACTGTTGATAAGTCGGTTGTCATTAGATGCTCTCCACACGAGACGCGGTGGTTTACCGTTGAAAGACACAGAACAGCTGAAGATCATGTTCTCTTGCTGAAGATTACATGTGTTTGGTCCAATGTAGCCACCAGCATTCATGCTTGTCTCACAAAGCAGTCTGGTATCTATAGAAGAATCATTTGAATTCAACATATTATTAATCCTTATGACGGATTTTACGACAATCAAGCCGATTAGAGCAGTATTCAGTATATTGAATATTGATTTTAACCCCTTAACTGTGTATTTAACTGTAACTCAATGTAAAATGGATGGATATATCCGTGGTCCCCAGTTAAGGGGTTAATGTGTTAAAAACAGGGGGCGGAGCTAGGGTGTCCGGCGACAGGTGGTCAAAACATACTGATGACGTCCCAACTTCCAAAAATCCTGACTGACACGCAAAAAAGGTCGTCACTTATTTCGCTTGGTTAAGTCTTTAGTCTTAAGTCGGCATATTCAACTATAAAATTATATTGATCTTTCTTTTGTCTGCTTCTATTTTTCTTTTTTGCTACCTTAAACCCGATTTTGATCCCACCATCCCCACCCCTCGGAGTCCGGGGACATATGTGTATCACCCGCCCCGTAGATCAGTCTCTGATTAAAAATACACGAAAACATGGAAAAGAAAAGAAAATCTATTTCTGGATTTATTAAAATTAAGTATCTGGTCCGATATGACATTGCATGTTTTGTTGTTGTTGTTGCTAGTAGGATCGTCAATATATGACACAAATTTGGGATCAGGCTAACTGGAGTAGGTACTGTAGCTGTAAGTCAGGAGTCATCTACTATAGACTTCTGATAAGTAGGCCTAATGTATTATCATTAATAATTTCCTTAAGCCTCTGTTAAATTAAATTAGATCAGATTAGCGATCTAGGAAATCGATAGTATAAGTGCAAATAGTACTAATGGCTTTAGAGAACGTCATAAAATAAAGGAGTTTTCGCACTCAGTACGGTAAGATCAGCTGAGCTCGCCTGTCCCCTTGCCTCCTCATCCCAGCATTTGTAAACGCCGGCATCTTCGGGTCTGGCTTTTCCATTGACAAGAGTGTACGTGTTGTCCCCAGTCGTAGTCATGTTAAATCTGACATTGTATGGACTGTAAAATATTCCGCCGGCGTACATACGGATGTCGTTATGGTAGAAATGAATTTCTTCGGATTTATCTGATTGGCAGGTCAGTCGTATCGAATCATTGACCAAGACAACGGTGTCTTCTAGTGTTTTCAACAATCCTCCATTCACTATTCATAAACAAAGCAATTCAATCTTGATGTTTTTGTCATTACAGACAAGTTGACTATTGTTAGTTATGTTAGTTATGTAATGCATTCTCGTAGTCTATCGACTAGTCACCACGCTAATCTTGACTTTATTACTCACTATTGCACCTCCAAAATCGTTTTCAATTTGCATTGATTTTGATACTGTCATAGGGGCCTATATTGCGCTGTAGTGCTATCCTGGTTTATTCCTGCAGTACTTATGATGTATTCTCTTGATAACATGATGAAAATTTAAAGTAAAAGGCGATATTAGATTCAATATCAATGTTTAAAAGGCTACTTTTGTAAATCAGTGTGCGGGGATACGTAGATGAAATCAGTGAGCAATGCTGACGTTTGTTCAAAGAGTCCTCAGGTCGCTTGTCATAAACTAATCCAGTTTAATTGGTCTGTTCAATTATAATAATAGATCCTTGTTCTTGTCTTCAGCCATCCTCGCTACGAGGATAGACCGCATCATGAATGAACTTGTTCCATTGTTTTCTGTTGTCTGTCATTCGGATCGCCATTTCCATTGTCTTTCCAGTCCATTCAACTCCACTGCATGATGTCTTCAGTCCATCTACTCTTGGGTTTGCCATGTTTTCTTTTTCAATCAGTTGTGCCCTGTATCATGTCCTTTTCCAAACAGGTGCCTGTTTTCCTCATGATGTGGCCAAACTACGACAGTTTTCTTCTTTTGATAGACTCAAAAAACTCTCTTTTAACACCTCCCTTCTATAATACCCATTCATTAGTTCTTTTCTCCGTCCAGGATATAATTCAGAATCTGTCTTAATCCTTTCATCTCGAACGTCTTGATCTTTGTGCTTCGTCTCTTTTTCTCAAAGTCCATGTGTCACATCCGTATGCTGCCACCGGCCAAACAAGGTCTATGTAAATACTTTTTCGTACAAAAGTAATCCCGACGAATAGCGCTGAAGCGCCTAAATAATTTATATGAATCTGCGATTTACTAACCACTCATGAGCAATCCGCTGAATGCCAGCAGCTGGAGAATTATTTCACTCGGACTTCGATTGTAGTTCGCCATTCTCTTTGGAATTTCAAATCAACCTGGGTTTCTGTTCGTTTTAACACAATAATATTAGTATCGACGAATAAAAACGAACAGGATCAAAGAGTAGGCCTAATGTATCAGGTTAAAGTATATCTATTTATTAAAAAGTAATGCAGACTCAGGCAATGCAGACAATCGTTGTAAACTCTAGATGAGCAGTTTAGATATAACTATTTAAGTATTTATATACAGTAATAGAACGAACAAATGCATGTAACCAACAAATATTCGAACCTGTGTCACAGTAACAGAAGTCGATAGCATTCAATACGCAACGACAACTTTGAAACTAATGAAATAACCCACTATTAGAGAATTTGAATAGAGCAAAACCCGACCTCGAATAATCAGGTCACAGCCTATGAGTTGTGGTATTATAGCACGTGACATTGGCAATTATCTAAACGGAACTGGGTAATTGCGACAGAACAGCTTCTAAGAGGAGAAACGGTGCCTAAAGCAGGAAGCGCTGTGCGAAGGGGAATTACAGAATTCGATAAATAATTACTGACTGTTGCTAACATATAGGTCGACCGGCCACAAATGATAGTGAAATACAATATACCACCAATCGCTCAATAAGAAGGTACTCATTGTTGACTATTGTGAATCCCAGTCAATCACTTTGTGCGTAATTTCTGGGACAATTAGGAATATACTCTAATGTTTCCCGTTTGAATCCATAATTATATCCCCTTTTGTCAGGAATCCCCTCCCATAGAGCAATAAAATTCTGATATTGCTCTATTAATAAGGTAATCTTTGATTGCTATTTGATTATATTATCGTTATTGATACTAAAAAACTGACTTTCGAGTTAATTTGATTTATGAGCACATAATCATTATCAGAAATACATGAGATGTGAGATGCTGTGACACTGCAGTGCTTATTTCAAAACCCTTCTCTTTATATTTAGCCATTTAAGATTGTCATCAAAAAATCTCCTTTCTTTCTCTTTTTCGAAAAGCCCCTGTATAAAATGTGCCTGGTAAACAGTCACCAGCAAGATAACGATGTGCGAAATTATCAGTGATAATTAGGCATCCAACTGTCTCATGCCTATTTGCAATTAAATACTCACAATGAACATGACATAAATATACTCACAATTTATGTCCTGTATGCACCTGGGCTTCTAGGCGGCAGTATAGGAGTAGCAATTATTGGTCCCTCCATCCGAGGATTAGGCCTATTCAGAAAAGCTGAAGTTTTCCAATGACTCTAATGTTGACTGTCGATAACGTTGAATGATGTGGATGTGGATCGTGGTCCTTGGAGTCTTGATTGGACTTGGCAGTGGTAAGTATTCTGCTATTCTATAATGTTATCGCTGACTTTCTTTTTACAATAGGACTTAGCTGTTGCACGTCTTCTTTCTCGCTTCCAACCGCGATTATTTCCCATTAATAGAAATATGTTTTGACAAACGCAGATAACCTAAGATAGACATCATTCTAACTAATATAATTAGGCCTACACATTCTGTTATTGACACTTGACAAAATAAATCCAGTTAATACGTTCAAATGCATATTGTTTGAGCCTCGCATTTGTTTCCTTTCTCCGTTGTGAGCTATTTCCATCTATTTCTTTCAGTTTGCTGTAGAGTGACCGTACGTCCCCAGAATACAGTTGCCGTAAGAGACGAATGGACGTCTCTCGAATGCAGAACAACAGCGGGATCAGCCGTTCGCGTATGGTCCGTCATTCCATCCTCAAATAGAACGAAATCCGATACAATTTTCAGCAACTGGTTTCACAACCGAAATTTTTCGGTTCATGGTTTGGAGTTGACATCGATGGTTCTGGGTCCGGAATACTTTACACAAACGAAACTCGGTTCTCTGACGGAGGACAGTATACTTGTTCCGTGTTCGTTGGTGAAGAAACTGCAATTGCTGACTTCAGCGCAGAATTAATCGTTTTGGGTAAGTTCATTCGCTGATCATGAACATCATTCATCTATAAGAATATTAAAATATATTTAGTTACCAAAGAAATATCTAGTCAGTATTAGTCTGGACGTGTTGTTTGTCACGAATTCCATTGAGCTAAATTGGACATTTAAAACTTAAGAGTCTCACTTTTTATGTTACAGAATCGAAGCCCGTGTGCAGCGTTAGAAAGTATGACAATGGAAACATCAAGACGGAATGCAGCGTTGGTTTTTCTGGCAACTGGGCTCCAAGGATGGAATGGAGACACCACAGCAGCAGGAGGGAAGCGCATGAAAACGGAACTCTATTCACTGACGTAACTGCGGACAGCACTAACGGAACACACGTCACTTCGAAACTTAATGTTGTCATACTGAATAATTTAGCAAAAGAGTCCTTATCCGTGTCCTGTAAGATATTCTTTGACGCACGTGATCACATTTTCCCAAACGGGTCGGCCACAAATGTTCCTGATTTTGTTCGAATCTGGACGTCTCCTGTCTTCGGACCGACGGATTTTCCTCCGGATGTTGATGCATCTCCGACAACTCCAGGACTCGATGTTATCAGTAACACTCTGTCTGATCAATCTACAGATGACGTCACTCGATTCACAGTATCTCTTGATATGGAAAGTAAAAATGATAAGGGTAAGTCCCGTCCGTACTCGAGTATACGAGCGTTGGGTTCCGGCGCTTATCTCCGGTCTAGGCAATCGGGGACGTAGGTTGTATAATCCATTAATCTCGGGGGTAGGTTGCCATTACTTTCCACAGACACACGTTTTATCTTACACCTTAACGCTGCTCCTAATTTTACCACCGTCCTCTAGTGAGTAAAGTTGAGCCGACAAGCAAAAAAAAGGTCGTCAAAATTTTTATTCTGCACTGCACAGGGCCCGGAATTTCTCTCGGCGGGCCTGCCTGACAAACAACGACGCAAGTGGCTTATGTAATTGATCTAAAGTAGTTTGCCGTTGCTTTCTCTACACCCACGTTTTGCCTTAGCAACTTAACGCTGCTATCAATTTATCGACCCAAAAGCGATGAACGGCTTGGTCTGATGCCGGCACCACGACTCGATCCTGGGATGGTCACCCATCCAAGTACTAACCGCGCTCGACGCTGCCTAATGTCGGTGTTCTGACGAGAATCGGTCGCACAGTGCCTAATAAGCCAACACAGTAAATACTGAGTATAACTAATGATAGAAACGCATTGGGCATACTTAAAATTAGTATGCTAGTATATTTCAAGTCATTTCTTCCCAACGTTTACCAATATAACTATGTCATTGTAGAGTGGACCATAATACTGATTGGTGCCGTCATCTTCGTGATATTGGTGATCTCTCTCTTGTCTGGAGCAATAATCTGCATCATTCGGAAGAAGAAAACGAATAACCAATGCAGAAGTAAATTCTTAATTTGCATTCCGTTTGAATCAGTACATCATCAACTGCTAATATGAGCGTCTGCTATTTATTTATTTATTTATTTATTTATTCAGAGACAATTTCTGTAGCGCAGTAACAAAGCTAAGACCTACGACAAGAGCGCTTTGACAGTTTCCTAAGTCTAAATAAATGAGTTTTTAGGTTCGCAGTGAAGAGACCAGTGGTAGCATTGTCAGGCAGGGAGTTCCCCAGGATTGGCACATCTCATTAATATTCTCCAATACTTTGAAGTACTAAGAAGTACTAAGATGACAATTTGCATATGGTTGGTGCAATTTTTAGTAACGCTTGCAAATTTTATTTCCGCCTAATCTCCATTGTTGTCTTTAGTTTCTTCTTAATTTTTTCAGTTGAATATTTTTTTAGGAAACGTGGATGTGACCTCTAAAAGAAAGTCTACAAGGGCAAGTGATCCCAACATCTACGCTTCCATTATTCTTTGCGACGATGACGGATACAGAATTCCTCAACTGGATTCAATCGATGGAAATTCGCCTATCGAAAGCTTTTGTGCAGGATCTCTTGATCCCTATTATGTCACCACTTTGACCAAACAATCTACTAATTCCCTTGAAGCGGAAAAGATCGGTAGATCACGCCAAATGAATGAGGCAAACGCCACAAGCACCGACTACGAAAAAATGAGCAGACTGCCAAAGGACAACGCAAAGGTTCCAAAACAGCAAAACTTTAATTCATCCAAGTTATCGGAGGCCAATTACACTGAAGCTGAGACTGAGAAAACTGCCGATTATCTTCAGGTCATCTGCGATTCAGAAGACAGGCAATGCGGCGAAAGAGGATCGTCGTCGTCGTCGTCGTCGTCGTCGCGACAACCAAGCGCAATCTCACCAAATGCCGCCTACACTCGTTTGATGCTTTGATCATAGACAAAAACGGAGAAGCTGCTGAAACGAAGGAGGCAATCAGAGAGTGATCCACTGTGTAAAGGCTTTCCTATTCTAGGACTACTGTATGTGCGGTGACACTCGCCGTCGAATATTCCAGAATTTTTATATTCACCGGAATTTTCTTAATTTTCCTAAACAATTTTTACAGATTGATATATGACACTCAGGCGACGGCAGTCAGTTTGGTTTCGATGAGTTTCCATTGGTAGAGATAGATACCAGATAGGTGTATCCATATTATATATATATATATAAAGATTTCTTTCTGGCTATATATTCGGCAGTGGCGTAACGTGGGGGGGGGGGCGGGGGCGGCACTTTGTTGACGGCCCTCCGGGCCCCGGGCGAGGGGGGCTCCCGAAGAGGGGTCTAAGCTAGGGTTAGGTTAGGGTTAACCCTAACTTAACCCTAACCCTAGAAATGATGTGCTGACAACCTTTTTTGCTCATCAGGATGAAAAAGGAGGCGATAACTTTTTTTTGCTCGTCAGCTCGAAACTCTGGGGCCCCCATGGCAAAGATGCCCCCCAGGCCCCTAAAAGTCACGCTACGCCAGTGGCGGCTCTAGGATTTGGCAAGTGGGGGGCCGTTGGGGTAGCAACTTCTAATCATGGGGGGCCAACCATTTGTTGTTTAATGTATGTAGCATTAAGTATAGGGTCCCAACTGGGGGGGCCACTGGGGGGGCCAGACACTCAATAGGGGGCACGGGTCCCCCTGCCCCCCCCGGCGGCTCCTACGCCACTGATATTCGGTAAGAACTATTTTCAGACCGTTTTAATTCCAACAGCTAATTAGCAACAGACTACCAGCTTGGCTTCACAACAGACCGCTTCAGTGTTTTGGATTTGTGTATTGACCAATATGATCGATTCCTAGATATCAAGTTTTATGCTTACATTTCACGAGTCAGCTTTTGAAAAAGATTGCTTTCAGTTCCGGACATCTGTCGATATTTAGCTTTGAATCAGCCTTATATTGAAGCCAATGTAAAGTACGATTGAGACTGTGAAAGATGTTTGCCTATATATGCGTCTGATCAGTTTGTATACCAATGCTTTGAAGTTGTACATAAGAAACAACGAATTTATTGTCTGTTCATATTGCTTATCAATTTGATCTTTGAAATTACGAAAAAGCGTCGCTTAGAGGCCTAAATTATGACGGAAACATTAATGGCTCATAAATGAAACGTTTGTGCGCTAAGGCACAAGAAATGCAGTTACTGGGTACAACAAAGATAGATGCATAATTATATGTAATTTTTCTTGATACCTCTCTGGACGCGAAGACTAAGCTTTATGTTGTGTATTTAAGATCATGATGCATGCATGGCTCTATTAACCACATTTGCACTTCTTCTTCTCCTTCTTCTTCTTCTCCTTCTTCTTCTTCTTCGTCGTCGTCTTCTTCTTCTTTAGGTACATCGGGCTTGGGATAGATACTGTCAAACTCCTGAAAGAGGTGACGTCTGACTTCACCCAATAAAATGTTTGGCCACCAAATGGTCTCGAGATAAACCCAGTGAACCACAAGATCCACCGGAGCACACTGTTCCAGCGCATTATTGATTTTACAAAGCAGTTGGACAGTGGCTGAAAGATATTCAGATTACTGAAAGAGACTTCGAGAGAGTGTGTGGCTGAAAGTGGAAGACGGTTTGAACACAATGTGTAAATTTTACCACCTCGGGTGGTAGATTTTACCATATCTGAATTTTCAGACTCGCCTCTTTGGAACACTGACAATAAATGACTGTTTGTTCAATAAAATAAGAGGCGTGTGTTTCATTTTGTAGCTGCAATTATAGAGCGCTTTATGCAGAGTATTCATAAAATATGCAGATGAGAATAATACATTAAAAAACGAATTTTCTAGAGAACACATTGATATATTTTTTCATATCAAAAGCGGACTACAGTTGGAACAGTTACAGCCAAACTCCAAAGAGGACAAGATTCAAATAAGCACCGTACATGTGCCGATATAAATACACATGTCATAACATTGAATAAAAAAATTGTAAGGGCACTTAGGGGATTCCAAAATTCCAAGTTTCTCGTGATTTCAATTGATCAAGGGGTTCTCTGACTCGAAATATTTTTGTTTGCATTACCTGATGTTTCATTTTGCGCTGGAATTGGTTGTCTACCCGGGTTCACATTAGTACGTAGGAAATTTTCTAGGCAGGGAAGTCAGATATTATCATATTCGCCGATGCAGAGTGAACGTGGCTTATAACTCTACAGTGTATGTCACGTGACAAGTTACACTGCCATTTAACATGCTCTTAGCGGTGACAGGCAGCTAGAAGTTCAGGAAGCCGCTATAATATAATATAATGTATGCAGTGATGAAACTCCTTTTCGACAAGTCCTCTTTCATAATTACACCGTACGGGCTTGTATTCTTGCTCAATATAGCCTTTGATAGGTCTATTGTGAAACTGAAGGTTGCCAGCTGCCTGCCTGTAGGCTCCAAATAAGTGTCAGCTGATGTAGTAGCATCAACCAAATTTGTCTAGGCAGATCATTACGAAGAATTATTGGCAGCCTCACTGATAATTGCCTTCTTCCCGGAACAAAGTCGAGTCAATTGACATTCGGTGGACTATAGGGTTAGCAAAAGGGACTTCATATTCAATAGTTTTAAAAGAAACGAAGATCAAAGTTTGATAGGTTGTCGTCTGGATCTTCGCTGCTCAAAATGCGAGAAACTCTATTAGTCCTGAATTTCTTCTTTATCAATTGCGTTTGCGGTAAGTACCGTAAGTTTGTCTTGAAACAAGAAATTAATACAGACTTGATACAAAGCGTGAATATTACTCATTGGCTAAGGCTTATTATTCTGTCAACACGGTTAATATTGAAAGTCTAATATCTTTAAATGGAGAAAAAAATGAGTTAGTTTTGCTTTTTGAATCATCACTATGACTTGCCTTCTTCTGGCTTAATCAGTTGGAATTTTGGAAATAATATTATTCTTAATTCTCCTAGTTTGATTTCAGTCTTGTATGGAGACGAATAAACGCGTTTATTATCCGCATTTTCTCTGCTTATGCCAGTCTTAGCACAGTATCATCATTATAACCGATGCACATGAAATATGAGACATTAATCCGCCAGTCATTGCTTGATTTTGTATATCATGATAAATACACATAGATGTGATACGTTTGTGGATCTACTCCACCTAGGGAATTAGTGAATTTTGTGACGCGTTGAGCGATCACATTCAGTACATTTACTTAATATTGCTGAGCAGATATTTTTACACCCCCTAACATCTCCCAACACCCCCTTAATCTGAGACCGACACCCCTTCCCAATTTTAGCCTTGGATGACTTTTTTGCTTGTCAGATTTTTTGGCAGGAACCACAAAAATATACAGACAAAAAATATACAGACACACTCGCCCAAATTGAAAATCCTAGAAATAAACCTGTTGCTGAGATGTCGGCGCAGCTTGGCTAATGTTTATGGGACATAACCGGTAATTGGCCAAAAATTGTTTTAGGCGATATGTGCCGCATCGAAGAGAACGCATTTGTGGTCGTAATGCTTTAGAGGTCCTACGCACACGCTGTGTTCCGAGAGATATGCTAAATACGCTTTTCGCGAACGTCCAACTCCCCGTCAAGTCGAACCAAGATTTTTAGAAATTAAGGATATTTATAATTGACAACTTATATAGTGCAATAAGCATGACAGAAGGCCAAAGTCAAAGAGCACTTTACAACTCTCATATACGAAATATTAAATAAGTGAGTCTTGAGTCTTCTAGCGAACAGTTCAGGAGAAGTCGCTTCGTTAACGTCGTCCGGTAGCGCATTCCATAAAGCCGGATTCTCGCGAGACACCGATCTTTCTCCGAATATCACCGCGTCTTGGGATAATTCCACACTCAGATACTTTGTGACTCCTGTACGGTCACCGATTCAAGTACCAACTGCAACCAACCCTGCCTATCCCCACGAAGTTTCTTTTCTTCTGGAAAGACGAAAATCTTTAAAACATTCTATTTTTAATATTTCAGTTTTCTCCACTGTACTTGAAACTCCCAAGAATTTAGCAGTCTGTGTGGGTCAGCGAACGTCTCTCAAATGTGAGACATCAAACGGATCCGAAGTTCGAGAATGGATCTTCCACAACGGAACTTCTGGTGGTGTGAAATTCTACAACAACTGGGTAACCGTTAGTGTGCCGTCCGCCGAGTCAGGATATGGTGTTGACGTCGACTCGCATGGTTCCGGTGAATTTTACATAAACAACACCCAAATGGAAAACGCTGGAAAATACGCTTGCGTAACTGATAGCAAGACAACAACTGGAAGCCCCAGGATAAGACACCACTACGCAGAATTAATTGTTCTGGGTGAGACTATAATATTTAGTCTAATTTGGCCTCTTATGAGAATTTCATTATTAGGCCTGTAAAAGATTGTTTTAGGCATAAGTTACTATCCCCGGACTTTCACAGTCCAAATGCATCTTACATTTCATGCGATTTGCCACCTAGGAAAGAAAAATACAAGCCATCGATTCGAAGTTGATTGTTCTTTCTCTGAGCAATTAGATATGCAATATGTCCATTGCATTGACATTGTGGCGCTTGGGGAGTTGTCATAACTGCGCCTCCTCATAAGTACGCCCAAACTTCATTCTCAGTTGTTCATCAATAGATTTGATCGAAATTCTTTTATAAAACAATTTCAAAGCTAAGGCAACAATAATTGACTTTATCTCGCGCTTATGGAGGGAGCCTGCTACTGTTAAAGTCTATTAAATAGCAAAAAACCGTATCAATGGGCCTAGTGTATGTAAATATGCACAGCTTTGTGCAGTCATAGTGAGAGCTGGGGTCTCCTTATGTTGGGTGATTAATAAGACCGCTCGAAGTATGTTCATGAGGTTAGGGGTTGGCTAGTAACTAAGAACGATTCTAGGCGGTTTTTAAATTCTCAGTAATGATTATTAGAAGACTTTGCACATAACGTCTTCGCTCTTGTAGAAATTGTTTAATGGTTTCAATGAGTGAGATTTTTGCCTACCCAAGGTAGACCCGATAAATATCATTCCCATACCATACTGCAGTGATAGAGATACACTAGTTATCCTTTTTGAGGAAGCATGCTGTTGTTTATATAGTCGCAGCTGTATAAAATTATTCGCCAATAGTCAGTTGCTTGCTGTGAATCGTTGCTTGTTTTAGAAACGGAGCCGATGTGCGTAGAGACGAAACACGACGATGGTGCGATATTTGAGGCAGAATGCAGCGTTAACTTTTCCGGCCGCTGGGCTCCAAAGATGGAATGGACGCACAATAAAGACATATACATTAACAAAATATATAACACTGCAAGTAATACTCGGGTAAATTCCAGAGTCGAAGCAGTTTTGAGAACAAATACGTTCACAATTTCCTGTACGATTCGATTTGATAATTCGAGCGGATCAAGTGGCGTGGTTGAAGACGGTCTGACGGCTACCAATGTTCCGGATTATGTCTATGTTTGGAAAGCGAACACAGCACATGAAGCCTCGGACACGACTAGAACAATTGGAACTACTCATAACCGTCCAGTGCACTCTGGAGGAATTCTTAAAAGTCAGAAGTAGCTCATAACATGGCAATTAAGCATTCTGAAGTGAAAGTCACGCATAAATATTCAGATATGCTACAGAGGCCAATTACTCACTCATCCTAGAGCCAATGCAATACTGTTCTTCAATGATCGAGATTTTAGGGGTCTTTCTGTATCCCATCGTTGGCTAATTAAGATATATTTATTAGATAATTTTATGATCCATTCATCTTCACTAGCAAATGACATTCAGGAGATCTGTTTTTAACCCTATTAAATGGTTCATTGAATCATTTGTTGCGATGTTTCATTTTGGAATGAAAACTAATGAACGCATTTGTGATGTTTAACTTCAGGTAATACGTTGGTGCATTGCGTGGCCGCCTTGGTGTTTGCTTCAATTTAACTGATCGTCGAGACGCTGGTCATGTATGATACCTGAACCTTTATTAACCTTTATTTTAATATATGCAATTGCATCGAGCAGACTTAACGCTGCCGAGCCTCATAGTTTTGCAATCACTCGGTTATTGTTGAGTACTAGTTCCAAATGTTTTTAAAATTTGCAATTAGATTTTTCCAATGCTGTCGCTCCTTGTCTGGAAGTCCAAGTACCATTTTTTCCAAGACTGAAATCTTCTGTTCCCTAACGAGTCGTCAACGATGTCGACAGCACCTTTTGATTTTCAGCTGCTAGCATAAATTTCTAGCGTATTTCGTGTTGTTTTCTACTTGTATAATGAGTCATAAATGACTTTTTCAGTTTATGACTTCCTATTCAAAGAACTGAGTCAAAAGCATAATGAACAGCTGAACATGAACCAAGAAAGCGAGCGAAAGAAGACGATTGACTAGCTCTCGATTATTTAAACGGAATTGCTTAGATTTTGGAATTTAAAATTAATTAATTGCTATCCCTGTTCGAAAGAAATGTATTCTTATCGTTCAGATATGCTACAATTTATATTCTCCATTATGCTTACAAAGATTTTGTCTAATATTTTTAATGGCATAATTTTAAAGAAACGTCTAAAGTCTACAACTCTACATAATAGGGCCTGAGTCTACAACTCCACATAATAGGGTCTGTGATGATTGTGCTCAATTAACATTTATATTTTTCGGAAATCAGTTTTACATACTGTACAGCGTGGCTTTTTAAGACTACAGTGTATTTCGGTTGCTCGATGTCAATGCGTCTTTTACCTCAATATGCAGCATAATAATTCATTATCTTCTATATTATATTATTTTTATTTGAAGGTTGTATTTTTAAACTGTATACAGGGTGGCGCAAAAAACCGGACTATATTAAATGCAAATCCAAATGTGACTAGTCGGTTTTCTGCGCCATCCTGTACTCTATCACAGTGCAATGAAAAGTGTAAGGTTAAACCTTGAGCTCTGTTGCATACTTTAAAGATTTTAAACGCGATTTATCATACAGCAAGAGACCAGAATCTGCAATACAACTTGGTCTGTCGATTCCATTGACAATCACCTACTCCTCCTCGGATAAAATTTCCCTAAGGTTTTTCACACAAATCTCAGGACTGGTCTCAGTTCAAATATGGGTAGCGCCCCCTCCAGTGTCCCGTCGTGGCTACGCCAATGCCCAGATATTAAGAATTAGAACGCTTTGCCTACAACAACCAAACACACCCGATCTACAATTTTAACTTCGAAACCGATGTTTATGAATCAGTCACAAACTAATTCTTCGTTCCTTATCAATGGGCCTGCTCAATTGTCGCATTTCTTTCATAAAAATCCACTGCTCGGAAAAATTCAGACAGCAAATGACAACAGTAACTGCAAGTCTGCAACATCGCCAGCCAATATGAAAGCAAATGTCTGCGGATAGATATGTGCTTTCTTCTGCCGATCATCGCTTTAAGATCATCCTATATCTTGATGACGAAAATCTTAACAAGATTCTATGCGAAAATTTGAAATTATGTTCACATGATTGATTGGATGCATTCGGTTATTACGACTGATCAGTGTCTTTTTCAGTGGGAACGCACGTTAACAGTGTCCCCACACATTGTTTGCCAGATTCTGGAAGTTGATGTAAGGACTAATACCAGTATTCTGCATAACTCTTACTGTGGACAGTTTAATGATAGGTTAACCCTTTGAGTAATTTCAGTTTCTTGTAAAAGACGTTTATTGCCATGGGCGTCCGCACATTAGGGCAAGAGGGGGTACTTGCACCCTGGAAATTGCAAATGCCAATATTTCACAGTGAAATTTAAAAACCTTGCCAAAATATAAACCGTGACTATTGTGTTAAAGTGTGTTTTGCGCCCTCCAGGAAAAATGTATGTGGCGTAACTGTGACCATTTTGTTTTGCCCCTCCTGGAAAATTTTCTGTGGGCACCCATGTTTATTTCTTTAAATATCCTGCAAATTATAGTGTTCGTTGAGCAAACTCAATTATAATTTCTTGCGGCAAAACAAATGTGAAATGAGTTCCCGGATCTCTTTTCTTAGAAAAATCACTGAGAGTGATCATGCATATATAATTTTTAAAAACCCTCGGTACTTAGTTTCCGAAGAACCCATAACAAAAAGGTGTCTGGAGACAGATGGATATATGCTTTTCAGCTTTCTTCTAGATCTGAATCAGAGACAGGGAACGTCCCTTGGAAGGAAATTGCATTGGAGCGTTGTAATGCCATTGAAATGCGCTGGAACAAAAGGCTTCTCTCCCGTGTGTCTCCGGAAAGAACGGAAAGATGACGATCAAACTCTTTAATGAAAATAAATGCGTCGTGACTGATTGGACCAAGAGTCTCGAAGGCCAGTGGCAAGAATAAATAATCGGTCGAGAAGTCAGTGTACTTGACGATTTTTCTGACTGATGCTGCTCGTAATAGCAACAATGTGCTCTTAAGTGGTTTAGGAGGCGTTCGTCTGTGTGAAAGCATCATATGAACCTACGCATCTATAGGGCCTACTGCTTTAGTATACACCAAAAATGGATTCAATAACTAGACTTGTATCAAAAATAAAAATAAGTGGAGTTAATTATTGCTTGCTTGAATGATTGACTGCTTGATTGAATGAATCATTGATTGATTGATTTCTCACTTTTCTTACACGTAGCCTAAATTGTTGCCTAATCATCAATTTTTAAAATTATAATAATAATAAATAAAATAAAATAAATAATAATAATATATAAATAATTATAATAATAAATAGAAATAATTCTAATAGTAAATAACAATAATAACAATAATTACAATTATAATAATTATAATAATTGACTGACAGATTTATTGATTACTTGATTTCTCGCTTTTCTTGCACGTAAACATCCACTTATTTCGCCCGGACGATATATTTCAATCACGGACACTTCATTTCACATGTTTTCTGAAATTAATCGTGCGCCCGGTCATTCTGTTTCGCAGGACGTTTCATCTCGTGACACCGGCAAGTCGGATACTATCATATTTGACGGTGCAGAGTGAAAGTTAAAATGGTCAATGACTCTATGTCACGTGACAAGTTACACTGCCATTTAGCATGGTGTCAGCGGAGAAAGACAGCTAGCAGCGCAGGAGAGCCGTTATAATTTAATATAATGCATGCAGGCCCAGTTATGAAACTCGTTTTCGATAAATCCTTTTTAATAATTAATAACACCGCACGGGCTTCCTGACTAACGATAGGTCTATTGTGAAACTGAAGGTTGTCGGCTGCCTGCCTGTAGGCCCAAATAAATAAGTGTCAGCTGATGTATTAGCATCAACCAAATTTGACTAGGCAGATCATTACGAAGAATGGGCAGCCTCACTGATAATTCATTGCCTTCTTCCCGGAACAAAGTCAAATCAAATGACTTTCGGTGAACGATAGGGTTAGCAAAAGCGACTTCATATTCAATAGTTTTAAAAGAAACGAAGATCAAAGTTTGATAGGTTGTCGTCTGGATCTTCGCTGCTCAAAATGCGAGAAACTCTATTAGTCCTGAATTTCTTCTTTATCAATTGCGTTTGCGGTAAGTTTGTGTCAAAACAAGAAATTAATACAGACTTGATACAAAGCATGAATATTACTCATTGACTACGGCTTATTATTCTGTCAGCACGGTTAATATTGAAAGTCTGATATCTTTAAGTGCAAGCAAAAATTAATTTGTTTTGCTTTTTGAATCATCACTATGACTTGCCTTCTTCTGGCTTGATCAGTTAGAATTTTTGAAATATTATTCTTAATTCTCCTAGTTTGATTTCAGTCTTGCAAGAAGACGAGTAAACGCGTTTATTATCCGCATTTTCTCTGCTTATGCCAGTCTTAACACAGTATTATCATTATAACCGAGGCACGTGAAATATGAGACATTAATCCGCCAGTCATTGCTTGACTTTGTATATCATGAAACATATAATGTATATGTGATACGTTTGTGGATCTACTCCACGTATGGAATTAGTGAATTTTGTGACGCGTTGAACGATCACATTGAGTACAAGCTAAAACTTAATATTGCTGAGACGTCGGCGCAGCTTGGCCGATGTTTATGGGACATAACCTGTAATTGGCCAAAAATTGTTTTAGGCGATATGTGCCGCATCGAAGAGAACGCATTTGTGGTCGTAATGCTTTAGAGGCCCTACGCACACGCTGTGTTCCGAGAGATATGCTAAATACGCTTTTCGCGAACGTCCAACTCCTCGCCATGTCGAACCAAGATTTTCAAAATTAATGATAATTCCACAGTCGAATACTTTGTGATTCCGCTAAGTTTCGTTTCTTCTGGAAATACGAAAATCTCAATAAGCATTCTATTTTAAATATTTCAGTTTTCTCCAACGTACTTGAAACTCCCAAGAATTTGGCAGTTTATGTTGGTCAGAGAACGTCTCTCAAATGTAAGACATCAAATGGATCCGTAGTTAAAGAATGGATCTTCTACAACGGAACTTCTACTGGTCTGAAAGTATTCAGCAACTGGGCATCTGTCTACCTACCATCCGACGACTCAGGATATGGCGTTGATGTCGACTCGTATGGCTCCGGTGAACTTTACATAAACAACACCCACATGGAAAACGCTGGAAAATACACTTGCCTGACTGAAGTTGGCGGCCAGATAACACGCTACTCCGCAGAATTAGTTGTTCTGGGTGAGACTACAATATTTAGCCTAATTAGGCCTCTTGTGAGGATCTCATTATTAGGCCGTTAAACGAATGTTTTAGGCATTTGTTACTATTCCTCGTCTCACACAGTTCAAATGCATCTTACATGGGAAAATACAAGCAATCGATACGAAGTTGATTGGTCTTTCTCTCGGCAATCAGATAAGCAATATATCCATTGCATTGGTGCACTTGATATTGTGGTGCCTGGGGCGTTGTCATGAGTGCCAGCCCCTATTATGCCAAAAATCCATTCTGATTCGTTCATCGGAAAACTTGATCTAATTCTTTGATAAAACAAAGGCAATAATAATTAGCCTAGGTTCGCGTTTATGAGGTGTCTACTACTGTTAGTGCCTTAAATAACCAAAAAGAATCGATGGGCCTAGTACTGTATATGTAAATATGCACAGCTTTGTGCAGTTAAAGTGAGAGCGCCAAACAGTGGTCGTTGATCTTGCCGGGATCGCCTTATGTGACGTCGCGGGATTAATAGGACCACTCGAAGTATGTTCATGAGGTTAGGGTTTGCCTAGTAACTAGGAACGATTCAAGGCGGTCTTCAGATTCTCTGTAATGATTAATACTAGACCTTGCACATAACGTCTCGGCTCTATGTAGGAATCGATTAATGGTTTCAAGGAAAAAGATAATTTGCGTATATTCAAAGTCAACCAGAATCTTCATTTCATTCCCGCGCCATACTACGGCATTAAAGATACACTCAGGGCCGCCGAGAGAATTTCCGGGCCCCGGTGCAAAAAAATAGTCAGGGGTCCCTGACCTGACAAGTGTGTGAAAACGTTGATGACGTTTTTTTTGGCTTGTCAGTCCTTTTATGGCATTATATACTTAACATTAGCGACCCGGGCGCCTAAGCAGACATTCGCCGGGGGCCCCTGAGCTCATGACGAAGAAGACCTTTTTCCGTCATCTGCAGAGTCTTTTTCAGGGTTCAGAATATTCTTAATACATCATCATCATCACCGGACCCGGGCCCCTTTGAGCTCCATAGGCCCCGAACAATATACCGGCTGCACCCTCTCTCCTCAGGCCTGGATACACTAGTTATCCATTTTAAAGCAAATATGATGTTGTTTATATGGTCGCAGCTGTATAAAATTATTCGCCAATTGTCAGTTGCTTACTGTCAATCGTTGCTTGTTTTAGAAACGGAGCCGATGTGCGCAGAGACGAAACGCGATGATGTGAAATTTGAAGCAGAATGCAGCGTTAACTTTTCAGGCAGCTGGCTTCTAAAGATGGAATGGACGTACAATAAAGACATATACATTAACAAAATACATAACACTACAAGTAATACTCGGGTAAATTCCAGAGTCGAAGCAGTTATTAGAACAAATACGTTCACAATTTCCTGTACGATTCGATTTGATAATTGGAGCGGATCAAGTGGCGTGGTTGAAGACGGTCTGACGGCTACCAATGTTCCGGATTATGTCTATGTTTGGAAAGCGAACACGGTCTCGGACGCAACTGGAGCAATTGGAACTACTCATAACTCTTCAGTGCCCTCTGATGCCAAATATTCGACTTCTGGAGGACCCCTTGATAGTTAGAAAAAATTCCTGATATAATGATAATAATAATAATAATAATAATAATAATAATAATAATAATAATAATAATAATAATAATAATAATAATAATAGTGTGGTTCCGCGTGACGGATCTGCTCTGTGTGAGAATCACTGTAGACATAACGATTGAGCATTTTAAAAGTCAAAGCCATGTATTAATATTCAGGTACAGGCTTACCGTTAAAATTACTCTAGGACTCATAAATCCTTGAGCCAATGATACAATGTCCGTCAATGAGCAAGATATAGGTAGTCTCTCTACATAAAATTGCTTGTGAATTAAAATATATTTCGATATTTTAATCACTCATTCATCTTCACAACGTCTGTCGATGAAACTGTTTTAAATACTAATAATTACTTTATTGAATAGTATGTTTATGAGACTTTGTTTTAAAATGATATTTTGTTATATGGTGAGCGCATTTTTAATGTTTGATTTCAGATATGACGCTGATGTACATTGTGGTCGCTTTGGCGTTTGCGCTCATTCTATTGACTCTCGTGACTTTGTTTTTCGTCTGTCGAAAGAAAAAGAGAAAATCGAGATCACAGGGTAAACAATTTCGGCACACAATCATAGTTTCCCTCTTTGCTCAACGCATCTATAGTAAGAAACGACCACTGTGCGCTGCATAAGCAGCATGACGACTGATGTCAAGAACATTAATGAAATGGCGCTATAGAAGTTCGATGATGATGATGATGATGATGATTCTGTTGCAGTGAAAACGTTGACAAATTCACAGGATGGTGGTGGTGGTGGTGGTGGTGGGGTAATTGGCGGTAATTATAAGCATTTCAAATAGTCGATCGATTTGTTCTATTTTCGTTTAGCCCTAACCCAGCGCAATTACGGGAGGCTGACATGCAAATTTAGACGAAACCCTGTGACTCCCGAAAATATAGGCTCAGATTGCCACGCGAGGGAGTCTATTTTGCGACCGATAAACATAGCTGTTCAGTTCACATTTTCATTGGCTGTCACCAAATCACCAAAGTTCTGCCATAATTCACCTATACTGAAGTCACTGAACTGGCTTAAAATATCCGAACGTATCCAGTGCAAGATAATAACGATTATTTACAGTTCACTTCATTCGTCAAAACCGGTTTACCTTCGTAAACTCTTAACGCCTCAGCCTCCTGGACCTACACGATCGTCATCTCATCTCACACTTTCACGCCCGTTAAATCAGTCATCACTCAAAATCTGCAACCGCGCTTTCTCATACGCCGCACCAGAACTTTAGAACTCAATTCCAGCCTCCCTCCGCAGCCTACGACATGGTCAAACAATAAGCTCCGAATCCTCATATCCTTTAATTCTTTCACTATCTCCTCAAGCCTTTAGGTCTAAACTTAAAATCTTCCTATTCGAAAAGTCATTTCCTCCATAACCATACCAACTTGACCCGCCACCTCATAGATATACTGACCTTTGCCCGGCCGATAAAAACCACCTTGATTTAAGCTATCTGTGTGAAAGAAAATTAAGGGCATAAGCTCCGTCAGATGACGCTCCAGCACGTAACCACTCTGCCATCTTCCGCCCCCAGGGCGCACCTTGTCTATAGCTATTTCAAGAAAGATTAAGCGCATAAGAATAAGCTAACTACAATTGTTTACTTTCCGGGGTGCGGAGTTTACGAGATTGCAGCGCAAACAAGCCTAACGCCAATTGTTTCTACACGGCAAGCGGATGTTAGCATTGCAGATAAACAGATAACACTAGATAACTAGATAACACTAGATAACACTAGATAACTAGATAACAATAGATAACTAGATAACGACTAGATTGCGGTGAAATTTTCATCTCATTATAAGTATTTTAGAGAAAAGTATGCTGTGCGGTACTTTGATGACAGGAATGACTGGTAAAAAATAGATGGGAGAAAATAGATGGAGGTTAAGTGGACAAGAGATGATATCGCATCATCTTTTGATAAAACTTAAAAGTTTTTACATCAACAGGGGCAACAACAATGAGCAACAGGAGAGAGAGAGAGGTTCAAAATATACAAACCATTCGGAAAGCTATAATTTGAAAATCAGATAAACCATCTAGGCAGTGATAACACTCTTAATTCATATCTCATATACATTTGCACTATTTGAGGAAATTGAGGATAAAAGTTTCAGTAGTAAGATCAATAGCGGACAGTTTCTCCATCTGTCATTAGTTCACAAAATACAACAATGACTACTTTAAATAACGCGAAATTTTGCTTCCATTTTTGACAGAGGAAACATCTGAGAAAGACGATGAAGAGATGAAATCGAAGGATAGAGTCCAATCTGGTGTCTACGATACCATTGAATACGACGCCATTGGCTATGAAATGCCCGATCACGTGTTTTCTCACGACGGATTGAACCGCAGTTATGACGTTCCTTTTAAAGACAGAGTTCCAAGTGGTTATGAAAACCCGGATAAAGAACTGAACGCCAATGACTACCTATCTCTTAAAGACAGAGTTCCGAGTGGCTACGAAGATCCGGATAAAGCTGTGAATGCCGATGATGACGAACTGGTGCTTCTGTCTTCACAGTACATCACAACGACATCGGATCCAGATAAGGAAACCACATTGACCAGTGATCGTTTGACCCACGATCCAGATAATAAATATACGCCTTTGACTGATGACGGAAAGCGAAAATCGGAAAAGAATCTTTCGGAGGAAAAGGGACGATCGTCCTATTTGGAGATCGTTGGCGACGAAGTCGAAATGAAGACAACTAGAGAATCGGGGATCAATCGAAAATCGTCTTCTAGTGAGGGAAGCGAAGAGAAGAACAAAGCACCTGCAACAAATGCCAATTACACTCAACTGATGCCGGAATCTGGCTACACTCACTTGGTCTTATAGCGATTACAAGCGTTTGGGACTTCTGCCATTCTACCTAGCGCTTTAATCTGCCTGGTTCTTTCAATATCCTTCTGTGTCTCTCATGAACTACTGAGGACATGATTACGAACAAGTGAAGCTTCTACCGTATGTGATAACGACAATAAGTGTACGTCTTTTTGAGCAACGATGATTCCAGAAAGCAAGAATCAGAGATGGATGTTTCGGTTGAGAAGGAACGGTCGTTTTAATTTAAAGAAATTGATAAAGAAGTTAAAATGAAAATGCCAGATTAAGCCAAGATCAGTCTAAAATTCTCTCCTAGTGAGTGAGGGATTTAGTAGAAGACTTTAAAACTGCCTGCAACACCTGCCAATTGCGCCAAACTGATTCCTGATTCAGTCTCCACTAACTTCATTTTATAATGACCTGCAATATACCTGTACTAATATTTGGTGTTTCAATGAAATCACGTGTTTACTTTTCTTTTAAGCTCCTTTCTGTTACAGTATTATTATTATGCAATTATTGTCCAATTTTTATGCAGTGATGTGAATTGTGTATTTGAATTTACTTTGTAAATAATTGACAATATGCATTCGGTTATTTTGTTGCGATTTCAAAGTAATAGTAAAAACCTGAAACTTTCTTTGCTCTGCATTTTAATAATTTATGTGAAACACACAATAAAACGAAAGAAGCCGCAACAGGCAAAGATTGCATAAGCTTATACACAATAGATACAATACGCGAGGAAGAACGAAGAAAATTACATGTTAAGGGGAGGAACTAAAAATCTTAAGAATCAAGAAACATGAACTGTATTATGTTGGATGTTATGTGCTCAGGCTGGACCGATAGGACTTTGATGCTAATAATTCTGATGCTACTGCCGGTAATGCTACTGATGATACCGTACTAAATGAATGAATTTTCTGTCTGTCTCTGTATGTTTAATACTCAGACATTGTCTTGCTAGAATAAATATCCGACTATTCTAATATACCGTAACTAGTCAAGGACAGCTTTGTGTTCAAATCAAAAATTGATCCTGCTGTGAAAATTTTGGTCTAATATCTGTCTAATTTGACAGATCGAACTGGTTTTATATTGACTTAAAGTAATAAACCAGAATCAACAGAAATCAATCAGGCCTAGGGCCTATATACGGATATTTATAGACGATTGCTGCAGTTGTAGCCAAGAAAAAGATTTTCGACAAGCGAAGCAAGTTTGTAATAATTATCTTTACGAATGACTTTAAGGGTATAGTTCTAGGCTTTATATAAGTTTAAGTGTTAATGTTTCTAGTATATTTGCTTAGTAAGATTTTATTAGTTTTATTAGAAGGTTATATAATTTAAAGCGTCATACGATCTTGCAGTGCAATTACCGTGTAGCGTCAAACCTTGAACTCAATAATTGCAAACTTTGACGACTGTAATTATGGTTCACTGTTGAGAGGTCAGAATCGGCATTTGACCTATGACCTAGTTTATCGAATCGGTTGTCATTCACCTACCCGTCCCCGGATAAAAATCCTGTAACAAATCTCACGACTGGTCCCAATCAAATAGGAAACGCATCCTTCCAGTGTCCACTCATGGCTACGATAATGTACATTTCTTAATACGCGAATCTTCCCTCGATCGTCCTACTAGCCATTCCACAAGATATTCGGCAGGACTTTCATTTAGTTGACGTCCCTCGTTCTCGTACAGTCATTGGCGTTAGTGTGTAGTATGAAATGGCTGGGAGTGCTCTATTTCAAACCTCTAGATCGAAATTGAGAATGATATTATTGATTATTCTTGCAAAATCCAAAGCAATGAAGATGGGGCTAGAGGAAAATGTTGATTTTGTCGGAGAATGTCTTCAAATCGATTAGTTATATACATATCTATAGTATAGAAGTACATAATTATTGCCTCATAATTTATTTCTTATTCCTATCTTTTTCTTTTTGTGTATAATTGTGTAAATAAGCATACGTAGAAAATTTTCTAGGCGGGGAAGTCAGATATTATCATAAGAAATGGTCCATGACTCAATGTCACGTGACAAGCTACACTGCCATTTAACATGGTGCCAGCGGTGACAGGTAGCTAGCAGTGCAGGAGAGCAACTACAATATAATATAATGCATGTAGGCCCAGTGATAAACTCGTTCTCGGTAAATCTTCTTTCAAAATTACACCGTACGGGTTTGTCTTCCTGCTCAATGATAGGTCCACTGTGAAACTGAAGGTTGCCAGCTGCCTGCCTGCAGGCTCCAAATAAGTGTCAGCTGATGTAGTAGCATCAACCAAATTTGTCTAGGCAGATCATTACGAAGAATTATTGACAGCCTCACTGATAATTGCCTTCTTCCCGGAACAAAGTCAAATCAAATGACATTCGGTGAACAATAGGGTTAGCAAAAGGGACTTCATATTCAATAGTTTTAAAAGAAACGAAGATCAAAGTTTGATAGGTTGTCGTCTGGATCTTCGCTGCTCAAAATGCAAGAAACTCTATTAGTCCTGAATTTCTTCTTTATCAATTGCGTTTGCGGTAAGTTTGTCTCGAAACAAGATTTTAATACAGACTTGATACAAAGCATGAATATTACTCATTGGCTACGGCTTTTTATTCTGTCAACACGGTTAATATTGAAAGTCTGATATTTTTAAGTGGAATGAAAAATGAGTTAGTTTTGCTTTTTGAATCATCACTGTGACTTGCCTTCTTCTGGCTTAATCAGTTGGAATTTTGGAAATATTATTCTTAATTCTCCTAGTTTGATTTCAGTCTTGTATGGAGACGAATAAACGCGTTTATTATCCGCATTTTCTCTGCTTATGCCAGTTTTAGCACAGTGTCATCATTATAACCGATGCACATGAAATATGAGACATTAATCCGCCAGTCATTGCTTGATTCTGCATATCATGATACATACATAGATGTGATATGTTTGTGAATCTACTCAACGTATGGAATTAGTGAATTTTGTGACGCGTTGAGCGATCACATTCAGTACATTTACTTAATATTGCTGAGCAGATATTTTTACACCCCCTAACATCTCCCAACACCCTTTTAATCTGAGACCGACACCCCTTCACAATTTTAGCCTTGGATGACTTTTTTGCTTGTCAGATGTTTTTGGCAGGGACCACAAAAATATACAGACAAAAAATATACAGACACACTCGCCCAAATTGATAATCCTAGAAATAAACCTGTTGCTGAGATGTCGGCGCAGCTTGGCCAATGTTTATGGGACATAACCTGTGATTGGCTAAAAATTGTTTTAGGCGATATGTGCGGCATCTAATAGAACGCGTTTGTGGTCGTAATGCTTTAGAGGTCCTACGCACACGCTGTGTTCCGAGAGATATGCTAAATACGCTTTTCGCGAACGTCCAACTCCCCGTCAAGTCGAACCAAGATTTTTAGAAATTAAGGATATTTATAATTGACAACTTATATAGTGCAATAAGAATGACAGAAGGTCAAAGTCAAAGAGCACTTTACAACTCTCATATACGAAATATTAAATACATGTAAGACTTGTAAGTGAGTCTTGAGTCTTCTAGCGAACAGTTCAGGAGAAGTCGCTTCGATAACGTCGTCCGGTAGCGCATTCCATAAAGCCGGATTCCCGAGAGACACCGATCTTTCTCCGAATATCACCGTCTTGACCGTCTTGGGATAATTCCACACTCAAATACTTTGTGCCTCCTGTACGGTCACCGATTCAAGTACCAACCGCAACCAACCCTGCCTATCCCCACGAAGTTTCTTTTATTCTGGAAAGACGAAAATCTTTAAAACATTCTATTTTTAATATTTCAGTTTTCTCCATTGTACTTGAAACTCCCAAGAATTTAGCAGTCTGTGTCGGTCAGCGAACGTCTCTCAAATGTGAGACATCAAACGGATCCGAAGTTCGAGAATGGATCTTCCACAACGGAACTTCTGGTGGTGTGAAATTCTACAGCAACTGGGTCACAGTCAGTATGCCGTCCGCCGAGTCCGGATATGGTGTTGACGTCGACTCGCATGGTTCCGGTGAATTTTACATAAACAACACCCAAATGGAAAACGCTGGAAAATACGCTTGCGTAACTGATAGCAAGACAACAACTGGAAGCCCCAGGATAAGACACCACTACGCAGAATTAATTGTTCTGGGTGAGACTATAATATTTAGTCTAATTTGGCCTCTTATGAGAATTTCATTATTAGGCCTGTAAAGGATTGTTTTAGGCATAAGTTACTATCCCCGGACTTTCACAGTCCAAATGCATCTTACATTTCATGCGATGCTAGCCACCTAGGAAAGAAAAATACAAGCCATCGATTCGAAGTTGATTGTTTTTTCTCTGAGCAATTAGATATGCAACATGTCCATTGCATTGACATTGTGGCGCTTGGGGCGTTTTCATAAGTGCCAACTCCTTTTATGCCAAAAACTTCATTCTCATTTGTTCGCCAATAAATTTGATCGAAATTCCTAGATTAAACAATTGATAAAACCAAGGCAAAAATAATTGGCTTTGGTTCGCGTTTATGTACTGCTGTTAACGCCTATCAAATATTAAAAAGTATTTTTAAAAGTATCAATGGGTCTAGTATATGTAAATATGCACACATCTTTGTGCAGTCACAGTGAGAGTGCCAACCAGCGGTCTTTGATATTTCTGGGGTCGCCTTATGTTGGGGGATTAATGACACCACTTTGAGTGTATTCATGAGGTTAGGGTTAGTAACTAAGAACGATTCAAGGCGGTCTTAAAATTATCTTTAATGATTAATAGTAGACCTTGCACATAACGTCTTCGCTCTTGTAGAAATTGTTTAATGGTTTCAATGAGTGAGATTTTTTACCTACCCAAGGTAAATCCGAATCTTCATATCATTCCCATACCATACTGCAGTGATAAAGATACACTGGTTATCCATTTTGAGCAAGCATGCTGTTGTTTATATGGTCGCAGCTGTATAAAATTATTCGCCAATTGTCAGTTGCTTGTTTTCAATCGTTGCTTGTTTTAGAAACGGAGCCGATGTGCACAGAGACAAAACACGACGATGGTCGGATATTTGAAGCAGAATGCAGCGTTAACTTTTCCGGCCGCTGGGCTCCGAAGATGGAATGGACGTACAATAAAGACATAGTCATAACCAAACCACATAATACTACAAGTAATACTCGGGTAAATTCCAGAGTCGAAGCAGTTATTAGAACAGATACGTTCACAATTTCCTGTACGATTCGATTTGATAATTCGAGCGGATCAAGTGGCGTTGTTGAAGACGGTCTGACGGCTACCAATGATCCGGATTATGTCTATGTTTGGAAAGCGAACACGGTCTCGGACACAACTGTAACAATTGGAACTGCTCATAACTCTTCAGTGTCTTCTGATGCCAAATATTCGACTTCTGGAGGACCACTTGATAGTAATAAAAAATTCATGATATAATAATAATAATAATAATAATAATAATAATAATAATAATAATAATAATGGGGCTGTCCATTAATTACGTCAACAATTTAGGGAGAGGGGGTTTGAAAAAGTTTGACAGTTGTTGACAGGGGGGGTCAAGAGAAGTTGACGTCAACAATTTCACCTTTCACAAATAATCCAAAAATAGGAAATTTCATGAAATACTACCTATTACAATGGAAAAAAATCATGGCAAAAAAGGTCATCACCACCACATTTTGACACTCGATGAGAAAAAGGTTAAAAATAAATGGTCATCACCGCAAAAAATAATAACCTTGTTATTGGGACCTGTCATTGATCTTGGGGAGGGGCAGTCAAAAGTTTTTGACGTAATTATGGGGGGGTTAAGTGAAAGTTGACAGTTGTTGAAAATGGGGGAGTGGGTCAAAAAGTGCCCAAAAATTGTTGACATAATTAATGAACAGCCCCAATAAAAATAATAATAATAATAATAATAATAATAATAATAGAGTTTAGAGTGGTTCAGTATAATCTACTCTGTGTGAGAATCACTGTAGACATAACGATTGAGCATTTTAAAAGTCAAAGTCACGTATTAATATTCAGGTACAGGCTTACCATTAAAATTAGGACTCATAAATCCTTGAGCCAATGATACAATGTCCGTCAATGAGCAAGATATAGGTAGTCTCTCTACATAAAATTGCTTGTGAATTAAAATATATTTCGATATTTTAATCACTCATTCATCTTCACAACGTCTGTCGATGAAACTGTTTTAAATACTAATAATTACTTTATTGAATAGTATGTTTATGATACTTTGTTTTGAAATGATATCTTGTTATATGGTGAGCGCATTTTTTATGTTTGATTTCAGATGTGACGATGATGTACATTGTGGTCGCTTTGGCGTTTGCGCTCATTCTATTGACTGTCGTGACTTTGTTTTTCGTCTGTCGAAAGAAAAAGAGAAAATCGAGATCACAGGGTAAACAATTTCGGCACATAATCTTAGTCTCCCTCTTTGGTCAACGCATCCATAGTAAGAAACGACCACTATGCGCTGCATAAGAAGCAAGACTACTGATGTCAAGAAAATTATTAAAATGTCGCTATAGAAGTTCGATGATGATTATTCTGTTGCAGTAGCAACGTTCGTTGACAAATTCACATGATGGTGAGGGTGTTGGTGTTGGTGGAGGTGTTGGTGGTGGTGGTGGTGGTGGTGGTGGGGTAATTGCGGCAATTACAAGCATTTCAAATAGTCGATCGATTTGTTCTCCTTTTCGTTTAGCCCTAACCCAGCGCAATTACGGAAAGAGAGGCTCACATGCAATTTTAGGTGAAACCCTGTGACTCCCGAAAATATAGGCTCAGATTGCCACGCGAGGGAGTCTATTTTGCGACCGATAAACATAACTATTCATATCACACATTGTCCTTGGCTGTCACTGCTAACGCCAATAATTACTTCACCGCGGCAAGCGGATGTTAGCATTTGCAGCGCAAATAAACCTTTGCCGCTCTTTACGATCTCAAGTCACACTAGACAGCGAATTAGACTTCGCGGTGAAATTTGCATCTCATTATAAGTACTTTAGTGATAAGCATGTTGTGCGGTAATTTGATGACAGGAATAACTGGTAAAAATAGACGGGAGTTAAGTGAACGAGAGATGACCTCGCATCATCTTTTGATAAAACTTAAAAACTTAAAGTTTTACATCAAACTTACCCCCCAATGAGCAACAGGAAAGAGAGAGAGAAAGAGAGAGAGAGACTGTGTGTGTGTGTGTGTGAGAGAGAGAGAGAGAGAGAGAGAGAGAGGGGTTTAAAATATAGAAACCATCCGGAAAGCTATCATCTGACAATCAGATCAACCATCTAGAGTAGTGATAACACTCTTAATTCATATCTCATATACCGTTGCACTAGTTCAGGAAATTGAGGATAAAAGTTTCAGTAGTAATATCAGCAGTGGACAGTTTCTCCATCTGTCATTAGTTCTTTTGGTAATACAACAATGACTACTTTAATTAATGCGAAATTTTGCTTCCATTTTTGACAGAGGAAACATCTGAGAAAGACGATGAAGAGATGAAATCGAAGGATAGAGTCCAATCTGGTGTCTACGATACCATTGAATACGACGCCATCGGCTATGAAATGCCCGATCACGTGTTTTCTCACGACGGATTGAACCGCAGTTATGACGTTCCTTTTAAAGACATAGTTCCAAGTGGCTATGAAGATCCGGATAAAGCACTGAACGCCAATGATGAACTATCATTTAAAGACAGAGTTCCGAGTGGCCACGAAGATCCGGATAAAGCAGTGAATGCCGATGATGACGAACTGGTGCTTCTGTCTTCACAGTACATCACAACGACATCGGATCCAGATAAGGAAACCATTTTGACCAGTGATCGTTTGAAATGCGATCCAGATAATAAATATACGCCTTTGACTGATGACGGAAAGCGAAAATCGGAAAAGAATCTTTCGGAGGAAAAGGAACGATCGTCCTATTTGGAGATCGTTGGCGACGAAGACGAAATGAAGACAACGAGAGAATCGGGGATCAATCGAAAATCGTCTTCTAGTGAGGGAAGTGAAGAGAAGAACAAAGCACCTGCAACAAATGCCAATTACACTCAACTGATGCCTGAATCTGGCTACACTCACTTGGTGTTATAACGATTACAAGCATTTGGAACTTCTGCCATTCTAGGCCTACCTAGCGCTTTAATCTGCCTGGTTCTTTCAATATCCTTTTGTGTCTCTCATGAACTACTGAGGACATGATTACGAACAAGTGAAGCTTCTACCGTATGTGATAACGACAATAAGTGTACGTCTTTTTGAGTAACGATGATTCCAGAAAGCAAGAATCAGAGATGAATGTTTCGGTTGAGAAGGAACGGTCGTTTTAATTTGAATAAATTGATAAAGAAGTTAAAATGAAAATGCCAGATAAAGTCTAAAATTCTCTCCTAGTGAGTGAGGGATTTAGTAGAAGACTTTAAAACTACCTGCAACATCTGCCAATTGCGCCAAACTGATTCCTGATTTAGACTCCACTAACTTAATTTTATAATGACCTGCAAGATACCTGTACTAATATTTGGTGTTTCAATGAAATCACGTGTTTACTTTTCTTTTAAGCTCCTTCCTGTTACAGTATTATTATTCTGCAAATATTATTATGCAATTATTGTTTAATATTTATGCAGTGATGTGAATTGTTTATTTTAATTTGTTTTGTAAATAATTGACAATTTACAGTTCTGTATTCGGTTATTTTGCTGCGATTTCAAAGTAATAGTAAAAAACTGAAACTTTCTTTGCTCTGCATTTTAATAATTTATGTGAAACACACAATAGAACGAAAGAAGCCGCAACAGGCAAAGATTGCATAAGCTCATACACAATATATACAATACGCTAGGAAGAACAAAGAAAATTACAGGATGAGGGAAGGAACTAAAAATCTCAAGAATCAAGAAACATGAACTGTATTATGTTGGATGTTATGTGCTCAGGCTGGACCGATAGGACTTTGATGCTAATAATTCTGATGCTACTGCCGGTAATGCTACAGTTGCTACTGATGATACCGTACTATAAAACAGTTAATTTTGTGACTGATGTCCAGTAAAAATAGTTCCAAAAGTTGCAGTCATGGAATCTTCTCTTACAAAGGAGACACACAACATGGCTACAATAGCTTTGCAAGGTCTTTTGATTTTGCTAGCGGCCGCGTTAAGACTCAAGGAAATACAATAAGTGAAATGCGCGCAAAAGCTTTGCAATGCCACTCATTTTCTTTGTTTAATATCTCTTACAGTGTCCCTTGTTAAGCACTCTTGACTTTGGCCGTCGCTTGCTTACTGCTCTCTATAAATTGTCTTAGATAATAATAATAATAATAATAATAATAATAATAATAATAATAATAATAATAATAATAATAATAATAATAATAATAATAATAATAATAATAATAATAATAATAATAATAATAATGGCGCGATAGCTTAAGGCTGCGATAAAGTCTAGGCCTTCTAAGGTGTGTAGGTAGGTCTAAAGTCGTTTTAAGAAGCGACTAGCTTTCGAATATTCATGAATCGGCCTAACCTGGTCTGACAATCATCGTCTTAGGCCTAAAATCTGCTAGCAGGTCTGTTACAGCTCGATGGGCCTCAATATTTAGACTGGACTGCTGCAGGCAATGTACCGCTTAGACCATAAGGCGCCTTCTCTGTCACATTTGACGGTAAGCTTTTGTTCGTGATCTATATTTCAGTAGATTTACATTGTTTAGATATAAATTTTAACTAGGATATCAGATTACGCCAACCTTTTAAGGAATGGGCTCACAAGCGGTTGATGTATTGATAAACTATAATTGTCAGTTAGCTGACTGCAATGAATCTGCTCTCATACAGGCATAGTGCATAGGAGTTGGAGCCGCCTACTAACCAAACAAGCCGTTTTATTATAGGCCTACAGGCATACAAAACTTTTAAATTTTTAGGGTCCGTGATTCATGTGTCCGTAATATTATTAACTGCACCCATTTCACAATTTATAAATATTTCTAAGTGGCTAAAACTGTTTGATTAGCCTAACATGAAGATAAGACATTTCTTTCAAGTCTTCGAGTATATTTGGTTAGATTTATCTTAATTGCCAGGTTGAAATAAATTCATTGAACGTCTCTATTGTACTTGCGGCTGCATAGATATGTTTTAATTTATTCCAGCTGTCTACAGTCAAATCTGTTTAGACCGATCGTTATCATGCTTTGCCTTCAGTTGGTCAGAGGCAATGCTTTCTTCTTTGGGACAACGTTCTGACGCCAGTTGGTAAATGGCTCACGCTCGCGTCATTCGAGACAACATTGAAACCCTGTTGAGATGCACAAACGTCAATGTTCACGTCATCGCCTGCTTAAAGGCTTACGGCGGTTTGACTGAGGATCAAGTGAGTGAGATTGTGGCCGAACAGTCTTTACGAAATCGCTGCGGAACGCTGTACAAATGGATGCAGGCGAGCATCGAAACGTACAACTGCTTTGTGCAAGTGATGGAAGAAAATCAACAAGAACACGTTTCAAATCTACTGAAAGGAGAGACGAACGGTAGTAACACATTTCAGCAAATGTTTTATCTATGCAATAATTATAATGCACATGATGCAAATTTTTAAAAAAAGCCCCATCCATTTGCCGCCTAAGCAATGAATTGATGAATGAATATTCCAGCACAACGTCAAGCAAACAACAGGTTATTAACATGATATATATATAAGCAAGTGAGTTCTCGTGTTTTTCCGATAGCGCTTTCGAAAGAGCATGTATACCGTAGTAGCTGCATATTCCTCTGCGTTTAATCTTCTGTTGAAATAGCTTCAGCCGAATTTTAGTGGTGAGCCGGGCAAGGTCAATTCGAGAGATCAATTGGAGGGGAAGTGGGAAGGCAGCAAAACTTTCAGCGGAGTGATGAAACACTCCAATTAAAATCACGTTGTCTTGATTTTGTCAATAATGTCGGTCTCAATTTTATTCTACAGCGCTTTTCAGCGATTTCAACCATCACACTATACTGTACACAGTCTTTCAAAAATCTACTTTCCAAGATAAATAAATTTCAAAAGATTACAAAGTTTTGACGCAAAGCAACTATCGCGTAATTCCGATTCTCTCTTTTAAATGAACCAATCAGTCATTCAAATATATACAGCGCCATATTATAATGATGCCGTTGTTGTAGAAAATACAATAATAATTATACTATAGGTGATGGCGATTGCAGGAGTTACCCCTGAAAAATTCAGGAACTGTAATAATAGCTCTGCACCCCTACCCTGAAAAACAGGGGTTCTATGCTACAAAACTTTTTGTTTTGATTTTATAATCGGTGAAACATTTAAGAATATTCATTACCAAAAGTTCCGGCGGGGCTACCCAACTTCTATGTAACTATTTTGATATAATTATAAGAATATTCATTATGAAAAGCTGTTTATTTCAGAAGCTGTTTGGTTTTGTAATCTGCTTAAATTATTCTTAGCCTTGTCGGTTACTGAAGAGCTTGTATTTCTCTTACTACTCTGCAGGACTTCACGTACCACTGTCCAGTAAGACGTATCAGAGATTAGACCGGATCAAACCAAAATTGATGTTCACGATTTATCTAAACGAGGAATTGGTATCGAATCTCAAGAGCAAACACGCCTTAAGCAACACCGACTATGAAGACATTAAATACGGCAAAACTCAGCCGTACGAACGAAACTGGACGCTGCTAACTGCTATTCAACGAAGAAGCGAATATTCGCTGCGATGTCTGAAGGAAGCGCTCCTGGAGACATATCAATCAGATGCGGCCGACTGCTTAGAAAAGGGTACAGTTTCATTTCAAATATGATGCACCATTAAATAAACTATGCTACGGCTACACCTTTAGTATATTGCAAATGAAAAGGTAATGGTAGTCGCGTACCATGGAACGAGCGTAGGGCCCGGTGCGGATCTCCGGTTATAAGAGGCAAGCAGCGACGCAGTTGACTTGCGCCGTTCATCTAGGGTAGTTTGTCGTTGCTTGCTCTAGACCCGCGTTTCACCTTCGCAGCTTAATGCTGCTGTCAATTTATCGACGTCAAAACGACAAACGGTTTGGTTGGCCGCCGGCACCACGACTCGATCCCTGGATGGTCACCCATCCAAGCACGAGCCGCGCTCGACGTTGCTTAACTTCGGTAGTCTGACGGGAACTGGTCGCACAACGCCAAGTAGGCTGATAGTAGGTATGGTTGGAACTGACCTACGAATCTCAATGTGCTTTCGAATTGTAGGACAGAACAAACCATTTCATTCTGCAATTGAGCAATCCGATGAAGCAGAACTTGAATTTGACATGAATTAAATAAAGTTGATGACTCTCGACGCTTCTAATAGCATTACTGAAGTAGGCCTATAGCCAAATCAATTGAAATTGTCCACGTTGACTATGGCAATATCGAACTTGTATAATAAGTAAGATGAAACCACTTGGGTTAGTTGTCATCCATTGGTTTGCATTCAATTTTTCATTTTGTGTGTTGCATGAGATTGTCGCCGTGTGCGTGTGTGCGTGCGTGTGCTGAGAGTCAAATGTTAATATTCGTTGCAGGTGACATAGTAGCTGTACACCTGAATACAAATCGTCCACAGATCGAACGTCAGCTTTCAAAAGCGATTAGTCAGGATGTTTCTGCAGAATTGTCCTCGGAATATTCTGCCATTTCGGAATTGAGCGAACACGGTCTACATCTCGTAGGCGCCAGGCCGGACAAGAGCATTCTTCTGTATTTCTACTGCAGTGAAACTATAGCCGCTACTGTTTTGGCCAAAAGTTACAGCTCTGGTCTCTTGAAGTCATTGCTGGACAGTGTGTTGAATCGCCTATTGAGTAGGACGACAAATCAGGCGACGAGTTCAACCATAAACCAGTTGGAAACCAGCCTGAGTTTTGACGTTGAAGAAGCTTTATTGATAGAGGAAGTCACAGGACTGGACGGTGAGTTGCCTTAACGTTAGCCTATAGTTAGCCTATATATAGTTAGCCTATAGGCTACAGTTAGCCTTTAGTTGCGGCGTGTGGCTACATAACGTGTGCTCTAAATTGCATAGTCATAAAAGTCACATTAAAGAAGCGTATCGAATTTCGCATACGTTGACAATAATGACCTACTTTTATAGACATTATCATTGTTGTTGTTGTTATTATTATTATTATTATTATTATTATTATTATTATTATTATTATTATTATTAAAAACACAATTTATTATGAAGCTTTTCTAATTGAGTGTACACTTATAAAGTTATATTGCAATAAATATTATGCTGTAGGTCAAATGCACTTAATACAGTTTATGTATTTCTAGTTTTCAAGACAAAGAAGCATCCACTGGAAGAAGAGATCGAAGCGAGTACGTAGCAGATAACTAAGAAATACCTTTGATATCGCATTCTCTAAAAATTACGACGGAATATTAAGTTTTATAGTTCATGTATAAGGAATAGAAAGAAAATATAAAGGCAGATATAAATATAAGCACCAAAAGCATTTAAACCTTTACAAGACCTGCATAATGCTAGTAAAATCTTGTATATTTATACAGCACTGGTACAGTACTACTTGAGTTGTCGGTTATTCTTATGCGTTTAAGCGAAAATAAGATCAATATTCGAACGGCAAATGTACGTTCGGTACCTTTTTAAGGATCAATAGGGTGAAAATTGTCCATCCAATGCTTCCTTTGCAAATCAAAAGCACAACTAGAACTGTTGTTTGAAAGTTCTGCTCGTTATACACAAGAAACATTATTGTTCCGGCGAGCTATGCTGGTTGCTTGACATGTAGTGAGTGATTACTTGTATAGGGTTTGAATTGAAGGCATTGAGAGCTGCTCTACAGAAGAAGGAAAGAAAATCGTACGCAACGCACGATGGTAAGACAATAGTAAAACTCTTACGCCTTACAATAAGTGTTAACGTTTTAACCCCTTAACTGGGGATCCCGGATATATCCGTCCATTTTACATTGAGTTACAGTTAAATACACGGTTAAGGGGTTAATTAAAAGGAGCTTCCAAGACAATCCCAATAACGTTGATTTTGTTGAAAACAGATCTGTTCTAGCTGCAGTATTTCATAATGTGTTGCATTTCGGATTTTTGTCTTTTAATAAAATCAATTCACACCAAAATTCTACGGATAAGCTTGCATTATTTCTCTAGTTTAGAAGAAGCGGCAAACAGTTTTTCAAATATTTTCTAGATTCTGTGCATGTCTATCCTATTTGGAGTAGGGGCCTACATTTTATGGTCATCTGTCGCATAGCTAATATTAATGGTATTCTCTAGAAAATTCAGTTACAGCCAAAATGTCTTAGACTGTGTTTCATATGGCATAATGAAAAATACATTAAAATTTAACATAATGGAGGAGGTTTTAGTGGTTGTCTTCAAATCATAAGTGATTTAGAATAATTGAAGATGAGAACAGCTCCAGATGCTCAGTTCAGAGTGTCTATTTCCTTGTTTTAAACAGATGATGGCAGATACATTTTGTCCAGTCGCCAGATCAGTTCTTCCAGCCAAAGTAAGCATTTCTGTTTGCCCTGAATAAATCCAGGGCTCTCGTACAAGTAAGCTCATTAGATTTCATCATAACACTGATTGCGGCATGTGATCAGTCGTGGGGTTTATCCAAAACCTATAGGATAAGTTTTCAGGAGAGAGAGAGAGAGAGAGAGAGAGAGAGAGAGAGAGAGAGAAGCAGTGGCAGCCAGAATAGATGTGCATACCTCTTTGACTTGGCTTATCCCCCTTAGATTGCTACCCCGTTGTTCTGACAGATCTTTTCGGGTATGACCTGGCTCTAATTCAATTTGGATCTGGTACGCCATCGGCTGATGCCCTGGGTATTATGATAGTGGCGCCATAGAAGTTGATTGATTGTATTATAGCATTTGCCCACTAGATAATAAGCCACAACTGTAGTCTCTAAAGTATGCACAAAAGCTCACAGTCTAGCTCTAATATTATTACTCAAAAAATCTTCTGCTGCTTGGACCAGAGCCGGCTGATGGGGAGACGGGCATATGTAGCATATAGAAAACAAGGGTCAATCTAGGCATTCATTTTCTGCAAACATGACGAAGTTTATTTTTCAATTTCTAGACAAGGACACAGCTTTACTCAATGAGTTTTCTCTCAGCCAACTGTCCCCTGTGGTCGCCATGACGCTGCTGATGGACGAACTATACGTTATCCACAGTCGTTCGTCGACAATTGAAGTCTTCAGCTGTGCAAACTACCGTTGTAAGACCCAGAAGGTTACAAACGTCACCGATGCAAAGGACGTCGCCTCGTGCTCCCCGGATGTCTGCATTTATATTCTAAATACTCTGACCGATCGGAAAAGCATGGAAATTGTTAGAATAGTAAAGGTATCGAACGACATTGATTATTGGAAAGTGCCGTGCGATTCCCGTCATATCTCTGTCGCCGGAGTAAGTGTATTACTCTCACTGGTTCTCAAAGGAAAACCGCAGATACTAGAGTACACGCGCAAAGGTTCACTGCTGCGAACTATTGTCTTGGACTTACCAAAGCAAGTCGGCGATTTTCAAGCCATTCGGGTTAAAACTGGACATTTTGTGTGCATAGCTGTTGGTGGGAGCTCCGGTAAAAGAGAACTCCTTTCTGTAGACAGCGACGGCACTGAAATGCATTCAACCGAAATAGATCCAGATAGGCAGGGCTCTTCTAGTAGTGAGGAAGATCACAGTTTCCTGACTTCGGACAGCAGTGGATGCATCTTAGTCTCTGATAAACGTTCTTCTAGAGTTTGGACTATCGATTCGAATCTGGAACAGCGGACGGAAATAGTTTCGGCGCATCATCATCTGGTGAATCCAGATGGAATTGCTTTAGACGACTCAGGTGAACGACTGTTTGCCCTGAATAAATCCAAGGCTCTCGTACAGGTGTTCAGGGTCAGCCGACGGAGCGGCGAAATTACGAAAGCGAAATGATCATAAGGAGGACAGAAACGAAGAAGAGCGTTCGTCGCTGAGAATTTCCTATTTTAGGCTGAAATTCTGAATTTTCTAATGGGGATTCATTCCGTTGAATAACCTTGAATGTCTTTTCTAATAAAAGCATTTATCTTTTTACGGACGTTTAGTTAAAAGTTAGTTCAAAGTCATCATCTCTAATTAGCATTGAATATAAATACTTGATTAGTGTGAAGAGTTCGATCAGAGATCTTTACTCTGCGTATTTTCAATCGTTTTGCTAGTTGCACGCGAAAGAACCAAGGTCCCACATTAACCGCATTTGAATGAAATTGGCGTTGTATACTTTTAGTGGCTAAGCTACCACGATTTAACTTGGTTTACCGCTGTCAGAATATGGCGGGATGCTTACCCTTTGTCAACATATAGTTCACTTTCTTCATTACTGAACTTAAGAATTGACTAGTTATGAGACTAAACGCTAATTTATCTCCATTTGTGGTCTAAACGTGTAATTCTGGTTTAAGTTAATAGAGCGGGTAACGATATTAATTAACCCCTTAACTGGGGATCCCGGATATATCCGTCCATTTTACATCGAGTTACAGTTAAATACACGGTTAAGGGTTAAGACCAGGATTTTTGTTAAACTACTGAGGAGCAGGCGAATGGCAACACGCTGCCTAATACAGAATAACCTAATAATAACTGTTTTTGTGCGCCTCTTTGGGCCTAATTGAAGGCCCAGTGCTAACTTTTTAATGAAACAGCTTAAACGATACGTAGGATGTTCTTAGTCGAATTTTGCAATACAAAATTAGTAAAATGATCCTGCGCTTTTCCTTCTCCTCTATCATGAGCTTCATTTCGACGCATGGGACACATTTAATGAGGAAGTATAGTGCGCTTTAATAACCATCCGCCGTAAAGACAAATAAATAACCATGTATCTCGATTTGTCCGGCGAATAGGCCTTTATACGTGGTTATTAGAATCTGCCTCATCCGTTTGGTCATTATGACGTTATCTAATCTATTCTTAAACTTCTATAGCGCCACTTTCATAATGCACAGGAGCATCAACCGATGGCACACCAAATCCAAATAACTAAAGATCCAGGTCAAATCCAGGATATCCGGCCGAACAAACGGATGACAGTCTATGGTGGATAACGTTATAACGGACTACAATCTGAAATGACGACAATGGTTTAATTTGACGTTTTTCAACATTTTACTTTTAGTTTCTTATTTTGCCTGATTTGTTTTTATTTGCTCTCTTATATATTTGAGGAAAAACATCCGTGCTTATCTCAGTTACATTTTGCTTTAACTATGTGTTATCTTCCAACTAAATTAAACAAATGGCAGGCTAAAGTTTGCGCCTTAAGTCAACAAAAGGACGCCAATGCTGAAAAGACTGACCAGTCAAGATTCAAATAGAGCCTTTGCTAATTTCAGATCATAGGTTCCTTTTCAGCGTAGGCATTATATTCGCAGGGGCAGGCACGCTGACTGAACGGGTTCAACACCCCGTAGGAGCCCCTAAGGTCGACTCAGCCATACTCGCTAGAGGGCGGTTGTAACATCAAATTGAGGAGCAGCGTTCGCTGCGAAGTAAAGCGCGGGCCTAGACGTTTGACTGGCAACCTACTACTCTAGGTTAATGGCGTATGCCAACCGCGTCGCTGTATGCCTAAATGACTGGAGATCAGCGCCGGCCCCAACGTTCGAATCCGGGCATGGAAAGACTTTACTTTTTGGTATTTTGATTCAGTTGACTCACAATACGACAACGATAGCCTCTCATTAATAAAACCAAATTAACGCAGAAGTCTTTCAACTTCGTTTAAAGAGGTTTGTCTTTAGCCAGACAACGCGAATTTGTTAATCGATAACACACAATATATATGAGCAGAGACTAGGCTACTAGCATCAGCATACAGTGCTGTTTATATAGCAAAGAACGGTGAACACTATCTCAACAATATATATAGCCTTCTTGGTAATTGTCTACTACACCCGGACACGAGTGGCCTACTGTAGTCACTAATGTTCACCGACAAGTAGCTTTTAAGTTTGCGAACTTCTTAACAGAGACACACAATTGGACAAATGATCAGATATATATTTTATGTTTTTTTTCACCTTCGTTACTTGAAATGCGAGACATAATTCTAATCCTGAACCTGTTTGTCAGCTGCGGTTGTGGTGAGTTTTTCTCAAAACTACGAGATTAATATTCTAACGTTGTAAAGCGATGAAAGAGTCGTAGAAAACATCATGCAGAAAAATCGCATTAGAATCATTAGCATAGGCACGGGGACACGGGGAACCGCACCCCCCCCCCCCCCGCGTATTCCGGTCGGGACCGGTCGTGAGATTGCCTCAAACCGGTTGAGTTATTTTGAGGGTATGTCGCCAGAACTTCTCCCCGGTGACTTTTTTGGGCGTCAGAGTTTTCGTGGCGAAATTGTCGATGTGCCCCTATTCAAGAATCCTGGTTACGCCACTGATTAGAATCATCAGTGATGGGCACTAACTATTTTTTGTTAGTTAAACTTTAACGAAACTTTTTTGCAATCAAGCAGTTTAACTTTTTAAGTAACTAACTTCTCGCTGTAGTAGTTTAACTTTAAATATACTGCTTTCGTTGACAGATTTCACTTATTTTTATTATTACAATTATTTAATATTAACAGTCTTCCTCTTCTTCTCATTCGGATATCGATGGGCCACGCAGGAGCAGTATATGACTTACTTTAAGTGGTATTATTATTATTATTATTATTATTATTATTATTATTATTATTATTATTATTATTATTATTATTATTATTATTATTATTTATTTATTTATTTATTTATTTTCGCATTCAGCATTTTACTGATTCTATACTCTATAGGGCCTAGCTATTAAGCGTCATTTGGACGGTGATAGAAATGTTAATGTTGTTTATCATTCGATGTCTTAGTTGTCTGCACTCTGATTGAAAGGCCTCAGAATGTGGCTGTTTACGTTGGTCAGCGGATGTCCTTCAAATGCGAAATGTCGAATGGATCAAACGTACGCGAATGGCTCTTCAATCGCTCGTCAGATTCAAATTACCAGAAGCTATACCACACCTGGGGGTCCTCGATGGTCAATCCCCCCTATGGAATCGATGTCAATGAATACGGGGTCTTTGAACTTTTCCTAAACGATACACAGATGAATGACGCCGGAAAATACAGTTGCCTGGCTGAGGTGAACGGCCAGTTGACTTACTACCATGCAGAATTAATCGTCCTGGGTAAGAGTTGATTTTAGACAATCGCTAATAATTTTAATCTAATTTTATCGGAAATGATAATCATTTGCACGGATTTATTTCTTTAAACAGGAACCCTACGCAAAACACTGGCCCCGTACCCTTACTATTGTACGCCTGGCTGAGGACCTTTGAAACGGAGGTCAGCGCCGACTTATGAGCCCAGCCTTTGGACTGGAGCTCGGGAAGGACTTTTGCTCTGACTCGGCACACATTTGTTGCTTGGCTTCGATAAAATTGCGAAAATTACCGATGCCAGAAGTTAAATCTGGTTCATTTCGAGGCCGTTTCTAATGCGCTGCGAATAAAAACATTTCTTAAGTTAATTGACCAAAGAGTTGATTACATGCAGGGCGCGATTTGTAGGGGGAAGGTGAAATCTCTCCCTCCCCCACTGCCCAACTGAATCCCCCCTACTGCTACATCCCCACCACTACATCCCCCACTGCTACATTTTCCAACAACTACATCCTCCAAGCTCGACATATCCCCCCCTACTGCTCCAGGTCCAGTGGCGGCTCTAGGATTTGGCAAGTGGGGGGGCCGTAGGGGGCAACTTCTGATCATGGGGGCCAACCATTTGTTGTTTAATGTATGTAGCATTAAGTATAAGGTCCCAACTGGGGGGGCCACTGGGGGGGCCAGGCTCTCATTAGGAGGGGCACGGGCCCCCCCTGGCCCCCCCGGTGGAGCCGCCACTAGTCATCAGTAGTATTCCACACTACTGAATGGAACTAAATCGATTTCACCACCATATCATACGCCCCGTTTCCCCACGAAGTCCTCAACCGAGACAACCCCCTTATTTTGCCATTATATTGATCATATAATGTACACGCTTTTCAGAATTCTATCTGCTCTACAATTTCATCTTTTACAGTAAAATATCAAATTTAAGCATCAAAATGAAGTGTCATCAGTAGTATTCCACACTACTGAATGGAACTAAATCGATTTCACCACCATATCATACGCCCCCTTTCCCCACCAAGTCCTCAACCGAGACAACCCCCTTATTTTGCCATTATATTGGTCATATAATGTACACGCTTTTCAGAATTCTATCTGCTCTACAATTTCATCTTTTACAGTAAAATATCAAATTTAAGCATCAAAATGAAGTGTCATCAGTAGTATTCCACACTACTGAATGGAACTAAATCGATTTCACCACCATATCATACGCCCATTTTTTCCCGCCAAGTCCTCAACCGAGACAACCCCTTATTTTGCCATTATATTGATCATATAATGTACACGCTTTTCAGAATTCTATCTGCTCTACAATTTCATCTTTTACAGTAAAATATCAAATTTAAGCATCAAATGAAGTGTCATCAGTAGTATTCCACACTACTGAATGGAACTAAATCGATTTCACCACCATATCATACGCCCCCCATTTCCCACCAAGTCCTCAACCGAGACAACCCCTTATTTTGCCATTATATTGGTCATATAATGTACACGCTTTTCAGAATTCTATCTGCTCTACAATTTCATCTTTTACAGTAAAATATCAAATTTAAGCATCAAAATGAAGTGTCATCAGTAGTATTCCACACTACTGAATGGAACTAAATCGATTTCACCACCATATCATACGCCCCTTTCCCCACCAAGTCCTCAACCGAGACAACCCCTTATTTTGCCATTATATTGGTCATATAATGTACACGCTTTTCAGAAGTCTATCTGCTCTACAATTTCATCTTTTACAGTAAAATATCAAATTTAAGCATCAAAATGAAGTGTCATCAGTAGTATTCCACACTACTGAATGGAACTAAATCGATTTCACCACCATATCATACGCCCCGTTTCCCCACGAAGTCCTCAACCGAGACAACCCCCTTATTTTGCCATTATATTGATCATATAATGTACACGCTTTTCAGAAGTCTATCTGCTCTACAATTTCATCTTTTACAGTAAAATATCAAATTTAAGCATCAAAATGAAGTGTCATCAGTAGTATTCCACACTACTGAATGGAACTAAATCGATTTCACCACCATATCATACGCCCCATTTTCCCGCCAAGTCCTCAACCGAGACAACCCCCTTATTTTGCCATTATATTGATCATATAATGTACACGCTTTTCAGAAGTCTATCTGCTCTACAATTTCATCTTTTACAGTAAAATATCAAATTTAAGCATCAAAATGAAGTGTCATCAGTAGTATTCCACACTACTGAATGGAACTAAATCGATTTCACCACCATATCATACGCCCCATTTTCCCCACCAAGTCCTCAACCGAGACAACCCCTTATTTTGCCATTATATTGGTCATATAATGTACACGCTTTTCAGAATTCTATCTGCTCTACAATTTCATCTTTTACAGTAAAATATCAAATTTAAGCATCAAAATGAAGTGTCATCAGTAGTATTCCACACTACTGAATGGAACTAAATCGATTTCACCACCATATCATACGCCCCGTTTCCCCACGAAGTCCTCAACCGAGACAACCCCTTATTTTGCCATTATATTGATCATATAATGTACACGCTTTTCAGAAGTCTATCTGCTCTACAATTTCATCTTTTACAGTAAAATATCAAATTTAAGCATCAAAATGAAGTGTCATCAGTAGTATTCCACACTACTGAATGGAACTAAATCGATTTCACCACCATATCATACGCCCCGTTTCCCCACCAAGTCCTCAACCGAGACAACCCCTTATTTTGCCATTATATTGGTCATATAATGTACACGCTTTTCAGAAGTCTATCTGCTCTACAATTTCATCTTTTACAGTAAAATATCAAATTTAAGCATCAAAATGAAGTGTCATCAGTAGTATTCCACACTACTGCATGGAACTAAATCGATTTCACCACCATATCATACGCCCCGTTTCCCCACCAAGTCCTCAACCGAGACAACCCTTATTTTGCCATTATATTGATCATATAATGTACACGCTTTTCAGAAGTCTATCTGCTCTACAATTTCATCTTTTACAGTAAAATATCAAATTTAAGCATCAAAATGAAGTGTCATCAGTAGTATTCCACACTACTGAATGGAACTAAATCGATTTCACCACCATATCATACGCCCCCTTTCCCCACCAAGTCCTCAACCGAGACAACCCCCTTATTTTGCCATTATATTGGTCATATAATGTACACGCTTTTCAGAATTCTATCTGCTCTACAATTTCATCTTTTACAGTAAAATATCAAATTTAAGCATCAAAATGAAGTGTCATCAGTAGTATTCCACACTACTGAATGGAACTAAATCGATTTCACCACCATATCATACGCCCCATTTTCCCGCCAAGTCCTCAACCGAGACAACCCCCTTATTTTGCCATTATATTGATCATATAATGTACACGCTTTTCAGAATTCTATCTGCTCTACAATTTCATCTTTTACAGCAAAATATCAAATTTAAGCATCAAAATGAAGTGTCATCAGTAGTATTCCACACTACTGAATGGAACTAAATCGATTTCACCACCATATCATACGCCCCCTTTTCCCCACCAAGTCCTCAACCGAGACAACCCCTTATTTTGCCATTATATTGGTCATATAATGTACACGCTTTTTCAGAATTCTATCTGCTCTACAATTTCATCTTTTACAGTAAAATATCAAATTTAAGCATCAAAATGAAGTGTCATCAGTAGTATTCCACACTACTGAATGGAACTAAATCGATTTCACCACCATATCATACGCCCCCTTTCCCCACCAAGTCCTCAACCGAGACAACCCCCTTATTTTGCCATTATATTGGTCATATAATGTACACGCTTTTCAGAATTCTATCTGCTCTACAATTTCATCTTTTACAGTAAAATATCAAATTTAAGCATCAAAATGAAGTGTCATCAGTAGTATTCCACACTACTGAATGGAACTAAATCGATTTCACCACCATATCATACGCCCCGTTTCCCCACCAAGTCCTCAACCGAGACACCCCCTTATTTTGCCATTATATTGGTCATATAATGTACACGCTTTTCAGAATTCTATCTGCTCTACAATTTCATCTTTTACAGTAAAATATCAAATTTAAGCATCAAAATGAAGTGTCATCAGTAGTATTCCACACTACTGAATGGAACTAAATCGATTTCACCACCATATCATACGCCCCGTTTCCCCACGAAGTCCTCAACCGAGACAACCCCTTATTTTGCCATTATATTGATCATATAATGTACACGCTTTTCAGAATTCTATCTGCTCTACAATTTCATCTTTTACAGTAAAATATCAAATTTAAGCATCAAAATGAAGTGTCATCAGTAGTATTCCACACTACTGAATGGAACTAAATCGATTTCACCACCATATCATACGTCCCCTTTCCCCACCAAGTCCTCAACCGAGACAACCCCCTTATTTTGCCATTATATTGGTCATATAATGTACACGCTTTTCAGAAGTCTATCTGCTCTACAATTTCATCTTTTACAGTAAAATATCAAATTTAAGCATCAAAATGAAGTGTCATCAGTAGTATTCCACACTACTGCATGGAACTAAATCGATTTCACCACCATATCATACGCCCCGTTTCCCCACGAAGTCCTCAACCGAGACAACCCCCTTATTTTGCCATTATATTGATCATATAATGTACACGCTTTTCAGAAGTCTATCTGCTCTACAATTTCATCTTTTACAGTAAAATATCAAATTTAAGCATCAAAATGAAGTGTCATCAGTAGTATTCCACACTACTGCATGGAACTAAATCGATTTCACCACCATATCATACGCCCCGTTTCCCCACGAAGTCCTCAACCGAGACAACCCCCTTATTTTGCCATTATATTGATCATATAATGTACACGCTTTTCAGAAGTCTATCTGCTCTACAATTTCATCTTTTACAGTAAAATATCAAATTTAAGCATCAAAATGAAGTGTCATCAGTAGTATTCCACACTACTGCATGGAACTAAATCGATTTCACCACCATATCATACGCCCCGTTTCCCCACCAAGTCCTCAACCGAGACAACCCCCTTATTTTGCCATTATATTGATCATATAATGTACACGCTTTTCAGAATTCTATCTGCTCTACAATTTCATCTTTTACAGTAAAATATCAAATTTAAGCATCAAAACGAAGTGTCATCAGCAGTGGCGGCTCTAGGATTTGGCAAGTGGGGGGGTCGTTGGGGAAGGGGCAACTTCTAATCATGACGGGCCAACCATTTGTTGTTTAATGTATGTAGCATTAAGTATAAGGTCCCAACTGGGGGGCCACTGGGGGGGCCAGGCTCTCAATAGGGGGGGCACGGGCCCCCCTGGCCCCCCCGGTGGAGCCGCCACTATCCAGGTCACAAATCGCACCCTGATTACATGTACATGTTAGGACATTGTTGACTCTGTTAATTATTATCTTCGGTGCTTTATTTATGAAATTGCGTCTCTTATTCCACAGAATCAGAGCCCGTTTGCAATCTGACAGATGTGGCTTTTCCTCGTATTCGAGCCGAATGTAGCGTCAACTTCTATGGAAACCAGGCTCCCAATATGTCCTGGATATACGACAAAGACACTTTATATGTCGATGGAAAAGAAGCTAACGTTGTGAAGGTGGATAAGACAAGAGTCAGTTCAAAAATCGATGCAGTGGTAGTGAATTCGGCAAGGGACTCCCTCACCTTGTCTTGCAAGACTTACTTCGAGCGTCGAAATAGCGCAGATCTTTCGAACGATTCGTCCTCGAATGTTCCCCATTTGGTTTATGTTTGGAATGCCATCGAAGGCTCCGCGAAAGAAGGACCCGGAAGATCCAGCACCGTCTCCCATCTCCTAAGTCACTCTAATGTCACGACGTCGACATCGGAAGAATCGACAACTGTTCAATGTTAGCAAAACTTCGTAATATATTGCACAAATTCAGTATCGTTAAGAGCTTTGCTGTATAATTTCATGTAAAGTATTAATGATAATAATGTGATTTTAAGTGGTTTTGGGAGGCTAAGTATATAGTAAGCCTGTGTGAAAACCACTGATGTAACCATCTGCATTCGATAACCTAGTTTATCGAGATAGCCTTTGAATCCGTTTACTGTTTCAACTCATGGAGGGCGCCACAATCCAAATATTGGGTGGGCCAACATGGCCTGTTTGAAATTGGACAATGCAAGGACTAGTGCTACTGTAGGCTATAGATATGCAAAAATTCAGAAGAGTGATGAAACAAATTAAAACCACACATTCTTGTGTCCCCATCTTTGCTGTATCAAACCGTACTAGAACCGTCAATATATTTCTTCTCATTTTTATAGAGCTTTCGAAATGCCACGAAAAATACTGAGCCATTTGAAACGACACTATACAAATTCAGAAATCTATTCTCTGTCAAATGTCTAAAAAATCAATCGAGAGATAAGATGGCGCTTAATAAAGCTGGTTTCTTCTATTACAGGTTTTATAGACCACAAAAATATTATAAAATTGATACCCTGTTTGAAATTGGACAGGGCAAGGACTAGTGCTACAGTAGGCTATAGATATGCAAAAATTCAGAAGTGATGAAACGAATTAAAACCACATACTCTTGTGTCCCCATCTTTGCTGTGTCAAACCGTACTAGAACCGTTAATATATTCTGTCACAATTTTTTTCTAGAGCTTTCGAAATGCCACAAAAAATAATGAGCCATTTGAAACGACACTATACAAAGTCTTTCAGAAATCTATTCTCTGTCAGGTTTTATAGACCACAAAAATATTATAAAATTGATACCCTGTTTGAAATTGGGCAATGCTAATGCTGCAGTAGGCTATAGATATGCAAAAATTCAGAAGAGTGATGGAAGAATTAAAACCATGGAGGGCGCCACAAGCCAAATATTGGGTGGGTCAACATGGTCAATATTTCAGAGTCAAGACATCGCAACGAGAAATTCTTGCCGTTACGATCAATCGATCATTGAAAAAACACAGTTGCTTGGTTATATAAATATAATAATTTTGAATGGTCTTCCACATCTGTGACATCTCAATTACATATGGCAATAGTATGCCAATATATTGGGGATTTGGGGCTATTAGTTCCACAAAAGATTGTAATTTGCCAATTGAAATTGGGTGGGCCAAACACATTGTGGCCCATTGGGCCTAAATATTGGGTGGGCCATGGGCCACCTGGCCCACCCTGTTGCGCCCCCATGTTACAACTGTCACTCCCACCTCGTCCAAACTGTTCCATATTACTTTATGTAGCGTCAGTTAGGCGGCATCTAAGAAACTATCACCCCTAGAACACCTGTAGCATAAAGACTATTCTTGAGAGCGAGATTGTTTCTCGTTCACTATGATTTCGTGGTGATCTTGTCCATTTACTGTTTATCGGACTTTGTATCATTGTAAAGCGAATATCATTTTGAAGATCCTTCTTGGTGAAACGGCAGTTTAAACAAAGAGAATTTAGTACACCAGTCTATATATCAGTTAAATCCGTTTCAAACGTTTGATACTAGATATGACCTTCATGTACATCGTTGTGTCTTTGGCTTTTGCGTTGGTTGTATCGGTGACAGCAACTTTAGTCTGCGTCTGTCGCAGGAGAAAGAAGAAAGCCACTTTAGCAGGTAGAGATTAGAGAATAAATGCATTCACCTGCAGTAGTTCTACCGCTGTTTGTATTTATTGACGACAACGACGACGACTATGACGATGACGACGACTATCATACTATGACACCGACGACGACTATGACGATGATGATGATGGTGGTGATGATGATGATGATTGTGTTTGGGGTCATATAACTACAGCAGAATAAGCATTCAAAGGGCTGTTGACTCCTTTTACTTCCTTCAGTCCTTGAACACATAAGTTGCTTCATGTGACTAGAGCAATTACATGTACACATGAACAATAGAAAGCATTTTGAGCAAATGAGAAAGCACTATAGCGTTTTGATATCTCTGACTGTCTTTCTTTCCAGCGCTAGTGAAAACTGATCGAAATAGACACTTGTTTTACTTTCCCATCTGCAGCAACTGCACGAAGCGAATTTAATAAACTATACGATATCACAAAACAAATATTGTCTTAACATGACGCTAAAATCCTGATGAATAGGTCTAATGCAGTATTCCAGTGTCGTTTTTAATTCTACTTTTTTACCGGATGATGTTTAGAATTCATTTGCAACCCGTACTTTTGGCAAATAAGTAGAGGATGGAAGTTTTAGCAAATTCATTGCCAATTTAAAATTAATTTTGAACGCAAATTCTGGATTCTGTTTCAAATTGAGCAAAGACGCTCGATTCTGATGTTAGGCCTATCCATTTATCGGAACACTGCATATTAAATTATTCGAACTGTTTTTTATAGACAAAGCAGCGGTGGACGATGAAGAGACGAAGGCAAAAGAGAGAGTCGTTTCTGGTGTTTACGATACCATTGAATACGACGACATTGGTTACGAAATGCCTGATCGTCCAGTTTCATCGGATGAACTAGACAGGGGCTATGATCTCCCGGTTAAAGACAGAGTTCCGAGTTGCTACGAAGACCCCGAGAAAGAACTGGACGCCAAGGACAAGGAACCGATTGTTGTTCTATCTTCACAATACATCACAACGATGTCGGATTCAGATAAGGGAAACGGTGTTGATATTGTGAGCAGTGACGCTAAAAGACGCGGTAACGACAACAAGTATACGTCTCTGAGTAATAGTAATGATAATGATACCGGAAAGCAAGCAACATATAAGAATATTTCAGTGGAGAAGGAACGGTCGTCTTATCTTGAAGCAATTGACGATGAAGATAAGTTGGAAATAAAAGATGAGTCCAGTGTCAATCGGAAATCGTCTTCTAGTGAGGAAAGCGAAGAGAAGAACAAAGCACCTGCAACAAATGCCAATTACACTCAACTGATGCCTGAATCTGCCTACACTCACTTGGTTCCATAGCCTAACGATTGCGAAGAAATGGGTCTTGTGTTTTAGTTTACTTTAGTTCTTGTAGTCTCTTTATTCTTCAAGCATAAACTACCACTGACATGATTTTCTGACTATGATTTTCAATCTCAAGCGACCATTGTATGACGTTCATTGCATTATTATGACATTAAAGAAGTCTCGTGATTGATTGATTGATTGATTGATACGTCGGTTTTTGGGCAATTCCGTGCAAATATGGTTTAGAAGTAAATTATTTCTTAATCGAGTACTTCTTTTTAAATCTTTCGTCTGCATGAATACATATTATATTTCCGATGTTTACTGAATTTCCATTTTGTAGGATATGGTGTTTTGAGACGTGACTAAGACAAATGGATTTTGGTCACAGTCTATTTAATGTGAAAGTTAAGAACTTTGAAGCCGAGGAATTGGGTTTTAATAGATGGATTTTGCCTGTCAAAAGTGACAAACGCGATAACATATAATTTCATGATTTATTGGTCCAAGGCACAATTTAATAATCAGCTAAATTTAAAACATCTGGTTTCAAAAGAATTCTATTAGATAGCGAAAGATTAATAAGATTCGCGTTGAGAGTTCTCTCTCGTATAATTAGTTTGTCCATCGATCATTGTCTGAGGTATTTCCGAGGCCTGGAGTTGTCGAATCCAGGGACGCAAATATTTTAATGGAAAAGGCTTTTGTTTATAAACCTGTCATTTTGAAATATGTATTTTAAACAGTCTTAGTGGAATTCATGATTAAGTTGATAATTGCTTTGATATTCAATATAGTTGAACTCGAGTTCTGGACACTAGATAATAGCACAATTTATTACTGCGTTGAGTGATATATTGCCGAAAGCTTTTAGTCCTGGCAATTTGCCACGAAAGTCTTTGTTCTCTTGATTGTGAATAAAAGGAGGTTTCGCCGACGCTCTCTAGTGAAAGAGTGCTCAGCAATCTTTGAATGAGAAACTTGTGAAGGTTTACATCCAGAATGCCGCGACACGGATCTCTCTCCCTCAATCTGGTAGAGGCAGAGGCAGAGACAGAGAGAAGGGAGAAACATTCAAGCTCTCTCTCTCTCTCTCTCTCTCTCTCTCTCTCTCCCAACCCATATTCTATTATTTTAAACATGCACTAAACGTTTTATAAACGTTGCAAGAATTACGTTTAATAAACGTTCAACTACTGAACGTTTAGGCAACGTTTATCGTTAAACGTTTACTGAATTTCCATTTTAAATACGTTTTAAACGTTTACTAAACGTCGTACGCTAACATTTATTCAACGTTTAATAAACGCTGGTGTGCCTTCTGGGTAGTTGTCAATTCTTCGATCGATCGATAGATAGACCGAAAGAAAGCTTCTAGCGTCAGATGAACAACATGTGCTGAACTTTATAACTCGGATTTAAACTTACACACAACTCTATTAACATAACCTTTAAAGCTGAACCAAAAACTCAACTGCCTTCGACTATTTTGGCCTTAAATACTGATAAGTAACTCACAATAATATCTGCCGAAACCAGATTGTCAACATGATCCTAGAATCGTCGTCATGACGATAACGACGATGACGACGACATTGATGATGATGATGACGACGACGACGATGATGATGATGACGACGACGATGATGATGATGATGATGATAATGATGACGATGATGATGATGATGATGACGATGTTGTTGTTGATGACGATGTTGTTGTTGTTGTTGTTGTTGATGATGATGATGATGATGATGATGATGATGATGATGATGATGATGATGATGATGATGATGATGATGATGATGATGATGATGATGATGATGATGATGATGATGATGATGATGATGATGATGATGATGATGATGATAAGACATTTGCGTTATTAATTTGCACTCTTAGTCAGCAAATACAAATGGAAATTCTTCTAAGAGAAAGACAAGATAAGCCGATACTTAATATCTGCTGTGAGAGTCAAAGCGAATGTTTTGCAAGTTCGTGAGAGAATGCTAAAACCTCGTCCCAAAATAGATCGGATTACGTTAACAATTAAACCGGACTTTTCCGTGATTTTCTAAGCATCTTGTAACAAAGAATCTGATCAAACGGAAGTGATTGTTTGTCCTTGATGATATAATCAGAACGTAGACAGACAGAGTTAGGCCAATTACAGCCAACCGACTAATTAAGTCAGAAGTCAGTTACCAGCTCATCACCAGATATAGATATAGATCTACACTGTAGTATTAGGGCGCAGCGCCCCTAGCGGCCGAAGCTTAAATTACCGTTGCAGCTGAACTGCCTATAATACTTTATAAGTCTAATCTGTTGAACATTTGATGACTAAACTGAGTCTTTAACTGACGAATATCGAAATAGACTTTGCTGCTCTTAGAGTTACTTCGTTAAGCGTTTCTTTTCGTTATTTACTCTCGTGAAGATAATTGAGTCACTGCAAACTGCCTTCTTCGTATTTCATAAAGATGCTTGTTTTCGTAATCTTCGTTATTAACGTTATCTCTGGGGGTAAGTAATGTAATCAGTCATCTAATTAAGAGTTTCTTTTGAAGCACTCAACACATTGGCGTAGCCACGAAGGGGCGGCGGGGAGGACCCTCTATTCGGGTTGTGGTCACTCGTGAGATTTGCGCAAAGCCTATGAGAGATTGGGGAGGGAGGTGAGGCAGATGCTTGTCAACAGAGTTAATATTCTTCCTCTGTTGTTATTATTGAGTGAATCTATGGTTAATTTGGTAGAGCGTCAGTGACGCTTTAGATGAACCAAAGTGGCTCGATTCCCTTTTACGCTCACACCTCCACCAACGTCGTCACTAATATGGACGAAATGATTAGTTCATTATTATTTGCTAAAGCGCTATATAAATTGAAACCTGTGCATTAATTCATGTGGAAACTGATATATCGCGTGATTTTTGTTAGACAGAGACTGAGTTTTGAGAACGTCCTGAATCTAATTAAGTCGATCGGAGGGAAGGTCTGTGACTTTAGAGGGGCTTTTACGAAAGCTGTTATGATATTGAAGGCGGAGTGCTTCATATTGTTCCAGAGGCGTAGTGAGGGTATCCGGCTCTCGGGGGCAAAGTGTATCGTTGGCGCCCCCAGCACTGCTGACGAACAAAAAAAGGTCGTCACATCGTTCTCTCGGCGCCCCTCCCCTCAACTCTCTACGGCGCCCCTCCCCTTATACTCCTGACGAGCAAAAAAGGGTCGCGCACCTGTTTCTTCTTATTTATTATGTATTTGACTGTTTAACTTACTCCAAAAACGATTTTGGCGCCCCCTGACCTCTCACCCCTCACCTCGGCGCCCTAGGCCATATGCCCCCACATCCCACAATGAGATTCTTTATTTTCATGATAAGTCAATACTTTATTTCATCGATTGCAATTATTGGCCAAAATAATTGAATGGAGCAAAGGCAAAGTAGGTTAGCTACGGACCAGGGCTATTTCTAGAATTATCAATTTGGAGGGGGTGTCTGTATATTATGGGCTCTCCTGCCGAACCGAAAGTCTGACAAGCAAAAAAGGTCATCCCAGGCTAAGATGTGGGGTGGGGGTGTCGGTTTTGGGGGTTTTAGGGGGTGTAGAAATATCCCTGCTATGCACATGTACGCAAGTTGGTTTGTTGCAGCCTCCTGTCAGTTCATCTCAACTCCCAGAAACCAAGTTGTAATTCGCGGAGGAAAGCTCCAATTAGAGTGGAAACTGGAGAGCAATCTGAGTTTTTGGAAATGGGAACTCACTCAACCGTCAGAAACTGCAAACACCATAACTACATTGACTATCGTTAACAGAAATCTCAAATTCCCATCAAATTTTTCTCATTTTCATTTTACTGAAAGCGATTCTTCCATGGCAATATACACCGATGCCGTGAAACTTGAAGACGGAGGAAACTATACATTTGAGTATTGGATTGGAGCTGATAGCAATGTATTCATCGTCCAAGTCACTGTTCTTGGTTCGTAATTTACTCAGCATTCGAATGTGAAACAGTTTAATAGGAATTAAGTTGTTCTGTCGTATGTTGTTCAAATTGTCTTGTCCGTCTGTAACTTGATATCAGAAGGTTCATCTAATGTATTTTAATTTACATCTCTCTCTCTCTCTTGTCCGTTTTCTCATTTACCATCTCTGAAGGCGTCTGTTGTTCGTTGTTGTCCTATGATCACTGAGGACGACAGAACAACGCTCTCCACTTCAGTCGCTGTGTTGTCTGAGTAAGGAAATAAGTAGGTAAAATCTAGTAAATTTATATAACGGTTTAAAAAATAGTAGAGTAGTAGCTGCTTATTCTTATGCGCTTAATCTTCCTTGGAATAGCCATAGGCAAGGTGGGTTGTCGACCGGACAAAGGTGAGTGAAAGTTTCCAGACATTTCTTAGACGCCATTTTCTTTCCAAATAGCAATGAATTCCTGGCGATGTCTTCTCCGTTCGTTCTTGAGAAATCACAGTTTTCGTTCAGAGCCACAAATGAGTGAAATCAGACAGAATGTCAATTCCTCGTCTAAGATCTCTCTCTCTCTCGCTCTCTCTCTCTCTCTCTCTCTCTCATGCAACATAATAGGGTTTAGGTTTGGACATCGTTTTGTTTGGGGCGTTTTTCTCTCTCTCTCTCTCTCCAGATTCATTGCCACTCTGTCAGACGAAGAAGAGCAGCGGCGGCAATGAGGTCGAACTGTCTTGCGCCGTCAGCTTCAGAGGATTCTGGATCCCGAAAATGAAATGGGAATTAGTTGATGATGACGAAACAGCAGAAGACTACCCGGATGGAGTCGTCAATCGCCAGTTCAACAGTTCCAATGTTATCTCTTCGATTATCATCAACTCCTCTGACACGAGGAAAAAGGACTTTCGCATTAGGTGCACGACGTTCTTCGCTCGAGAAGAAGATGACCGACTTACGATGAATGCAACGAACATTCCGGACTTCAATTACACCTGGACTTGGTCTTCAGCTGACAATTCTGGAACTCATGAAGAGGCTGAAGAGAAGGAAGGTGCAAACTTACTTTAATATTCAATGCATTTGCATTCATTGATTATCATCAAGAACATTTGATAATTTTGATCGGATCTACTGATACCCTTGATAACAGGATCAAAATCATCATCTCTTTCTTTCATTCATTTAATTAATCAGATGAGTGACCCATAGATGTGCCGCGTCATCCCTAATGATGTCATCCGCGTGTTGTTGTCATTTTTAGTGACCAACAAGCAGCGGCGTAGATAGGGGCGGGGGCTCATATTTCCCCAGGCGCCAAAATCGGTTTCAAGGTAGAAAATAAGCAAAAGGAAACATCAGCATAGTTGTATAGGCCGTCCGCGCTCATATAACTAACTTAACCACGCGGAGTGACAACCCTTTTTGCTTGTCAGGTTTTCGTGAAGTTGAGGGGAGCGCCATCAGTATGTTTTGTCCCCAAGCGCCGGACACCCTAGCTCCGCCTCTGCCAACAAGAATTTCAAGTAGAACTACATTAGAATTTTCGATAGAATACACGAACCACACTTAAAAATTAATAGGATCAGACTTAGAGGCCTAAATTGCTCTTCGTGCGTTTCATTGTTAATTATATATAATTTTTAAAAATACAAATAATTCCTCGAGATAATAATAGAATTTTAGTTCGTGTGAAGGGAATGCATTCATAGGATCGTTGTACGTGTTGCTCTCTGTTGTCGTTTCAGTCGCTCTAGTTGTTGTTCCTGTTGTCCTGCTGTTGGTTCTCTGTCTGATCGTTGCTTGCATTGTGCGTCACAAAATACAACAAAGAAACAGACTCAATGGTGAATCTGTTTTCAAGTGCTTATCTGAAGTTAATTCTATGAAACAAGTGACTGAAGTGTTTTTGACAGATGATCCTATCTCAGGATATCTGAGCTTTACGAAAGAGAAAAAGAGAAAGAGGCGTATAGTTAATTTGTCTATAGTACATAAGGATTAAATTTTAGTTCCCATGTTCCCATGGGTTTGTGCGTGTGTGTAAGTTATACTAATTGACTCCCAAAGGGATGGGGCGACAGCTAATTACTCATTACTTAATTGAACAGTTGTCAGCTTCAACTGCTTTTTCCCAGGAGAACGAAAACCTGGTTTCGACGACGAACAGAGAACAGGAACAAAAAGATCAACTGACGGTCAGTGATACAACTCTAAGGCTGCTGCTTCATCATTTTAAACTCTCTCTCTCTCTCTCTCTCTCTCTCTCTCAATCCCCGTTATTCTAATTCCTTTCCTCAATATTCCACCGAATGCTTCACTTTTGAAGCAGTGGTGCAATGGTTATGATTGATGCTTTCTGACTCGAATGTTTCTGATTCGAATCTGACTCCTAAGACCTCAGAAAAACAGACTATTTGACAATAGCGACTTCAGAGTGAACTATCAAGTACATAAGTATGATGGCGCTATACAAATTAAGTAAAAGGAATTCGACAAATCAGTGATTAGCGTCTCTTCAGGTTGATCAGCGGCTCATTAGAAACAGCTTCTCTCCCTCTCTCTCTCTCTCTCTCTCTCTCTCTCTCTCTCTCTCTCTCTCTACCCTCTCCCCCTCTCCCTGTGGCATTTTGATTAATGAGTGTGTGTTTTGCTGCTGTAGTTGGTCTTATAAGCGACGAACATGGCGCTGAAATCCTGATGAGTAGGCAGTGTTCCATTATCATTTTTAATTCTACTTTTTTACCGGATGATGTTTAGAATTCATTTGCAACCCGTACTTTTGGCAACCAAGAAACGTTTTAGAGGATGGGAATTTTAAAGAATTCATTGCCAATTCTGAATTAATTTTGAACACACATTCTGGATTCTATTTTAAATTCAGCAGAGACACTCGATTCTGATGTTATCCATTTACCATTTACCATTACATTAATTGCATTAAATCATTCGAAATGCTTTTTGACAGACGAAACATCTGAGAAAGACGATGAAGAGATTAAATCGAAGGATAGAGTCCAATCTGTTGTCTACGATACCATTGAATACGACGCCATCGGCTATGAAATGCCCGATCACGTGTTTTCTCACGACGGATTGAACCGCAGTTATGACGTTCCTTTTAAAGACAGGGTTCCAAGTGGTTATGAAGATCCGGACGAGCTGATGATTCTGTCTTCACAGTACATCACAACAATACCAGATCCAGATAAAGACAACATTTTGACCAGCGATCGCCTGAGTCACGATCCAGAAAATAAATATAGGCCTACCCCTTTGAATGATGTAGGAAAGCGAAAATGGGAAAAGAATATTTCAGGTGAAAATGAACTAGTGTTCTATTTGGAGATCGTTGGCGACGAAGACGAAATGAAGACAACGAGAGAATCAGGGATCAATCGAAAATCGTCTTCTAGTGAGGGAAGCGAAGAGAAGAACAAAGCACCTGCAACAAATGCCAATTACACTCAACTGATGCCTGAATCTGGCTACGCTCACTTGGTCCCATAGCATAACGATTGCGAAGAAATGGGTCTTGTGTTTTAGTTTACTTTAGTTCTTGTAGTCTCTTTATTCTTCAAACACAAACTACCACTGACATGATTTTCTGACTATGATTTTCAATCTCAAGCGACCATTGTATGACGTTCATTGCATTATAATATTATGACACTAAATATTGGTTTAGAAGGGAATCATTTCTTAATCAATTACTTCTTTTTAAATCTTTCGTCCGCATGAATACAATTTGCCGATGCGGCGTTTTTAACAAATGCGACATTGACATTTCTAACTATTATTGTTTATAACTAATATTATTGTAAACAAGCTTTTAAACATTTGTCATACATTGTAAATTATATGGATCGTGTGAATGACAGATCGATAAAAGGAGAAATCAAAATGGAAATAGCAACACCCTGAAATGACATAGCAAAAGCATCATGTCCACTGATGCTTTGCTGAATCATATTCCCCAAAAGTTTATAATACATATATATATATATATATATATATATATATATATATATATACACACACTTCAAACTGGTGTTTGAAGTGTGTTTTCAGATTAATTAATTATTCATTTCTATTGCCAACAGTCGTAAGCATTATCACGGATGTTGCACTTGAGGAAAGTTCACATCAGCTGCCTACTAGTGCATAGTGCTAAACCTGCTTTAGTATTAAAAGGCGTCAGATAATACACTCGTTTGAACAGAAGATGGAATACTGACAATATCCGCGGCCTTGGGTCCACTGTGTTTACGAGGAGTTTCTTTTGTCAATAATTGTTGCTTGAGCGAGAAAACTTGAACCGATGCTTGCTGCTTATTCAATGCAAACAGATGCTCACTGTATTCGTCTAAGACAATTATATCCGGCATAATTGGTTCTGAAGGTACTTCTTTTCGATTCTCAAGATTTGAGTCGAAAATCCAAAATTTGTTTTTAAGACTGTCGGATAATATTATGTTTCTGTTGATGTCTATGGCCAAAAGCTTCTGGCGCGCCTCACAAACACGGTCTTCCTTGCTTATGACAGACTTAAGCGACTTCAGTTTCTTTCCGTCGTTTGTCAGAAGAAACAGGTCTGTGGTAATTGTGTTTGCGCCCAAATATGCCAAGAAGCAGAGGCATAGCATTCGTCTGGTATTTTCAAGACCTGCCAAGAGTAGAAGAGTTCAGTAGACATCTGCAAGGTAATCGTTCTAATCAGCGAACCATGGCAATTGTATTCTTTTATTTCTGGAATGCAGTTTGAAAACAGCGAAATTATTATATTTCCTTCAAAAACCGAAATCTGAGAAGATTCTGAAGGCACGTCCCACTGAGCAACTGCTTTGGAAGAATCGATTCTGACGACCGTCATGCTGATGTAATCGGAAAGAGTATTCAAAATGTAAAGGCAGTCAGACAGCGGACACGACGCTATGTCCTTTGGGTGTTTCATGGCTGCCACTTGCTTCCTGAATACAAATGCGTTGGTTTTGCAATAGTACACTTCCATTGTCGACAAGTTAAGATAAATAACATAGATCCTGCCTTTCAAAACCGTGATTCCTTGCACAGGCGATTGTTTGCTCAGTTTGCTCAGCTCCAATGTATTCAGCCAACGCATGCGATAGACTAAAATAGAGAACAATAGATTAATATTCATAAGCACAGACGACAGCGTGCCTAGACCACCTAACATCCAGTTATTTCAATAGCAGTGTTGGCCTAAATTCTCGCTCTATGGGCGTTGACAATCTGTGTGCCTATAGCTCCATTAACATAGTCAAACACTAAACGTCGCGGCAACGCCACAAACGTGGCAAATAAAAGCGTCTGTAGTGCTTCGAGAAAGATAGTGACTAACTTCCTGCCTTTCAAAGACTTCGTAGAGAGAGAGTTTCACGTGCCTCTCACCCGATACTAAGAGTGCAGGGACTGCGTTTGACTCTCGGCCGTTAGCGACCTGACCATGGATAGAAAGCGGGAACTCAAAGCTAGTGAAGAGGGCGCCATAGAGGCGAAGACGCGAAGCTTGAAGTCGATGCTTTGTGGAATGTTTTTCTCGATTTAAATGTTTCGCCTTAAGACGCATCTCGTTTCAATTATTGCAAATCATAGTAATTCGGAACCAACCACCAATGGGCCTTTCCATAACGAACTAGGCCTACCACGGACATGACTTTTCACTAAGATGTTCACTCTAAGACCAGCATCGATTACAGTTTAATAGTATAGTATTCTCTACGGCCTACCACTTCGATAGCAGTGTTGCAGAGGTATTTTATGCGCCAGACATTGCTAAGCGGGCATATTCCTTTTCAATTTCTCTTCAAATACTGCGCTTCTAAAGTATACCCATAATCTAAAGGCAGCGTCTATAGCTGTCGTTAGAACGAACAAACAGTGCGGGTAATCATCGAGTATCGCATACCTTGACTAGAAGAGTTGCTTCCATCAGGATTCGGTTGTGTGCTTTCAGATAAATTTGCTGTTACTTCAGTCACATACCTACAAGGTCCTGCAGAAACGTCGACGAAAATGAAAATCAGTCAACTGCTTAATTATTTATATTTAATACTAATAATTATTCACATTCAGCGGATTAAGGAAGATGATAAAGACTCGGGCGTCAAGGTGTCTGTAAAATGTGGAGGACAGTGGCGTAGCCAGATTTTCATAATAGGGGCACTTCTGCATTTTTCTGCGCAAAATCTTGAAAAGCAAAAAAGGTCGTCGTCTCAAATGTTTAAAGTCTACTATCTTGTGCATTTTCTTCGACTAATACTCACTCCAACTACTCACCGGTGTTAGACCAATCTCATGACCGGTCCCGATCCGAAAAGGGGCCGGCCCCCCATGGCTACGCCAATGGTGGAGGATATATACATTTCAGCGATTTTTTGTAAAAGTACTTTACAATTCAACTTGCAATAATTAATTATTCACATATGAAATCTCTAATTTATTTCATAAGTTCTAAACGCAACAAAAATGGACTAATTGTAAAAATGTTTTCAGGTATTGCTATATGCAGAACGTTGACTTGACGTATTCACCTTCATCGGATTCCAATAATCGTATTTTCCTCGTCATAACTGCGCCTTCCAAGGCGCTGAGTCTCTGTCCTATGTACATTAAACGTAATTCACCGATTGATATAGGCTACATTATGCAATTTTTAGAATATCGTTTCTATTAATTATGTACTGACCATTTGTGCAAAGCCACTGAAAATGTTCACAATAGCGCTCATTCTTTGGGCAAGTAATAATTTATAAGAACCCAGAAAGCAGTGAAGATCACTGGCCCCAGAATGCCGAATTACTGCTGCATTACAGCATTAAATGAATCGGCTTGAACTTGAAAATTATTCCCAAATAAGCAAATTGCTGTTAAGGAAATATAGCGGATAGCATTCAAAAAACTTATAGTAACTAATGTTTTGCAAGGAAACGATTACATGAAGAATTCTTTAATGACGGAGACTTCTATAAAATAGGCCTAAATTCAGTTTCAGTCTTCAGAGCTGCATCGTCTTTTTGTTGAACAGGCTAAAGAATGCGACGGTGTACGTATGCTTATAGTGCAAAAGCAGTCCGCATGAGTAATAATTTCTTAATAATAACAGACAAGAATGGGACTAAGTGAAAGATGATCAAAATAAGCGTTGTAGAATATACGTTTCCTGCACTTACGCTCATCCGAATCAAGTATTTCCAGCAACTTCTCTTTTCTTTCGTTTGCATCACTTCCCAAAGCGCCGAGATCGGGTTCTGCAAGAACAAGACACATTGATCAATATAGTATAGAGTAGACGAATCAGAAACGATCTTCTAAGTGAATTATAAGAGATTTCGGTTAAACTTCCATCGCTATGGCATTGTTAAAGATTAAATTATGCTATATTCAATCGTATAAAGGCGTTACTTGCTGCGCAAAACGTTTGCTGCTAAATTTAGTTTGTCATAGAAACACTTTCTTAACACGGCGATCATTAGACTATTAATTATTAATTAATTATTAATGTGTCTTTGAAATGAATCTCAGTTACCATTCACAGGTTGTCTTTCAGTTGTGAGATCTGCCGTTTGCTGCATTTTTGTTGGTTCCATAGTTTTATCTTTGATCCAGTCCAGTCTGAAAGTAGCGATGTCATGGTCATGAATGGATTTACCTATCCTGTCCTCAACATTATAATCGATGCGCGCAGGTTTCAAGATGACTGCGTTAGGAAACAATGTAAAGCAAAAATATTTCAAATATTATTAAAATATCATCGTCTTCCACCTAACAACACTTATATTAGATTAACCAGTTTACAGCAATATATAAGTTACTTAAAATTACTATTCTATTATTTGTCTACCTAGAGGCTGGTCAATTAACTGGGGACTTCCCCCCATCTTTGTGATCCAGGATGATCTTTCCATCGTTCTTTCTCGACTCTCGATGTTGACCGTGAAGATTCGTTGAGTATTTTGTTATTCTTGCTTCCCTGAGCAAAGTCGTCAGAGCTGCGTTGAATGTCTTCGACGATCCTCCTCTGAGTTTAACATCCCGATATAATCGTCTCGAAAGATAGTTCGTTGACTTCACGGGCCTATCCTCATTACTGAATATTCTACACTATAGTTTTATCGTTTTCTATGACAGATGTGTCATAATCATCATTCACGCCACGAATCCAACCCCACGAGAGGTGTCCATAAACCGTCATTTGTCTGAACGTATTTAATTTAGCGCCCTCTGGCTGTCCATCGACGTCGCAGTCACGTTCCGATTGGTTGATGACAGGCTCCCAGTCCTCCCCATCTATTATTATTCATAAGCGACCAGCCTCAACGACCAGGCTTTTCACTGAACGATTTTAACATATATTGAGACCATCACAGCGTAGGTTTCTGTGACTGCGTGGTTCAAAATATAAATACGCTTAAGCACGCTCACACACACGCGCCAGATTGAAATCTGCCACAAGCGCAGTCGTGCTGCTGGGGACCTAGACTCCCAGGACTCCAATTTTCAGAAGAAAATATTTGCTGCAGTGAGGAAACCAAATACCTGTAGCCTTTGCATTAGGCCTATAGTTTCTTCTTCAGCGAGGATCCATCTTATAAAACAAAGCTCGTGACCCTTGGTTCGTCAACACTCGACAGAAAACGATGCGTATACAGTAGAGCCAATATCGATTGATGATGAATTTTCGGAAAATATCACTTCAAAATAAAATGCTAATATCGATGCATCGATGGGGTGTACGTCTCACCCGAATGTCTAGGATTTCTTTTGCCCAAAGTAACTAACTTTTTATTTGGAACGTTTTTTCATGACTAAAAGTTACTTACCTTCTATTCCTGTGTATTCTTCAATTGCGAGCACTTCTTCTATATCGATGCTGATCGTAATCTCGAGTCTCTCGGCGTTTGGCTTGATCTTTAAAAGAAGTCGGTTCAGAATGTTACGCAAATACGTTTCTAATTGTCCTGAGATGAAGACTTCGATGAATGTTTCCATGTGTTGTTCATTCTGACAAAAGATGAAGATTTCGATGCTATGACCGGGCCTCGAGGTGACCGGATGAAGTTGCCTTTCAACCAGTTCAGAAAACAGCTGTGGCTCCGCAATGACTCCGCTGTTAAAAGCATCGGACAGATCGGCGTCGAGGTCCGGTCTCGTTGTATTGACATGAACAACCGGCATTTCGCCTGAGATCAGTCAACATTCATTGAAACTCAATTTAGTCTCAGCGTTTTGCGGCGAAAGCATCTATTTACTGCTCCGCAAAGAGCTGCTAGTACTCATTGGCGTAAATTTTGATGAAAATTGGGGACCAACCACTATGGTGACTGAACATTTCTTCCGCAGCTTAGCCTGTCCAAGGTGGTGGTTCGAACCTTGTGGTCAAATAGAATGTTACACCCATGCCAGTAGTACTCTATATGTGCATTTAGCGTTTGGAAAAGAACTCTACCAACAGTATAATAATATTATGGGTGTGATGATGAACTTACAGTAGATTGGAGGCCATGTATTACAATAGAGAATATCGAAATTTTGCTTCATGCCGATAACCTGTGTGACAGAAAGCTCAGGCCAAAATATCTGTCGCGTATGCTTTGGCTGAATACCTTAGGCAGAAATTAAGACCAATAAGAGGCAAACGGCATTTTATACCGTCTCATAACATTGAAGACATTAACTGTTAACTTTTAACAGACTGCGACAAATTTTAACCAGTGTTTATTCTAGCCACCTTGACATTGGGGGATTTTGAAATGTTTGGGGGACAAGGTCTGAGTCTCCACACTTTGGGGGGGGTGGGAATTTCCATCCCCAGCCAACATAATTTTTGGGAGGGGAATTTAAAACTTGGGGTAATTCCCCAGAGAAGGCCTAGAATAAACACTGAATTTTAACCTTCATTAAGGTAAACAGCTAAATGTTCCCTCTTTGCTTCGATGAGTGTCTTTTTGAACAGATCGTAGGCTCTGTTACTTCTTCGCATGATTGCAGTAATTAGCAGAAAACTCTTCTTATATTCTGTCATTTGGCTATCGATTTCGCTGAAATCCGTGTTACTTATGGCACCGGAGCTGGACAGTCTGTGGAGAATCTCAACGTCAGCCGATACGCCTTTGATGGCATGCGATAATCTTGGTCGGATTGTTTGCAATCGCAGATATCTGACATCTGACATTGGCATTAAATCCTCTGTGGATAAAAACGTCGACTGTGTAGTTATTCATTTATTTAACAGAATAATTTACAGCAAAGAACGAGTCGTTTCAACGCAATAACAAATTATTACTCACATCAATATTTTAACTGTAAGCTTTTTATAATCTGTGAATCGGTGTTCACTAGCGTCGCCACGGGGGGGGGCAAATGGGGAAAGTGCCCCCCAACCAGCCCCAGACCACCTACCAAATTCGCGCAAATCCGGTGAGAAAGTTTTCTGTGAATGGGGGCGGGTCAGCGGTGGGTAAGGAATCTGACACGGTAGCCCCTTTTGCCCCCTCCAACCAAAAATTCCTGGCGATGCCACTGCAAACAGTTATCAATTACATAATATTTTTGTTTTCTATAGAACTTGAGATACAAGAAACCAGCTATCTCTAGACCCCCCTTATCTCTCGATCGATTTTGTAGACATTTGACAGAGAACAGATTTCTGAAAGACTTTGCATAGTGTCGTTTCAAATGGCTCACCATTTTTCGGGGCATTTCGAATACTCTAGAATAAAATTGAGGCAGAATATATTGACAATTCTAGTACGCTTTGACTCAGCTAAGCTGGGGACACGCGAAAATGTGGTTTTAATTTGTTTCATCACTCTTCTAAATTTTGCATATCTATAGCCTACTGTAGCAATAATCCTTGCATTGTCCAATGTTAAACAGGCACTAGCGTCGCCAAGGGGGCCAAATGGGGGCAAGTGCCCTTCCCCCCCCCCATCCTGCCCCAGACCACCTACCAGATTCGCGCAAATCCGGTGAGAAAGTTTTCTGTGAAGGGGGTTGGGGTGGGTAAGGAATCTGACACGCTAGCCCCTTCCCCCCCCCCAACCAAAAATTCCTGGCGACGCCACTGTCCGTGTTGTACGTAGCCTAAACGATCTGAATTATTCTGCCTATTTCCAGTGGTATAGCAAAAGATTTAATTCTAAATGTAGATTGTATTTATATTTAAACAAGGAGCCTATAGGCTAAATAGGATCCATGCTAATGCGTGAGTAGTTTCTCGGTTTTGAAAGGCTACGGCTTAAATCTACCCTAAGCTTTAGTCTATTAGTCAGCTCACTGAATTAGGAGTGTACAATGTCATTTTTAAAAACTAGACTTACAGGCACACAGTATTTACTGTATGAAGATGTTATTTTATATTATGAGAAATTATGAAGATATTATATTATTATTAAGAATTATTTGTCTTTCATCCTAGTTTATTTACCCTAGAACTAACTGCTCGATCGTCTAACCGTGGCTAGTGCCAGTGAATGCAGCATCGGATGAACGCCAAATATTTCAAGATATCTCGGTCATGCAGAGACCTGAGATCGTACAAAAATTGATCCACTCTATATACCTACATATTTCAAGGAAGGTGAAGGTGAAACAACAACTCCTTAATTAATAATTGATTTACATGAATGTGAAGCCGAAAACAAGCTACCTACCCTCTCCAGTTCCTCTCAGAAGGTTGGCAACGTGTTGTTGTTGGACATAGTTATGTTCCATCACTCGAAGAAACCTTTCGTATTTAGAGACGTCTTGACTTGCCTTCAACCAGCTGTACAGCATTTGGACGCGATGCTGGAGAGACCTTTCGGCCGTCAGATCCGATTCTTGAGCTAAGTCCAGAACGAATGGATTTTGAGAGCGTAAACATGCGATGACGAACAGGTTGACGTCCGTACATCTTCTCAGACATTCGTAATGTCTTTCGATCGCTCGGACGTAAGGTAGCACTTCTTGTCAGTTCAATAAAACAGTCAGATAACATCAACAGATCAATATTTTGAGTCTTCTCCTGGCAGAACTAATATCCAATAATATATGATAGCAGTGGCGTATTTAGTGGGCCAGAGTTTGGTCTTGACGAGGTCGTTTTTTCAAAAAGTTGTAATTTCAGGTGAGTGTCTCCCCCTTACCAAAATTCTAAATACGCCACTGTATGATAGGCCTACTTCAGGGTCTTCACGAGTTTTCGGTAAGATTTCTGAGATACAGTATATTATGAAGCCTCAATTTAGCTTAGTTTTTTTTTACAAAGAAGGCCTGCGGTCACGTGCTTCCGACGCCGAAATCGAATAAAACATTTTGAAAAGTGAAAGTGAATCGTAATATTTACCATTATCTGTGATTGGTTTCTGTTTAGATTCTCGTCCTCCCATCGCATTCTGGAGTCATTCGCTGTGTCTAGCTCATGCTGCTTTCCTATGTAACAATTCAAAGCTAAAGTACACTAGGCCTATAGAGGCACAAAACTGACGCATAGCAGTCCATAGCCCTATCAATACACGCGTGTAGGCCTACATGCTCATATAAACTAGATCAGGAAGTAGAAATCGGAGACTAGTAGGCCTAGCCCTAAGTATGCAATAAAACATATTCAAGTCGTCTGTTGATCTGCAAAGCATTGCAGACTTTCATCTATCCCAAGATTCGCCGATTCGTTTCCAAAACACCAAGACATGGAACAAATGCTGAAGAGATTGTTTTCTTTCTGTGACAAGCAAAAATCTGAAACTCTCTTCTGTTCGTCAGAACTTCCAATGAACTAAATGCTTCTTAATGCAGACGTCCATTTGCATCGCGCTCTGTCTCGCTGCTCTGCGTTTTTAAGTAGGCACATTCTAAGCTCTAAGCGCCACAGCTTTTACGCTCTAGATAGACGTCTACGGTGGTAAGAAATGGTTTAGACTTGTTTGACTTCTTTTGTGCTTTTGATACAATGACTATAACTTACTTTTGGACTTAGTCATGTCATCTGCGTTCTCTTTATTTTGTACAATAATTTCCTCTGCTCTTTTATGCAGTTGAAAAGTCTCAAGTTTCTTATAAGCTTAGTAGGCCTATAGTCAGTTTGCAATTGATTCAGCCATAGAACCTAGTCAAGCATAAATATATAATTAATAATTGTTTACTGTAGTTCTATTTATGTTCGCTAGACGATATCGATTTCTGAATCTCTGTTCTCTCAGGCCCTTGCAGCAGGGATATTTTACACCCCCTAACACCCTCCCAACAGTGGCGGTTCCAGGATTTGGCAAGCGGGTGGGGGGGTCGTTGGGGTTGCAACTTGTAATCATGTGGGGGCCAACAGTTTGTTGTTAGGTATGTACATGTAGTATTAAGTATAGGGTCCCAACAGGGGGGCCACTCCCTCCCAACACCCCCAATTTGAGGTCGGCATCCCAAAATTTCCTAATCTAACAGTGACATGTAACCTAATAGCCCCTGACAGGAACAAGAACTCACCCCTCAAGGTCTGGAACAGGAACTTAGCCCTCAAGGCCAGAACCAAGGCCAAGGACTAACAACCCTGTTAATATGATCGTTTGAAATGTTGCAACTTGCAATGATACTACTGTATACTAGTGTATAGCCTTAGCTGCAAATGTACGTTTTCGCCGATTTTGTATATAACTTCTTCAGATTAGACAATCATATTTGCATTCGCACAAGCCGAGTAGTAATGCATTAGGCTACTTAGGAATAGCACTAGAGATTCTATATAGGCCTAAATCACATTTGTGAGAAATTTATATATTGTAATAAAAAACTAAATAAGTGTTTATTATTGCACATCTGATTTAAGGGGCTGTCCATTAATTACGTCAACAATTTAGGGGGAGGGGGTTTGAAAAAGTTTGACAGTTGTTGACAGGGGAGGGTTGTCAAGAGAATTTGATGTCAACAATTTCACTTCTTTCAAATAATCAAAAAATAGGAAATTTCACAGAATGCTACTTAACACAATGGAAAAAAGCATGCCAAAAAAGGTCATCACCACCACATTTTGACACTCGATGAGCAAAAAAGGGAAAAAATGTTCATCACCGCAAAAAATAATAACCTCGTTATTGGAACCTGTCATTGATCTTGGGGGGTCAAAAGTTTTTGACGTAATTATGGGGAGGGGTAAGTGAAAGTTGACAGTTGTTGACAAGGGGGGAGGGGTCAAAAATTGTTGACATAATTAATGGCCAGCCCCTAAAATGCACTTAAACGTCAATCTACCGGCCTAAAATAATCAATAGAAACGTCTTCAATACAGAGACAGAAGAAGCCAAGCTCAAAGCCCTCCAATATTTGTTAAAATTCTAGGCTATAGGTGCTATGGACCGCAGAACACAGGAGAGTAGGTGTAGGCCTATTTGGTGAGCATAGAAGAGGCATCAGTGGATTCTAGTTCTGAGAGACACACACATCACACACACACACACACACATGCACTCGTATGCATGCACAAGAAAATAGAAGGTTGAATTTGAAATTATAATTGGTCTTACAAACCATAGAACAAAAGAAAACACGTATTACCATATATGAAATTAGTGTGGAGAAATGCTCCCACTGAAACATCACAGTATTTTACTGAAATTTCCAATACTTTATAAAGCCAACCATCAATCAAGAAAGTAAAACATTGAATTCTGTTCTAGAAACAATGTACTGAAACTGCGTGCACAAGCTCCTGTGCAAGCATTACAATCAAACCTAATTAAAAGTACAAAATAGTTCACCTCACATAACTAATTTGTAGTAGCACAACTCATCATGCCAAAAAATTCTGAACAATAATTCTGAATTAAATACAATTGTGATATTCAAACAGACTCACTTTAATTCCACGCTTTAAAAACAACTTTAAATTCTTTAACTAACCTATCTATAGAACTCTTATCTGATCAATCACTAACCAAGCAACAACACAAATCTAATCAGCAAACAAATGCAAAGCAGGCAAGGCCTTTGTGCAACATACAATGCCTAAACTTAAGGAAACTGCACACGATTCATCAACAGTAAAGTTAAGTAGTACAGCCAATGGTCTATTATGCTTTCCTTGGATTAAAAATGGCTGAAAATGAGATGATTCGGCAGAAATACATGACGATGAAAACAGTCAAAACACGATTCAGATTCTTTATGTGGTTAAGTGAGATCCCTTCATTCTTGTTTCTGCTTCTTTGCATCATCTACAGTAGACAGTCATAGAAACAGCTAAAAATGCATAGACATATATGCAAATTGATATAAGCATATCTACCACTAGTAAGACACAGATTGAAAAAAATTGAGATTTCTGTAATTTTATACATTAGCACTGCAGTACATAACCACCAGTTCCATATATTTATGTACATTCTGTTTCAAAGCAGAGCAGATCATGCATATGAGAGTCCATTCTCTTGGATCTGTGGTCAGTGAAGGTTTATTAAATAAAAAATGCCTGAATTTTTAATGCATTATAAAACGCGTAGCATCAGAAATGTCACCACCTTCAGCTGAAGCATCGTCTTCACTTCTCTGTCGTTTCCGTGGGAACGGATTGGATCCATTTTGTGGGGGGAGCTGGTTCATTCCTAGAACGCTGTGTATTTGCTGGAATGCTATCAGACGCAATGCTTGCTACAGAAAATATTCAAAATACTTACTGACAGGTTTGCAAAAGGCGTAAAAAATTCACAACACTCTAAGATCTTTGTTAAAAAATAAATATTGCAACCAAATAATAAATGAAATTGCAATTTTAGATGAAAGCAGTCATTGATGAAGCAAATATCTATAGTAATTGTATTTATCCACAACAGAAGTCAGAAGAAATTTTATATTAAAGATTCATAAAGTTCATTTATTATGTTGGCAGTTGATGTGTTGCTGTTACCTGTGCACTGGTCGTAAGGTCTTCCTTCTGTTGATCGGAGATGTTCGCCAATGCGTCTACACGATCTTTCTCACATGGATCAACCAACCCAGGTCCACCTGACAATATCAGGAAATAGCATCAATAAGAAGATCTCATAAAATACTTTAATTAACTAATTAATTAATTCTGACAATTTCATATAGCACAATACGCATAGCAAAGGCTAAAGTCAAGAGCGCTTTATAAGTGACCCTAATAGGAGATGTTAAATAAATACGTTTTAAGGTTCCTAGTGAACAGTTCAGGAGATGTCACCCTAGTCACGTCCGCTGGCAGCGAGTTCCAAAGCAAAGGGTTGCCCCTCGAAACAGACCGATCCCCAAATTTTGCTGTCATAGACGGGGGTGGAACCACCAATTGAGAACGGCTGCTTTAGGGTCAAGGTAACTGGTTCAACAAATACTAGGGCAACATTTTGACCAAAAATATAATTCAAAAGACTTGAAACTTAGTGAGACCTGGAAGAATGATTCCAGATGCAATGGATTCAAAAACTCTCCTGAGTGCATCTCCAGATGACAGTGGAAAACTGGAACTGGAGACGCACTTTTCAACGAGCAACTCTAGCGGCTGAAAAGAAAACATCGTCAAACAATACACAGAAACAATACCAGGCACTAGACAATATGCATAACAGTCAAATCATTACAGACCTCAAAGCACCATGTTGTTATACCCAAGTACCTCTTCAAGAACCTATTTCATCATGATCATACCACAAGGGAACAGCAGGCTTTATCAACTATATAATTACGACTCTATCATAACAATATTCTTCTACTTCCTCAATTTTAACACCCAAAATCTATTGTACTTAACCATAAGTTACTTTTTATAACATCAAATATCAAACGCCAATAACATGAAGTCAGCAAAAATCCACGAGATGAGACTTTAACATTCAAAGGAAGATCTTACCCATCCCTCGAGAACAGCCCAAGTTGGAATCCTCTTACAGAAGTCTCTCATTATGCGTATGATAATCAGACAGGACTGTAGTCCACTGGCCTTTGCCTGCATGAAAACAAGTACAAGAAAATTGAACTAAAATTGACCAGGTCATAATAATAATATTTGCAAACTCTGTAAAAAAAACATTGAGATATTGGGCTGATTGCTTTAAATGGAGAATAATACAAAGCTTGCTGTAACAGCATTGATATATATATATATATATATATAAGGAGAAGAATTGTAAATACGTTTTACCCAAGCAAACAAGAACACTTTTCAATGAATATTCACTTTTGTGCAATCTTGCAGCACGGTACAATGTGAATTCAATTATTTTCCTCATTGAATATTAATGAATGTATTAAAAATATTCAAAAATGAATATTCATCTTTTCTCTGTGATAAGATGATCGCCTGCAAAGTTGTTTCACTGATATGAAGTTGCAAATAAAAAGAATGTTTGTTCAACTGAATAGACATTTTCTAATATTTCAAATATGAGATTTGGCAATTTGAATATGTGTCTTGTATAATTTCTGAAGAAACTTTGCAAGTGCAAGCACAATATTTTAATGGCTCCAACAATAATCATTAACTAAGTCCAACATCTTCTTCTCATTAATCATCAGAATTTTAAATGGAGTGCATTGAGCTAGCTGCTCAGTTTCTCCAACTGTGGTCTTCCATTTTGATGAGTGTCTCACACTGTAAGAATGTATTTGCCATTGCATATATTTTCTTTATATACAAAACATAAAGCCAACAAATATTGGTACCACAGTTGGATAAACTCTTTTTAATAATACACTTTCAAATTTTAAGAGGAATAAAAGCAGGAAACATGGTAATGGACAACTGATGCCAAAAATGCACTGTTACTGTTCACAATTACAATCAGGCATTTAAATGTATGTATAACTCCATTCACAAATCAAGCCATTTCATAAAACTACATGATATCAGGTCACTGATGTTTGGTTCCAAAACACAATTTCTTTTATCAACTGAAGTGAAGTTTAAAGTTTCAACATGCTTAAAAATATTTTTTGAATAGCAATTATTTTGAGACAAATAGTTAACCCTTTTGCCACATGGCAATCCACATAACCAATATGTTATGAAGCCAAAATATCGGCTTTACGGGGCCAAAGGGTTAAAGACACTGACCCATGCAGCTGACCTTCCAATTGCCATGTTATCTTCTCACCAGTTATGCTTCATTTTTTAACCCTTTAACCGGCCAGTTATTTGCAACTCAATGTAAAATGGATGAGAATACTCGTCACGGCCGGTTTAGGGGTTAATTAAAAAATGACATTACATTTTACTGTATTATTTAACTCCCACGTGGTATCACTCAATTTATGTAAGCCAGTTTTACAAGCTTTACAAGACAGTCAAATGTTGAAGTAAATGTAAAACTTGTAGACCAAACCCACAAGCTCACAAGTTATGTCCTTATACGAACTGATTTATACTTTCTCATTTACAATGAAACAGACAGCAAATTTAAACCAAAGATGGCAAAGAGCAATAAGATGAACGAGTGACTACACAGACACAAGAGTATAAAAATGATTGTGCCTTGTGACCAAATTAATGACTTTTTTCAACTTCACATTCCCTAAGCTCTTTAATATCTTTTGTTTAAAACAAGTGCAAAGTAGCAAAGTTATTAAGCAACTTAATATGGAAATGCCTCTTACAAAGCCCATCTACTGTCTTGAGTGTAATCTGCAACCATCAGACAAAATCAAATGGAAGATGGTCTTCAAATACTCCACGAATACCAACCAGTTTGCATCGAAAAAAATATTTTCCAAAATAGCCAATTTCCAAAACAATTTGGATTGCAAATTTGCTAGCTTGAAAAAATATGTGCATCACGTTTGAAACTTGAATTTCCACAAAACTGTTTTACTGTTCGAAATGATTTTCACAACGACTGTTCCCAAATGCTAAGAAACAATGGTCGCAGACGTACAGAACAAGACAGACTCAAACCTGGAACCATTTAGCATGACGCAGTTCAGCAAGAGCATTCAGGCATTTCTGCCTGTCGAGTACATCGGGGGGATCTGAAAGTGCAGCCCCACTCGACTCTAGAAATACAACAGCACTCAAAAAAGTGAAGCTTATTTTATGAACAATTCACTCAAACCAACCACCAATGTCTCTGTTCTCTGCCTGTGAAGCAAATAACGGTGAAAATCGCCCAATCCATCCTAGGCAGATTTTCAGTACAAAAATTTTGAAAATAAGTAGCTTAACAGGTTTACTCAAAGAGGAAAATAAAATTAATGATTGCAAAATGGTATCGAACTGCCTGGGATAATTGGAGCAATCAGACAATTAACCCTTTTGCCATGGCAATCCACATGACTAATATGTCATGAAGTTGAAATATTGGCCTTATGGTGCCAAAGGGTTAAGTAACTTCAGGAAAGATAGGCACCAAAGGTTTTCACATGCAGCACTGTTCATTTATACAGCTCATAGAGTTTAACAACTCCACAAAGCAAGTCGTACAAACGAACTTTACAGCAGAAGTAAATTTGCCATCAATGGCAAGAAAAACAAAGCCTTACTATAAGTGGTTAACAGAGTGCAACTAATATGGCAACAAAGTGGAATGCAAATAAGGATTCACCATCATTGTGTTAGCAAGGATCTTAACAAACAAAGCACAAACCATAAAAATACTAAAACATAAAAAGTTTATTGCAACAAATGCAAAGATAAATCCCACTCTCACAGAAGTGAGATTCATCCAAAATGCCTGAGTAATTAAAACTATATTAACATTATATAAGACCGTGAGAAATTTTGTGAGCACTGATTTACCGGTACACAAAATCAAGTGATGCAGCTATACAACTAGAGGTCTATAGGCAAATGTCGTTGTCGCTTACATTCACATAGAAATAATGTTTAGAATACGTGAAGAAATTTCTGCATATTTCAGAGGCGGGTGCTAGCCCCCTTGACCACACAACTCATAGATTTTGTCGCTCCTTCCAAGAAATCAAAAGTTATAGGCCTATATTATGCACTAAAAACACACATAGCCAAAATGAAATTGCAATATAAATTTGAAATTAATTGCATTATATTCATGCCGGTCTGTTTGAACAAAGGACAATGATTCACAACCAACAAATGCATTCTGAAAGTAAACCAGTCGTTCTTATCTTCTTATCACAAACATAGAAAACAAAACCCAAGAGTACAGGTACATGGGTACATAAATGGTAAGAAAAAAAGTGAATAAGACAACATTGAATCACTCAACATTCAAATCAATATACATATATATATATATATATATGTCTGTTCAATCAAAACCTCCTTAACAAACAGCAAATATGGTGTGGATCATAGAAAAGCCAGAAAATATTCTGTGGCCCTGAATATATTTTATCTGAATTTTACCAAAATTAAATTATATGCTGAATAACTTTCTTAAGAGTAAACCATTGTCAGTGAGTAACATCTTACCTGACATCAACTGTTCACGAACGATCGGTGATGTCAGACTGACAGTACAGCGTGCCGTCGGTTCCTTCTGACGTAACACCGTGAAACCAGCATTTTCAACGCACATTTCAATTTTGTATTCATCGTCAGCGATTTCCTACAAAGAGAAAACAAGAACTATGATGGAAATTAAAACAGTCAAAGCAGTCTAAATACCCTTACTGATTACAGCTGCTAAGAAATTCAACTGAAACTGATTTACAGTCTCTGAATTACAATTAGTCATCATCATCATCATCATCATCATCATCATCATCATCATCATCATCATCATCATCATCATCATCAGGTTCTCTGTCCTGAGACAGGTGGTGCAGTGCTCCAGAGCTTCCATTCCTCTTTGTGCCTTGCCTCTTCTTTTGATTTCTGTCTAGGTTTTGCAAGACTGTGCACCTGTCTTCATCCTCCAGTCCAATAGCATCCTCCTTGGTCTTCCTTTTGTCTTTTTCCTGGTTTCTTTTCCCCTCTGTTACTGCTCTAAACAATGGTTCTCTTCTCAGTACGTGTCCAATCCAGTTCCTCTGTCATCTTCTGACGGTGTCAATCAGTGATCTCTATTCTCCTGCCATCCGTAGTACCTCCTCCTTGTTTGATTTCTTGTCTATTCACTCAATCATTTCCATCTTCCTTTCCATAGTCACCAACATGATCAGCATAATTAAAAACTAAAAGCACCTTTGTAAGGTGGTGACTGCGGAATTTTTTTCTTACCGCCAATTGCTTCGTGGCGTTGTCGACGACGTTTTCCAGGAGAGATCGAGTCGGTTTCTCTTTGCAAAGAGCAACAAGTTCGATGTCTAAGTTCCCGTGAAGCAGAAGACCCTTCGCAACCGACCCGACCCTCATGACGCCCTTCAGAGGACAACCGTCAGCATCCAGGCCATCGCTACATAAAACCATCTCCAGCATATTCTATCGAGGCCATATTACTATCAGAGAGGTTAATGCAAATGATGAGCAAAACCATCTAATAATTTAGCCAGCTGATAACAGTTGGAGGTGCGGTGGAAGTAGTGGGAGGATTTTTGCCATGCAACTGGAAGGCAGAGGGTTCAAATCTCACCCTAGCCACTGTGTAGTGACTGTGGGCAAGCAGTTCACACATGACTTGCCTCCATCAAAGATTCTTTACCTAATAAATGACTTAATGTGTGTTAACAACATGTAATAATAATAATAAAATGAATAATAATAATAATAATAATAATAATAATAACAACCATGTAATAATAATAATAATAATAATAATAAATAGTAGTAGTAGTAATAATAATAATAATATAATAATAATAATAATAATAATAATAATAATAATAATAATAATAAGTTTACCAGAACAAAAGCATTCAGACTATTCGATAGAGATAAGTCTACAGATATTTACACATTTAGTAAATTTAACTGTGCAGAACAGATGGCAAATTTCAACAATCAAAAGATGATGAAAAAATGAGCAACATAAATCATCCACAAGAACACGGTCAGTCCTACACTGCTGCCAGATGATCGGAAACCAGTAGCAGCGCCTTTTCCACGGTGGAAACAGTCAACTGAACAGCCTCCAACTGCAAATAACAACCAACATTCACAAATCAAACTCACTTGATTTCTAAAAGTCTAACTTTATTCTAATAAAACTTTGAAAGTGAGCTCCAAATCATCAACTACTCAAGAGAACATGAGAAACACAATTACTGAATTACTGTGTAAGCCACTGTAAATATACAAATGGTAATAAACGGCCAACCTCGGCTGCAGACGGATAGATGGTTGTGTGTTTGGCCGTCACATGACGATCGTTATAGCCATCAGGTCGCCGAGCATGAGCCTAGAATACAATAATAATTAATTAGCAAACAATTTCTCTGAAATTCTTTAGTAAAAGAGTCAAAAATTGTACCAAATCCACTCAACTACAGCCTCCATGCCATGCCAATGCTCAAATATGCAAATAAAATCCATACACATAATAATTCAGTAGCAAGATAGATGTAAAACTGAATTAAGTTTCTTTACAGTTGGAATGTTGTCGAATGTAACAAACCATTTTCATGCCAAAGACTGGAATAGCGGGATTCATCTGACGATGATACTCCAACATTTCCTCTTCATAACGCCTTTGTTCCCATTCCATCCTGGAAAGAAAACAGAGCAGAGAATGAATCAGTATGCAAAATACTTCTGCATTTAATCACATTTTGACCAAAATCTTTATCTTTACTATAATATAACAACCATCTTCCAGTCTTCAGAGAAATCACAAAATTCACGACATAGACAGCTGATTTAGACAATTTGGGCCCCAAATCCACAAAATATGTTAACCCAAACTTGAAAATCCTCAAGATGGTTCCTTTATGTCTTGAAAATGTTTCCTTCACACTTCAAATCTTGTTCTGTGTCTCAAAAGCTGGACAGAATATTTTCACTCTCAAATCGGAGCACAGGTAATTCTGAACTAACCAGTGATTTTAATCTAATACTTTGCTGACCTGACCCATATTCTGTAACTCTACAAAACACTGACCTCATTTTGTCCTCATACTGTCTTCTTCTGAAGTGACTGCCGTCATGCCCATGCAACATGTCTTCATGTTGCAGGCCTCTGCGACCGTAAAGAGGCTTGAAGTCGACTTGAAGACTTGGATCGACTTTTTTCTGTTACAGCACAGACAACATATATACCGGTATATACCAACAGACATCAAGTCATTAGAGTTTTGCAGATGAAACAAGGACAAAGTGGATATTCAAAGTCTCACTTTAACCCTTTTGCCACGCAAGGCTGATATTTCGACTGCATGCCCCATTGCCTATATGGATCGTTGAGGTCAAAGGGTTACACTGCACTGAAGTTAATGCACTGAAGACATATCTTTTTAACATTTCATTTCAATTTATGTAAAGTGCTCTTGCTTTTGGCATCAAGCTATGCTATAGCGCTATAGAAATTGTCGAGATAATAATAATAATAATAATAATAATAATAATAATAAAAATAATAATAATAATAATAATAATAATAATAATAATAATAATAATAATAATAATAATAATAATAATAATAATAATAATAATAATAATAATAATAATAATAATAATAATAATAATAATAATAATGGGCAACACACCTTGTACTGCAGACGATGTCTCCGTCCTTTCATGTGCATGATCTTTGCATTGGGATCTGTAAATTTACAGTCGCAGAGTTTACAGTAAAAGCTAACAGCCGTTCCTGTCTCGTTGCGTGCCTCGTCAATGTACTCCTGTCCTGTCAACAGAAAACAACAACAACATACACAACTGATGATACCTTAAATTAAAAGAGAATAACAATGAACAACAATGCTTAGACATTAACCCTTTCACCACAGAAGACCGTTATTTTGGATCTGTAGCATATTGGTTACATCTATCATCAGGGAATAGGGTTAAAGGATTGATGTTAACAGGTTTTTACTGAAAATTCATTTTCAAAGCTAAATAAATTTTATTATCTGTGGAATATACAAATTGCCATCATCTTCTGTAGACACAGGCACATCGGTGACCTCTTTATCAGCTTAAATGTGTCTATTGCTGCTGACGACCAGTTTAATTACTTCCATTATCTGTATTCCCATATAAATTATCACAAGCTAATAATTAGCACACTGACTGTCTATGAGTCCAGTAGTTGTAACTTACCGACAGGCTGAACATCTTTCTCACTGCGCAAAATTGCCTCCAGATCTACAAATACACAAGTGATTACATATACACAGCATTCAATATGTCAGCAATAAACCTGCATATCAGATATTCATTTTGCACACTCAACAAAACAAAAACAAACAATAACAGAAAGAGTATTAGAGAAAAGCCTTAAATAGAGGTTTCCATCTGACCATCACCATTATCATCTTCCAATTTGGAGCCTTTGAATTTGTCGTTAGAGCTTCCTAAAATAGAAAAATCATACAAAAGAATAAGATTGCTGAGAAAATATATAAATTCACAGAAAATACACACACACAGGCAAAATTCTTCTTTAAAAATGTATATAAACATAAATCAGGATTTAAATTTTTCAATAAAATATATCAGTAGCAATTGAAGATATTCTTTAACTTGAACATAATTGTCAGAACTGTCTTAACCGCTTTATCTTTCTCTAATAACCTTGATAGTTGTCTTTCTTTGACGACAGAGTGTTGCCTGACTTTGAGCCACTGGCCGCGCTGTCTTCGGATGAAGAAAGCTTCTTCACGTTAGGCAATTCAGCGGCCGGTATTGGTTTTCCTAAGGAAGCATGAAGCTTCAGGACCTTCACAGAGACACAATTTACAAATCAAACATTTAAAAATACACAATGTCTTATTGCCTACATTAAAAAAATCGATCAAAGATCTGAAATCAGACGACAAGAAGATTTTACGTACATATCTGCCATTGCTACTGTCAACATTGATCGTGAGATTCTGCATTATCAGCACAGCTGCCATACATCTGTTGATAACTGTTCATATTTGTAATGAATAATACAAAATTTGGTTGAAGCTAAATCTACAGTAGACAAATAATAATTATTCTTCTGGAAAAACACTGACCTTTTGGTGTTTGGCCCCCCTGACATGAGCAGCATAAGTGTCGGCCCCTGTGCACGCCACGTCACACATCTTACAGTGCAGCTGGGCGAGGCCTCCTCCACGAGAAGAGTTCGAGGCCGAGTTTGTGGAGGAGGACGAGGCCTTCACCGAGGCCTCTTTCTTCTTGTGCTTCTGTCCTCGAGATGCTCACGATATGTCTGGAAACAAGGAGCACATTAGGCAGGAGCTGAAGGATTTATTCTAATCCAACTTGAACAGGGCCAACATTTAACAGTCATAATGCAGGACATCAATTTCAAATGTCTTGTGATTAAACAAATTTTCTGTTCAGTGCCAACAACTGAAAAGAAGCAGAAACTTTAAATATGAAGCCAGAGATTAAGTCCATAATTTAAATAACATTCAGGTCAGGTCAGGTCATCGTCCTCCAGCTGTGTCCAGCTATCGACTTCTCCTCCATGACATCTCTCCAAAGTTCTCTGTCCTTTGCTATTTCTTCCAAGGTCATTCAGTGTCTTCAGTAAGATTTCCCAATGAGATCCAGTCCTGCCATGTTCAGATCCTCTTCCAATCCATCCACCCATTGTCTATTCAGTCTTCCTTTAGATCTTTCCTCTTCTGGCACGTAGTTGAAATTTTGTTTTTTGCTCAATAACATTTGCATCCCTTAACAACAAAATTCCACTCACAAATTAACATCTAACCCTAGGTTTCACCTGTAACACTAGTCTTTCACCTTCAACCCTAGATTTTAACCTCTGACCCTACTCCTTCACATGTGAGAACATCCAGTACAGTATGAATAGAATATAAAACATGTTACCAGCAACAAATCTAAATCTGTCATCAATACTCTGCAGATGACTGCACCCTGTGTCTTTTGCCCTTGTCTCACCTGTGGTCCAGCGCAACTGATCTTGCAGACATCACAGTAGTGGAGCTGTGGAGCCTTCGGTGTCGCTCTCTGTCTATGGTGGAAATGGAACGGCTTCCTGGTCTGGTGAGCAGACGGAGCGGTGTTCGCAGGACTTCCACCGGAGGAACCGGCCGACGATGACACCGCGGAGAACTTTGTCTGATAAGCGGTGTTACCGCTATAGACGGCTGCATCAACCACAGCTGAAAAACACACACCAGATTAATCTAGCTCCATATAAATAAATGTGGAATTTCACTGTTATGAAAATTTTCAAAACTAAATTACTAAGAACAGCTTAAATGAAACTGATGCAGAAATGCCGTTGTAAAAAAACAGTATATAATCCTGCTAATGACTATTTTTAAATTTGCTAAGTGCAATTTTACAATTTTAAAAACCCTGATTCAATTTCTAGATGTCTTACTTGGTCCAGGGGCTGTTGTAAAGGCCTTAGGCGTTGTGGTAGTTACTGTGACTGTAACTGCCGGTATGACCGACACCTGAGTGGGTGGCTGGTAAGCGTAACTTGGAATGGAGGTCGGCAGAGATGAGTGTATCTTGACGGCCGTAATCTGACGTCCTTGGTTTTGGGTCGTGTAAGTGTTTGGCACGTAGACCGATTTAGAGTTTGCAACGGCCACTGTATTAAGAAAAGCAAGACAAAACATCACTTGAAAAGTAGAAGGAAAGGTAAAAGCGTAGGAAACTAGAAATCAAATAATTATGATGTAATGGCATAAAGAAGCTTCAACTAATAACTATCTGATATGATTTATTGCATTACATTTTCAAAAAAGAACATATCTACATTTCTTTGTGCATCCTTCTATATTCATATCTTCCTATATGTTGTCAAACTTTGCGATATTTGTCACGCTACCATTTAAGTCACATGACTTATCTTCCAAAGTTAATACTCATAGGTGTGTCAAAGGTGACTGGATTATGTCATCTCCATTTATTGACTATTAAGCAAATTCAAGAAACAGGCTTCATTGTATGATGAATACATTGAATGCTATTAGACAACACATTGTAATGCAATATAACAAATCATTTATATAGCACCTTTTCACTGGACTAGCACTCAGAAGCGCTTCAACTACGATTACTTTGAATAGGAAACAAATAGGTTTTCATCCGTCTGGGGACGAGCGTAATGGACAAAGTGTAAATATATTGTAAATTTCACAAATTCAGCACAAGTGCTCATTACATCAGTGCAGAAAAATACAAATGACAGATTCAATTCAATAGATGGAAGCTTCTGGCGCACTTACACAAACGCCATTTTCAAATTCATTTATTCATAAGAATCATTGACAACATAATATCTGGAACTCACGAGTCTGGTAAATGGGTTCGGCCGTAACGGTGTACATCGTTGTCGGAACGGCCGGTGGAGCCGCGACGGGCGCCACGGGGTAATATTTTTTTGTAGAATCGTAGAGCGATTGGAATTTATTCGTCTGGTAAGTGGCGTCGGTCGGCAGAGCGTAAACGGTTGCAGACGCAGCGGCTCCAGGGGTCACGTTAGCAATTGGTGTGTAGTAAGTTTTTGTTGCGTCGTACTGTGGTGTTGACTGAACAACAGGTGCCTGGCAACATAGACCATGACAAAAAAGGATTATTTTGTAAGAATTACCGTTTCTGTGCAAAAACATTAAATGTAGCCTCTGTGGAGGTCCCAAAAACCTTCCCTTTGCCAACATAAACTCTTTCCTGCTAATTTATCTTATACTAAAAACTAGTTCAAGTTTGCTTTAATATAAAGAGAAAATAACCAAAACAATCAGAAATATTTTTATATACATTTTGGAATTTCTCCTTAGCATCAGTAAAGTCATATAACAGCCTTTTGACTTAGAGATTCATATCTTAAATATGTGAACCCTGAGCTCTTATCTTATTGAATAGAAACTTTCCAAAGACAATGAAAACTCAACCCTAACCAAAAACACTAATTTTGTTCTACAGTTTCACCTATTAGCAATCAATGACTTATGTCCTCAACTTCATTAAAGTAGCACAAGTCTTCAATTAATCATTAATTCATAAGGAGATATATTTAAATAGAATAATAACAGTACAGGCTGGAGAGTATTATTAGTTGAATAGCCAATTCTTCATTATTACTCTGCATTACCTCGTTTTTGAAAACTTCAGTTCAAAATTTTTTCAGCAACTTACCACGACTTGTGTCCTTGCGCCAACTGCACTGTACGTGTACTGCTGAGCTGCATGTGGTGTCTGGTACGCTTCGTACGTCTGAGTTCTTGGAGTGGCCATATATGCTGTTTGTGTCTGCTGAACATATGCTGCTTGTGCCGGGGTGGCATATGCAGTGGCAGACAGAGCACTAACCAACAAAACATCTTTAATACAGAATAGGCAACAAAATTCTCCAAAAATCAATTAGGCTAGATGTTTGTCTTCATCTTCAAAATTTTCATAGCAGTAGTGACTAGAATAGAGGTCTCCATATTTTAAAAGATTTTAAAAGATACTCTGACAGCTGCATTAAAATTTCAAGGCTGAATAGTCTCGCTGCCCAGGAACTCTGAGGAACATACAGCCAAACTCAATAAGAGGTTCTTTCCTGTTATCTGGACCCCAGTAGAGGGATGGTGTAGTTGGTTGTAGGGTTAGGTTAGGGTCAGGGTTATGGTTATGGTTAGGGTCAGGGTTAGAGTCAGGTTCCCCCCGACCGAAAAGTCATTACACTTCACTGGGGTCCGGACAACGGGAAAGTACCCAATAAGATATTTGCATCTTTAAATAAATCAACATGGTCGCGCTTCCAAGAATTCACCTGTGAAGATCATCGATAATTTTGCGGTCCTGTCTATGATGGCGCTATATAAATGGAGAACGGAAAAACAACGAAAAAGTGACCATCAAAAAGCCATTCAAGCAGCAATCATTTTTCACAGGCTTTTCCCAAACAACAAAGCAAATGTAATTAGAGGTACCGATCGCTATTTAAGGTATTTTATTCCATTTCATTTACCTATATTGCGTTCCATTGTGAGTAAATCCAAAGTAATTATTCGTCGCCATCTTATCTGGTGTTCAATTAAGAATAGAAAGTAATAATCACAGTGTATCTATGGTGAATAGAGTCAGGATGATATATAAATATAATATAATATAACAAGGTTTAAAGTGGTTCAGTAGGGACTGCCCTGTGTGAGAACCACTGATGAAGACTGAAGAGTCGATACTGAAGAGTCGATAGAAACCCCAAGTAATAGTTAAATCCAATAAAGAGATAGTTCTGTAAAGAAACAATGATTATGAATGATACGGCTGCACCTAAAGTTATACCTAAAGCAAACGGGGATGTTTGCAACGAGACAGTTGGTATTTTCCACTGTTATTGAGCGTAATAATTAACCGTATTACCGAATGCTGTAAGAAAGTATCTGTTCCTGTAATGAAGGAATGGATAACACAGGAATCAGTGCAAGTAACCTACTGTGAACAATTAGAAAAATAAACTTAAATACTTTGGACATATTGTGCGAATAAAATAGAAACGTCTTGAAAAAGAAATATTACATCAGAATAAATAATTGATACTATTGCACTACGTACTAATGTGCAACATACATTTTTGACTTTTTACTTACTTACTTACTTACGCTTTTTTTCCCCCCTATGAAAAACTTTGTTTTTCTCCTTCTATACATGTCTCTATGTATGCGTATGTCTATGTTTTCGTTCATTTGTAATTGTAACTTGTAAGTTTAAAAAGTAAGTAAAATTTCGTGGATTCATATAGCTCTTTACTAGTCTTTAGAATCAGCACAACAGTGGCTGCTTATTCATAGGCGCTCAGCCTTTCTTAAAATAGCTTTGGGAAAGGTGAAAGATCATCCAGGCAATAGTCAATATCAGTAGGGCAGTGAGGCTTTGTGAAATAAAAATTTAGATTTTCTCCTATTTCCCCATGTTTGATGGATTTTAAATGTGGTGGGTATTGTGACTGGTGGTATATAGTATCATATTGTTAAATTTGAACTATGTTCAACCTCTGTACAAGTGCCAAAGTTTTATTAGGACGCTCCATGGACGACTGGCGCATGCACACACGTTGCCAAGCAACAGCCGCAAGGATCTCTTCGAGTTTACAGCTGTCAAATAAAGGCAATTGGAACTGCTGGACGTTGGATATTCAAGTTTAGTCACTGGAAGGGTTATACACGTTTGACTCAGAGAGACTCGGAAATAAATAACGTTGAGACACTGATTATAGGACGTTGGAATACGTTTTGATCTGTTAAGAGCACGAAAATGCAAGATTGCTGGATTAAAGAGAGCATAAAGGAAACGAGTTTTGAGTCAGTTTACGAACTAAAGAAAGAACTTGGCAGGTAATGTGCATGCTGGCAAATTAATAAATACTGTATAGAATAGCATATACTGAACAGTAAAGTCTTATATTTATATAGCTCCTTTTGAGTGATGAACTTAAAGTGCTTACATTGTCTTAAAGTGCTACAATAAGCATATTAATTTCCAATCAATCTGCTCCAGTGTACATGTGAGTACCCAGGAATCAAACCCAGGTTGACACCGTCGAGATTTGCTAATTAAATCGGTCAGAGACATGAGTAAGGTTTCATTAGAATTCATTCACTCTTTTGAGCGCTTTTCAACTGTTGCAATCAGCTGTCACACTTTACATTTCTTTGCTTATTTATTGACCCTAACACTAACCCTAGCCCATGCGTTAGCCTGCCCCTATTCAAACGAAATTTTGAATACACAAGAGTAGGCCTACTTAGTTCCAAATGTTCTGTGCAATACACGCAATACAACATGTGTGTTAAAACCACGATTTTAAACAAACTAATCACGTGATTAATGTGATTTTAAAAAATTAATCATTTTACAGTTCTACTTTAAGCCGAAGACTAGTGTATCATAATCAAACTGTTTTATGAATTAAAGAAATTACACATTTTATCTTTTGAAGACTTTTTCTTAATTTTCTTTTGTATCTGATTGATAACTTTTAAATTTCTAATTCCTCTGCACCAGTCTCTCTCTCTTTCTCTCTTTCTTTCTCTCTCTCTCTCTCTCTCTCTCTCTCTCTCTCTCTCTCTCTCTCTCTCTCTGATTTATTGCTTATTCATTTCTGTTTTGGTTGTATATCTGCTATTAGTGATCTCGTAGCTGTACAAAACTATTTAAGTTAAAAGTCACTTCCCGTAGCAGATCAACCAAAAACCAAAGATAATGAGGATGATGGCTGCTGTGCAAAGTGCCGGATGTTGTTTTCGACAAGAATAATGCGGCTAATGGACTTAAATGGAGATCGATTTGCTCAGATGCTACTGCCGTTGTCATTTCCAAAAAGCTTTTTGCTCGATAAAATGACATATGCAATATTGATTGCTTTGCTGATGACATGTTTAGCCAAGAGTTAGCACCAGTTAAGGCATGAAATCATAATATTTGTATGATAATTATCTTAAGTGCATTAGTGAAAGAGACTAAAAATATTTGTTAATGTTCCATATAGAAAAGGTGCAAAGTATTATATGGATTGCATTATGGCTTTGCTTGTGTTGCACATACTAATATCAATATGAGAATTTCTAGATGTTAATATTACTACCAGGTATTTAATAAATAGATTTGGAAAATATATTGATGAGTTCTTGAGTCCTGCTTATAAAAACTATGAGCATAAATGCTTGCCACAACCATTTAATATCTCAGACTCTTTCTCTCACTCTGTTCTGCCAGTCACTGATATGTTTATGTTCGTCACTGATTATGGGATCCGGTTTGAAACGTGTGCAGTCGTCCATGCCCAGAATATATAGCAAAAATCAGAATGTTGAAATTACTTGTTTCAAATCAAAGTTGAAAACCTTCCCTCAGTTTTACTGTCTATTTATTCCTAACCACCCATGCGAGGAAAGATAGACCTAGATTAAGCAAATTAGTAGTAATTACTAGAAATTCTGAAATAGCTTCCTGAAAATGAAAACTATGGAGAGTTCTTTATAATAAACTGATGTATGTATGTATGTATGTATGTATGTATGTATGTATGTATGTATGTATTATAAAATGATAATGTATGCAGTCTTAAACAGCTGGAATATTAGGCTGGTTGACAGCTTTGCTATGCTTATGAACTTTCTTAAGTGCCAGTGTCTGTTTGGTTCAGTGTCTTCCACTCACCCTCCCCCACGGCACCCCCACCTCCAAGAGCATAATAATCTAAGGAAACTAACTGCATACACTGAATGACTAGTGTATGCAGTATGACTAGTGTATGGATTTTCATCTACATTAGTTTGTTCTTGTATTTCTATCCAGATGTCTTGTCTGGGACTGACACTTCCTCTGCTGCTGTTAAAACTAGGTCCATGGATGGCAGACTTTGGCAGTTCATTAATACAGGCAACATCATTAATGCATTAGAGTTTATGGCAAAGCTCAATAAGTGACCAGAGATCAATTTAGAAGCATATACATAACTGGAAGTCGTGCATATATATATATATATATATATATATATATATATATATATATATATATATATTATATATATATACTGTACATATAAATATACATACATATATGTATAATTGCATATATATATCTTGTACATATAAATATACATACATATATATATATATATTGTATTGTTTTTGCTTCATTAGTAACCTTTTATGCTTCCATTTGACAGAATGTATTCGATTATTCAATGTTTAGGTTTCATAATTTGAACATTATTTAGATGTTTCATAAAATGCAATTGATTACATGCTTGGTTCAATGCTGTGGACATAGTCTACTGAATAAATATTATTTGAATTTGTTTTGTTGCAATATTGACAGAGGAGCTACATCAGTTGTCTACGAATGTGAAAATAAAGCAAGTGGATATAAATGGGCAGTGAAGATCATTAACAAAAAGGTCACCAAGTTGACTAATATTCCATTGATTCCATTTCTTAGACACCATTATAATTGCCCTCCAACATGAGTTAAACATTCAATGGATATACACAGCATGTCATTCATCCCTCTAGTGCAGCAGTTCTCAACCTTTTTTAGAATTTCTTGCATGGTAAACCCTAAGATATTTGTGTGATGACTTGTGGACCTTAGAAAATTTGTATTTTAAATTTACTCTAATTAACATATAGGCTATACTTGTTTTGTCAATTATTTAACCAGAAAATTGCAAATCTTAGTCATCAAATTTAAATTCAGATAAAATCAGTGCTCTTAGAGCCATCAGTGTGTTTTGTGTTCTGAGGTGTTTGTGAGGTATATTGAGAAAGTAATCTCTTCACGGTCCCCCCTGAATCTGCTTGATGGTCCCCTATGGGACTGTGAGCCCCAGTTTGAGAACCACTGCCCTAGTGTCTCAATAACTCATTCAAACATCCTAGGAATGGAGATTGTTTACCTCTCTGACCGTTTGGTTTTTACAGGTCATGAACCTGTACTGATATTCCATAGCATCTTCCACATTTATTTTACAGTCATTATTTGAATAGTTGTTACATAAGAGTATGATTTTTGTGCTTAGTAAATTCAGCAATAGTATTTTAACCATATTCTTCTGATGCAAGATTTGATAGGTAATGACAGTAATTTGAACAGCAGTATTGTAATAATATGAAACTCCATTTTCTCAATGCAGGCAAAATGTTTGGTAAGCTATAAGATCTTTTCCTTCACTGAGTGAAATCAATTCCTTGGCAGTCCTGACAGTCTCTAGTAGGTGTCAAATTCATTGACACCTACAAATTCTACCTGAATATGAAGCTAAAATGCTCCTCTATTTGCCACAAAGACCATCAAAATATGGAACAAAATACTGCATCTATGAGATTGGTAATTACCTTTATATTTGAGTTTCTTTCTTTTTAATGTTCAGATTGAAAAGAAAATTGTTTGCACTGAGATTGGAATTCTGCTGAAACTGAATCACCCAAACATAGTAATAATTCCTTTCTTCTTCTGATGTTCATTGAAATGATCTCCGAATGCCATTTGATGCTGATAATTATTAGCACACTGCTTTATAAGAGGACATTTTAAAACAGCATTACAGTTTTTCTCGACTTAATTTATGTGACAGCTGCATTTACAAAGATTCAATGTACTATTCTTGATTGAGTGCTATAATGTAGAAAAGTGTTGCAATACAGTACAGTATAATAATAGTATTGTATACTAATAACATAATATAGTATACTGTAGTCACAGCAATACTGACTTAATTTAATGTTCTTCTACATCACTGGTGCTGAATGTATAAGGTATTAATGCAGTGTGGAGTCATGCAGTAGTCTTTTTGTTAATTAAAAACTGTGGCAATAATATTTTTTGACTAATCAATCATTGTTGTGTTGAAGTCACTTATGTCGCTGGTTGCTTTAGAGTGGTTATTTTAGTTGAAATCTTACCCATGGGTGTTTAAATGCTGAGATCCAGAGAATCAATTGGATGTTGATCAATTGTGGGTAAAAAGCACACGTGATATTGTATAAAGTGACCTGTTGGTATGAGTGCACAGTTTTAATATCTAATCAATAAATGTGACGAATTTGACCATTTATAATGTTTCAAAAACCATTTCAGCAAAACAGAATAGCTTCCACATTGACTGATCAAGCATTGCAGACAGGCCTGTTGGGGGGGGGGAGATTCCCCCTCCATCACCCCACCCAAACCTCAAAATCCCCCTTCCCCCAAATTTCAGAGCTGACACAATTTTTTTGCATTGAACTGTGTTTTTTCCCCTCCAACCAAGTCAATTTGCCCTCAAAGGACTTGGGTCCGGATAAAACACTGATTGCAGACATATCAGAGTGTAATGAAACATTGGCTTTTATACAGACGTCATGCTGTGCAGAACAATTGTTTCCCCTATAACTAAGGTAAAAATTGTTTAATGTTGTAGATTCGATTAAAGGAGATCTATGAAACGCCTGAAAAGATCTACTTGCTGCTGGAATTGGTAACGGGAGGGGAGCTGTTTGATCGGTAATAGTGCAGTTTATTGGTTTGAAGATGATTAAAGCGTTTATGACTTGCTTTGAGAATTCTGTGAACCAGTTGGTGCATGTTCATTGCTGTGTTGTGTTGCACTCATTTTTGTCCTCAACTGACTTCTGAGCTGCTGCCGCTAGAGATTCTTAGATCTGTCAAGATCAGCTAGTTGTTGTTATTGATCGGTGTGCGTTCAGTTCCGCAATTCTGAATTAATTCTGGTTTAACCGCAAGTCACCGAGTACAGAGATGTAATGTTTCCAATTATCAGTGGTAATGGATGCACTTGTATTACTTGTTGTTGATTAGTGTGCATTTATTCAGCAATTCAGAATTATTATAAGTCTCCAAGTGCAATGCTATTTATGTTTCCATGCTTTTGTGCTGCTAAATTTTGTATTACTGATATAATTTTATTGTTACTCCCATTGTGTCTGATGTTGATTTTGAGATTTAGTCAGAGTAAGGTGATGATAGTGATGATGACTACGATTATGGTGATTATGAAAATGATTTCTGATGTCATAATGATTGTCTTTGCCCAACCATCACTGCTGTTAGACAGACTTATGAATGGCTTTCTACATGATTCAATTTCATAATTTCTGGCAGTTGAATATTAAATTGAATAAAAGCACTTGTATGAATTGATAACTTAATAGGAGCTATCCTATTGTAATATTACCATAATTTTTTTCAGCATCGTTTCCTGTGGTTATTACAGCGAAAAGGCTGCTGCAGTATGTGTAAAAGCCATGCTCGAGGCTGTGAAGGTGAGAAATGTTCTTTGAAAAGAATATGCTTTTCAATTTTCTCTCTTGTTATTTGTAAGAATTACTTCAAAGGGTGAAAGTATTGATGAAAATGACATTTAGCTTTTAGATTCGGTCTTAGAATGTACCCTTTAGGCTTGGCCTATCCCCCTTATATTGGTCTCTGCTGATCTCAATGACCTTTCTAGCTTCATCTGGCTCTAATTAGGATTGCATTTGGTGCACCATCGACTGTTGCCCTAGGCATTATGATAGTGACGCCATAGAAGTTTATTGATTGCTTGATTGAATGACTGATTGAATAAGCTTGATTAAACAAATTGTGTGATCTAAGACTTGTCTATCAGTGGAACTTAATCATTTGTCTCAGAATAATCAGAATGGAAAATTCCAGGCCTTACTTTGTCATTTGACCTTGAAAAAAGATTGCCAAACATTTATTCCATTAACGACTACTGGTCTACTGTGACATCAAAATTACAAGATGGCTGAAGTGCTTGTCTATTAAGATAGAAAGTTTAATGTCAGCCTTTCCTATCACAAAAAATTTTGCATGCAAGTTGCATCAAGGTTGAAATGTTGATGTCACTTTGGCCACTTGACAATTCTAAAGGGAACCAATCGTATGCTAGAAAGCAAATTTCCATTTTGCACGCAAATTCAATTGTACATCTCTCTGCCCCACCGTTGAAAAGGTTTCATTTCAGTGCCTTTAGATCACAGCTGTCACATTTGACTTTTCGTTTGAGTTTTATAATGGGATGAAATTGTTTTAATTATTATTATTGTCAGATTATTTTACATTTGATAACATTAGTGCCTTTTTTTTCAATGTAGTATCTTCATGATAATGAGATAATACACAGGGATCTCAAGGCAAGTGAATTCTGTACTTTGAACATTGAGCATGTTTATTTCAATGATTAAATGCTTTTTAATCAATCAACTTCTATCATTTTTATGTCATTTTAAATGGATTTTATGTTATTACTTTTTTCCTGGTTTTTTAAAAGTTTCTGAATGTCTGATTTATGTTTCTGGTAGCCAGAAAATTTGCTGTATGAAGACAACAGTGAAAATGCCAAACTGAAACTCGGTTAGTAGTGAGTTCATGGGCATAAACTTGGATGAAAAAATAGGAGGCTAACCCCTATAGCTTTCCCCTTCCCTAGCCTAGCCTCTCAAAAAGTGGAGGAGGGGGCCTCGATCCCACCAGCCTAGTAGAAGCTTGCACGTATGAGTGAGTTCATGCTATAAAAGTGACAACATGACAATGAAGCCTTAAAATTGCATCTAATAATATGACCTGTAGAGAATTCACCAAATAGACTCAAATTTTAATTGAAAAAATGTGTGCAGAAACTGCAGATGGGTCTTGATTCTCAGGTCCAAGTTTTGGATTAGTTTCATTTTGATGTTACCACTTACATTATGATTTATGATATTCATTTATGTGGGCTTCTGAACCAGGCAATGGATGCAGCAAATGTTTAATTAAAGGCAAATGTTAAAAATAGTTTAAAATTTTATTATACTAATTAATTAATTAATTAATCTTATAATTGTGTTAATCTATTTTCTCAGCTGATTTTGGATTATCGAAAATCATTGACAATGAAGTCCATATGCAAACAGTGTGTGGTACACCAGGATACTGCTGTAAGTATCAGTACCAGTACCTGTAGCATAATTATTAGAATTAGCATCAATTTTTTGGTTTCATTACATTCTTCCTTAACTCATTCTTTCTTCTCATGATCATCAGTCACGTAGATTGACATGCATTATATTTGTGGGAATGTGCTTCAAAATGTTTTGATTGCTGGGAAAATTTTGCAGCTCCCGAAATTCTAAAGGGCCGAAAATATGGAACACTCGTTGATATGTGGAGCGTTGGAGTCATCACGTACATACTGTAAGAATTACACAAAGTATTGCTTGATTTAACTATGTATGACTTGTATAGTCGATCCTTCTACATTTTATGAGCAGCAGAAAGTGAGACATGTTTGAGGTTATATGCTAAAAGCATTTGGGTGATTTCATGTAGATTTTAACTTTTCAGTGATTTCATATATAGGTTGAAAATTTCATGCGCATCAGCAGCAGATAACCCTTTTAAAAATGCTTCACTCCTGAATTTATTGAGAGATCTGAACGTGTGAATGTTTTTTGTGAATCTTAGCCTTTGTGGGTATGAGCCATTTTATGCTGACTCGGAGGCTGAAATGTTTCGCAAGATCTTGAAGTGCGATTTCCAGTTTGAATCACCCTGGTGGGATGACGTCAGCGAAAATGCAAAGGTAAAAACTAACAGAAACACTCAGACATTTGTAAAAGATACTTGACATCTCTGAAATTAAATCTGATGGACATTATTTCACTATGGTATTAAGACTTCTTTATTATCTACATTTTTATTGGATAAGAACGACTTGAATGCTTTAAACAGATAAGAAAACCAGTTTCTGAGAATTAAATATTAGCAATAAGCGATGAATATTAAGGAATTGTGCAAATGGCAGTAATTATTTTGTTCTTTTCCTCGGCTCCCAGCCCGAGAGAGTGACAAAGAGAAATGAGTCGCTTATTCTCTATCACGGTGCAGACATTTCATTTGTTAAACTGAAAACATGCTGTCTTCTTGGCTTTAGGTTGTCGCAAATGTGTCTGTTATTGTTTTATCAGGATCTCGTTCGCCATCTCCTTGTGGCCGATCCTCAGCAGCGCCTGACTGCTTCTCAGGCTTTGCGTCATCCGTGGGTCACTGGAATTGCAGCGAAAAATAGTCACCTGGAAGACGCACAGACAAAGCTAAGACAGTTCAATGCAAGGAGAAAACTAAAGGTTTGGATTTCCAATCAACCCAGCATCTTTAGCTAAATACTCTAGTTACGTTATCGAATCATTTGGAATTTAAAAGTGGCTCTCGTTCTCCGTGTACTCGGTTTGGTTTTTGACATCTATGATGATTTGTTGCTTTCATTGGATAAACCTGGATAAAAAATGGGGGCTCAACCCCTATACCTTCCCTATGGCAGCCTCTCAAAAATAGGGGTTCTAGCCCAGAGGTCTAATAGAAGTTTACGCCTATGGTTGTTTTGTGTGTCCGCCGTAGGCTGCCACTGACGTCCTTCGAGCCTTCAGCTTTCGAGGCGCTGGAGGGAAACAGGGTTCGTCCGGCAGTTCAGCTTCATTCGGGAATCGGGTCTCGGGCAATTCCACTGCAGAAATGGCGACTGGAGTAGACGTTGTCAGCGAGTAGTTTCTGTCGTCAGCGAAGCCTCAGATGCTTAGTGATGCAAATGACTGCAGAATTGACATTTGACCACACTGACATTTGACCACACCACCCTGCGTGAATGACCCCCTACCTTTGTCTATACACTGTAGCTACTTCATGGTAAGATGGAGCGCCTAAGAGCTACTGTGGTGCTGCTTTTGAAAGCGCTATACAAATTCATGAGATATTACTTACTTACTTACCTTCTGTTAATGCTGGAAAAGTGGAAAAAACATGCAGCATATGTTGGCAATGCATTCTTTCAAAGTTGTGCCACGCTGTGTAACTTTTTTACCATCACATCTGTGCTTGATAAAAGAGTTGATATTTTATGTAGCTCATCTTTTAGGACTATGATCACAAACAGAAGGTAACTGGGCATAAAGTTCTTATGCTGACATTGGACAATGGTGGTCAAGTCTTGGGTCAGGTATCTGCATGTCATGGGTTTGATGCGTACCTGAGTCTTCTTGCGATGACTCGTCAATGTTCAAATTGAACTTAAAATGTCGACCTGAAACTCTTGTCCAGTTCATTTCTATTGTGGTGCAATTGAAATTTAGGAAATTGAATCACAACATTTTATGAACCATTTTATGGTTAGTTTAGCAGTTTAATGAGTGTGAATTAACTGATTTAGGCATCTGCTTCATAGGCTATGCATGAAATCATAATGTAAATTTTAATATTTTCAAATTATGTTTCAACCACTGTCTATTTTGTTATTTTATAATTTGTAAAATGTGTGCACAATTTAAGTTTCACTAATAATGCAGCAATGTGATATATAAATGATCATAACTGTAGATTTGCTATTTGCTAGTTATGAATTGTCCACTGTTGAAACAGTGATTGTAGTTGAAAGTCGTGAAATCTTGTTTCTTCATTCGGTCTATGCATTCTGTTTTTGAGATTGTGGGTATCTTAGGATACCGTAAGTCCTGCAATGGATTTACTTCTGTTCAGGGAGCTTTTAAAGAATTTTTCTTAGCACAGTTTCAACCTTTGGACTTTGAACTGGTATAAGGTCTCAGATAAGAAATTGGAATTCCATAGAACTCTAGAGCGTGCTGTGGCAGCTGCACTTTGTGAGACACCAGAGGAATCGAGGATAATGACCTTTCCCCCTGTTTAGTATCTTATTCAGGCCGGGTGGTTCACAAAACAATTTCATTTTCTACAATTGCAAGGAAATAACCAAACAAATTTTCTCCCCCTTCGGTGAGCACAAACCAGTTTACAAAGTCATAAAATGTCAACATAGAATATCTAGGCCTAACGTGTGGGTCCGATTGGACCCATAGGTGGACCACAGTGGGCCAAAAGACCCAAAGGTTTATGGGTAAGCTCAAAGAATAGAGACAGACACTCTCTGCTTTAAGTTGTACTGTATATAAATGTGGTGTTCAAGTTGTTTGTTGCCATAGGCTAGACTTTACCACAGGACTCTAACGGGTCTAGTTGTCGTCAGACTTGTCACCAACCAGTGACTATGCCCTGCATTTGAATCAGACTTTCAACCCATCTCTGCTGCATGTTTATCGTCCAACTGTCGTCCATCTGTTCTAGAGAACCTTTGTCACAATTGTGTTAGATTGGAGTTTATTTAGACTTCTGGTATTCTCTCCATATTGCGCTAGCCTCAACAACCCCATTGTTATAGGCAGTTTATACAATGACCCATTAATGACCAACACGTTTTTCTCAACAACAGTATTAAGAGTAAAATTTCGTCTGAATGTAGGGATTGCTTCTTTAGCAGAGATTTTATGTGATTTGACATCACAGTTTAGTCAGATCCAGTGGACAGAGTGAAGCCTTCTTAATCGTGTTTGGTCTATTTTTGAAGCTGAATTGAGACAAAGAACTTAAAAACAGTCAAACTCTACGTAAATACGTTGGTCAGAGACTAGCTTTTATGGTCAGCAAAGGGGATAATCTATTTTCTCTTTTCGGTATTCTGAGGTCCTTGCGGTGATTAGTAGAGATCAAATGCGGCGGCTGTCTTCTTCCGGTGTCTTTACCAGCGGCGTCTCCGTAGTGTTGTTGATATTCGCCGTCGTTTTCCAGCTGGAACAGGCGATCGGAGCCACTCCGGTCGCCAAGAAGTCGTGTATCGTGAAGAACATCAACGTCCAGAAGGGATTCAATCTCGGAAGAGTGAGTAGCAAAGCCGCTGATTGCAGGACCAGGCGGTTTTATTTGCACGTTTTAGAGATATTTGCCGGCGTGTGGGTGCCATCGGTCCCCCGTTTGCATCCTCATTGTAAAGAAGTCGGCTTCGACGACCAGTGGGGGGGGGGTAAATCCCAATGCCTTACCAAATTCAACGTTGGTTATGCTGGTAAATCGGACTGACATTGGATTTTACAATGGGTATTACGATTCAAATCTGGAGCGGCCATCGACTGATGTCAAGTGCATTACAAAATGTAAGTAAGGTAGTCAGAGGCGTAGCGAGGGTGTCCGGCGCCCGGGTGCAAAGTGTGCCGTTGGCACCCCCAGCACTGCTGACGAGCAAAAAAAAAGATCGTCTCTTCGTTCTCTCGGTCTCGGCCGAGACTCGGCGCCCCTCAACTCTTTACGGCACCCCTCTCTCTCTCTATACTCCTGACGAGAAAAAAGGTCTCCGCACTTGTTTCTTCTTATTTATTATGCATTTAACTTACCAAAAACCCGATTTTGGCGCCCCCTCGGCCCTAACCTCGGCGCCCGGGGGCATATGCTCCTCCCTGCCCCCCCTTTCGCTACGCCTCTGAAGATAGTAAAACGAAATTTCTATAGTGTTGCTTGCTAATGCGCCAGCATATTCAAAAGGCTACATAGAGGTTCAAATAAGGGTCGTGAGAGAAATATACACACATTAACGAGGGCATCAGCCGGTGATGCACCAGATCTGATACGAGTTAGAACCATGTCAAGCGGACAAATGCGTCCAGATCATCATCAGCATGGAGCAATCAATGGGGCATAGGTCAAGCCAAACCGGGATGTTTTAAGACGGGATCGAAAAGATAATAACGTGCTGGTGGACCACATGAACATATATTTGAGGTAATGTAACAGAGAAGTAATATAAGGGGAGGGGTAAAAATCACTCAAACAACATGACGTGATTGTAGACTGACTTCCTTGTGGGGGTTTTTTAATCTGAATTTAAATGTGACTTAATCTGAAGGTAAGTAAGCTTCATTGGTGCATTTCGCTTTACTGCTTGATAAGTTTCAAAGTGGATTTCAGTTTCTAGGCCATTGGCATGACTTTGCACGTGTCCACTTGGCCACCGATGCGGTCGTTCTGTCTTCCGGCGTCAGTGAATACAGTGTGCTTCCCAATGGAGATCTGCAAATTAAATACGGCGGCGAAAAGTACGTTCCATCAAGTACACTCACTGATTGAAGAAAAATCCAGGCACTGATTCATGAGTTCATCATGGATCAGCGATCCAAATTCTTATTCATTCTTTCAATCAATGAACTTCTTGATTTTTGTGAAATTGTATTGAAGCCATTGATGGACTACAGTTTGCTTTCATCAGGGGTGTCAAAACCTTGGCCTGCGGGCCAAGCTTGGCCCATGGGCTGATTTTATATGGCCCACGAAAATATTAACGTTTTAAAAATTTTTACTAAAAGTTTACGTGTGAAATTGGCTTGATGTAAAATCTTGTTTGGCTTGAGAAATTGGTTTTGTGCAGAATATTTTTGAATTTTAAAAATTGCTTTGATGTAGAATCGTACATCCTGTATTTTGCAGGCATGACAAATAAATGGAAGAGCGTAAATCTTTATTTGGTTTTGAGTTTCGTTGGTGATGTTGACTGAACTATTATATCGACGTGCTACATCAACAGCGGGAGATTACTACAGTTGCATAGACAACAAAAATATTATGAAATCGATTCCCTGTTTGACATTAGTCTATGGAAGGACTATTGTTACAGCAAGCTATAGATATGCAAACATTCAGAAGAGTGATGAATTAAAACCACATTTTCTTGTGTCCCCATCTTTAATGCATCAAATCATTTTGGGATTGTCAATATATTCCATCTCACTTTTTTTCTAGAGCGTTCAAAATGCCCCAAAATGGTGAGCCTATGGAAGGACTATTGTTACAGCAAGCTATAGATATGCAAACATTCAGATGAGTGATGAAACGAATTAAAACCACATTTTCTTGTGTCCCCATCTTCATTGTGTCAAATCGTTCTAGAATATTGTCAATATATTCTGTCACAATTTTATTCTAGTGAGTTCAAAATGCCGCAAAAAGGGCAGCCATTTCAAACCACACGATACACAGTCTTTTTAAAAATCTATTTTTCATCAAATGGTAAAAATATATATGCGTACTTATATTCAATATATGCAGCCATATACTCACTTGGCATACTTGCATTAATTAGCAAAACCCTAGGCAAATTAGCGAGTGGCTTTGGTTGCAGATTTAAAACCAGACTTTGCTAAACCAGTGAAAAATAAACAATGTCACGTCTCATCAGCTTCCACATCTACATCGACCGTCATCTAACTTTATATGCCTTCAGTTTGATCTTCAGTTCTTCACCATTAACAGAGTTTGAAACGTAACTGTTTCTGTTAGACATGCAACTAGAATACGGGTTGTCATAGTTACAACAATAGGTCGTAATCAAATGTAAATAATGTATGATTGAATGGCCTTTTAATGTTTTTGTCATTTTACTTAAGATTTTTAGATGGCTCAGCATTTGGAATATAATATTGACAAGCATTTATGCATTTGGCCCGCGAGGACATGGAAGACATGTCTTTTGGCCCGCCGCCCAAAAAGTCTTGACATCCCTGGCTTTCATGATAAATAATTAGTTTAGGAGTAGAATACCTTGCTTGATATTCTATTACCATTGTGGATATATATATTTAATTTTTATTTGTGTTTTCTTCTGTTGTGTGAAATATTTTAAGAGAATTGTAAGGGAAGAGGAGGAAGCAGAATATTTACTTTCATTCGGTTTATCTTCTAATTGTTAGATGATTATTTGATTTTTCAAATTAGAAATGGTCGTTGTATCCAGCCATTGGTTGCCACTGGAAGGCAGAACGGCACGAACAGTGCGAAGCTGACGGTCGACTTTGACGACGTGCCTGATGCGTTTCTCAGAGGTTGCATTTCATTTCAAATTTATAGTTTCTTTCTTTTGTCAGGATAATTTTTTTAAATCAAAGATTGAAGCAAGGGCAGAGATGTGAAGATGATATGTTGAGTAAAAATTTTAAAGCTGAAGTCTCAAATTCATGCATCAACAGTTTGCTTCTGTGTATTTTAATCACCGGTGTCTTCATTTGACTGCTGTCTCTGAATAGCTGTACTCATATACAGTAATAAATCGTGTCCAGAGGTCAACCATGGTATTTAGTTTGGCGTGGTCTTCTAGGTCATTACCACTTTCAGGTGTTGACTCTCTTTTACTATGAAGCAATTTAGCAAAAAATACAATGTCCTCTTTTCTGTTGACCCTTTCCCAACCATGACTCAGTTGTGGATCCATTTTACATTACATCAAAAATAAATGGCTGGTAAAGGAATTAAAGGCAGAAAATGCCAATATACACATTTCACCGTAAATTACTGGTAGGCTATACATGTCACTTGTTTCCAAATGTTGTGGATGTCCTGTCCTTATTTGACTTATTAGTGATTGTGTTTTATATTTTGAGTGCTTAAAATAAATCTGAGCCAATATGTTTTCAGAATGGTTTTGTTTGTGCTGTTGACAGGTGCATTCTGGGTCATCGAGACCAATTATGAACATGCCATTATCTATTCCTGCTACAAGACAAATGAAGATGGGACGTGCCACTCGGATAACGAACTCGCCTATGTCATCAGTCGGAACCAGACTTTGCGACCGGCCATTGTCAAGCGTATTCAGTGGATTGTCCGGAATCGTCTCTGCATTGAAGTCAATCGCCTGAAACACACGGATTATAAATGTTTGTATTTGTATTTTTATTACTGTAAGCAATTTTATCTTAAAGACTTTTTTGTGTGTTCTGCATTGGCTGTGGATCTGGGTCAGATTGATTGGCCAACTCGGTGAGTTTTAGTCTTATGGCGGCTAGGACTTACATTTTGGCCCATTTTGGGGCCATCGATGATCCAGAGCACAAAATTAAGCAGAAATGCAATTTGACTGCCAGTCATTTTTTGGTTGTTAGATTTGTAAATGCAGCAGTGGAATTTTTATGAATCTGACTGAAGCTTTTTCACATCGTCGATTGGTTTTTTGGTCTCCTCATTGCATTAAGTGTTGATGTTATACTGGGTTTCTGATTGAAAAAACCAGTATCTCTGATACGTGAGTTTTGAGCTGATTTAGAATGAAATCAAGAAGTATATAATCCAACAGCATCGGTACAGAAACTTATCAGGAAATGAAAATTATTTGCAACTTTAATTACCCATGATTTTGCATTGCGTTAAATATGTAGTCAGCAGAGACTGCTATTTTGCACAAAAACTGTCAAATAGTATCATGGTTATTCTCAAATGCTAGAAATCACAACTGATTGCTTGGTTCAGATACTTTGGAAAGCATGTTGTGTATTGGTTTCATGGTACTTTGTTGTGAACCATCTTTTACTACTTGGCTATGTTGCATATCTTGTCTGTCTCTGTTTTCATAATCTAAATGCTTACCGGTAGTCAGGGCAAAGTTTGCTTTTCTTTTAGTTCCATGTCCTCCTGATCCAGAATATGATCTGCAGAAATATCTGGACCGAATTATTAATGGTAAACACCTGGCATTGCTTTTAAATGAGAAAGCAGTTACAGTTTGTCTGACAGTATTGCTGCTTTTTTAATATTGTTATTTACCAAATGCTTTTCTATAGAATATCACTGGTCACGGTTTCAATGGTTTGTTTCTTAGATTTTAAAAAATGTTAATGTCACTCATTAGTGTTGGTGTAACATTAATTTTTAACACTGATTTAATTTACTTGTACTGTCAGACTGGGTAATTGTCATATTCAGAAAACTATGTTGATGACTGTAAATGGAGTTTATGTTGACTGGAGTTGAGTATATAGGCGCAATAGTGACTCAAGATCTGACATTCAGTATCGTTAGAACCATAATTTGAACAGGAGGCTAAATTGAGTAGTCACAGTGGTTGTAATAACAGATAGATTTATTGTTATTATTATTATTATTATTATTATTATTATTATTATTATTATTATTATTATTATTATTATTATTATTATATGTTAGTAAGTGAATTTGATTGTATTTTTCTATTATAGTGTTACTGCTGTTATATTTGTAGAAAATGCAAATGAGACTGAAGGCCTAGAGGATTTTTCAACAGAGGAGCAGATGATTTTTCTGTCAACTGGTTCCCCAGTCAATGAAAGTTCTCTTACAAAAATTCCGTCTCCTGGTGAGGACACAGATTCCAGTCTTACAGAAGTGCCTGAACCAGATGGAGCCCAGACCGGATTGTGGCCGGGAACAAGTGTTACCACGGTTTCTAATGAATTTCCACAATCGGAAAGAGAAGGATCAGAGTTTGATTCAACATCAGAATCACCGATTAAAGGTTTTTGATCTATGGCTGAAATAAGTAATAATTACCATATTTATTCACTAAATACTTAACCGATGAACTAACTGTCTTTTAAGAAGTCTGTCTGTTTCCATTGATTTATTGATCCTATTTATCTCATCTAATGTCATTATGCTGTTGTATGCGATTGAATGCCTTTGTTTAGGTACAGCACCAGCCAGGACCTGTAAAATGAGCGAAATTCAGACGCAGAAGAATTTTGATGTTAATAAGGTGAGATTACTTATATATTCTTAAACAAATTTAGACTGCAAGATTCGCCCTTTTGAATATGTGCTTAACACATTCACCACCCGGGACATATTATCACGCCCCAAATATGGCCATCTGCTGGGCCTGGTGCGTGTGTATGTGTCCTCTATTCAATGGGCTGTAACACTATGATTGTCCCAACCAGAAAAATCCAGCCAGTGTTAAAGAGTCCTTGACAGTTTTCAAAATTATAATTTTTTTCTGAATGTGTGATAACTAAATTTCGCAGATTTTCCTTGGCACCTGACCTCTGACCTGCTTGTGACCTGGTTTTAGTTTCTTGGTCAGTGGTTTGTGATTGCCAGTACACATGCGCCTGGCTCTCCTGTCATGGATTCCTTTACGAGTTTACTCTGGAGATCGCCACACGATGATGACAGTTTAGACGCCTTGATTACTTATCTTGGGTTAGTAACCTGATAATTCTTTATCAATTACTTCAGGAATAGTTGAATTCATATTTTGCAGTTTGATGTTATTCTTGTAGAATTGCTGTAGGTTATCATGTTTAGATATTTAGGATATCATATCTTGAGAAGGTGGGCATATTTTTATGTGCTCATTTTGAAACTTGGATACAGGTTATCACTTAGGTGGAGTTCATTTCAGCATAGAGCTCAAAACAGACAAGTATGAGAGCAACGTGTAAGATTATTATTATTCCAGGACAATTTAGGCATCAATGTACAAGATGGCATCAGACACTGAGCGGACAATGGCAGTGGCAGTGGTGATGACAGGTTGATGCTGATGACATTACTTGAACAATGATGTAGAACTGAGGGTGGTAGAATCATGATGTAATATAATTATGCTTCATTTATTAGCCAGAATGGCTGCACTCCTCCTATCTCTGGTCGCATGAAGAGGATGATGAATGATGCTGCCACTTTTGAAGCAAATTTTACAGTCTATGCTGGTATGTGTAATTCTGTAATCAGATTTTCACTTGCTGATTTCTCCTGTAAATTACAAAGAATCACTAGATTGACTTTTGCATCATTTTCAGTCATCTTTGAATTGTTTGCCAATAGAGGAATACAGTTTGAGGTTTTCATTTAGTTATTCTTATTTGCTTCAATTTCTTGCTGTATATTTACTCATAGTTCAGCTCTTATAGACTGTATTACTAGCTAATGTATGACATTCTCATATACATTGGCAGTTAGTCGTTATGTACTTTTCTTTCTATACGGCCGCATTATTTGTCTTTGGATGGGATATTTACGTAATTTCTGAACTGCTTGTATTACAGGACACTTTAGAATCTTATACATTGATGATGATTACAACCATTCTCTTTTCCACACGTGTGTCCAACCAAATGAAGCCAATGACTCGTGTCAAATGGTCGTCGTTGAAGTCGCATCAAGATCAAATCAGTTGTCAACTGGCAAGATGGACGACCTCATGAGTCGTGCCCGTGACGTCTGCGTGGAGCCTTCAGATTTTGCTCTTTTAAAGCATCAAGGTATAAAATAATATTTTAAATTAGATTTTGTAGTAAACGGAACGTTCTTCATTTATCAATCGACTTTCATAGGTTTATTTTGCAGTATACGCTTGATTTATGTTCAATCAATCAATCAATCAATCAATTGGCTTCTATACCTGCTATTAATTCTGTATTAATGCGGTTTCAAGTTGTGGTTTTGAGATGGAGTCATTCTACAGTGTATTATTAGTCTGCTACATTACAGACCATTATAATTGTGAATTTACCAGTTGACCAGAATGTTTTCTTCGCGAAAACAAACGAAGACCGAATGGAAATATTTATGCCTTAAAAATATAAATTGATAAACTATGGGAAGTTGGTGTTATTTATGATACTGTGACTGTGGATGTTTCTTGTTTTTCTCTTAGTACATTGCCCTCTGTCTGTTTGTAAAGTGGAAAATGCTGCTGTCCAACAAGGCTTAAATTGGACAGAGGTTATTGCTCTTGTCTATTTAATTAAGAGTTTTAAAATATCATACAATTTGAGAAGAGTTATGTGGTCCTTTGGATAGACTGACTTCCACAAAACTCAGTTTACTCTTTCAATTCTCACTTGCAATATGTATTGTGATGGACTTGAAAGATTTGTAATTTTTGCTAACATTAACATGCTGTCTTATTGGCTAGAACTAGCAACTGGAAACTCCAAGGTAGCTGCTAGAACTAGCTATCTGACTGACAACTTCAGTTAAATCTAGCAGGCTGTCTTTTTTGGGGATGGACTGTCTTAGCTAAAATGTAAATTCAGCTAATCAGAATGTTCTTTATCTGTAGTTCTTACACCTAAATAGAACATGTACTAAATGATGGTAGAAGCTAGATATTGTACTGTAAATGATAGGCAATTTTAGTGCAGTTCATTGGACTATTCAGTGTTAGTTTTGCTATGACTGAATGTATTTGATAATTATTCTAATGATGAGAGTTAGATCAGTGTATTGTTTGTTTATTAGTTTGCAGGGAATTGGTTCATTGTTTATCGATTGAAAGGGAAATTCTCCGCGGATTCTGGAATGTGGAAACTTTCTCAACCTGTAAACGGAAAAGTTTACGCTACTTACGTTGCATCTCGGTAAGTTGTCACTCTTGGTTTATCTTTAGAAGTTGTAATTGTAAATGTAAAAATTCTATTTTTATAACACTTTAATATAATACTATATTAACTATACTAGTGCAAGCTTAATTCACTAATCAGGCTGTATTAATGTCTACTCTACACCAGTGGATGTATGAATGCCCAATATATATATAATTTTGATCACCAGGAGTGAACCAGGGTAGACAGCTTGTCTCAGAGCGGAGCTTGTTACCTACAGTTTCCAAAGCAGTCAGGCGCCCTTTGTGATGTTAGGATAACTTCTTTGCAATGTGTTGCTACTGGAAATTAAATGAATGAGTTCCTCGATAAGATACACAAGAGTAGTGAATGAATTGACAAGAATTGACAATAAGAATGGAAGTATCTAACAGAAACTGTGCTACAAATTTTGTGAGTACCTGCAAATTTGTTTTTGTATCAGTTATGGGAAATGTCTTACTCCTATTCGTGCAGTTTGGACTCCAAAAGTTGACAAACCTGGAGAATACATTGTTAGCTTTGGAGGATTTGATGCGGGTAAAGTTTTCTGGATTCCATGACGCATTTATTGAATCTTTTAAGAAATATTTTTATGAAATTCGGAATGCATATTTAATGCTACATTCATGGAATATGACCTCATTATAATGAGTCTTGGAACCAAATAGATGCTTTTTTTATCTGAATGTTTATGCATTGCAGTATAATGAAAAACATTGTGACTGTCACTGTTGTGTTGTTATTAGCAGACTGTCACTGTAACTGATGTCATTATAATGAGGTTCTACTGTAATGGTTTTTGTATAACATTATTCTTTTCTACTGTCTGGGCATTAGTCTGTAACTAAGAAGTTACCAGCTTATTTAGGATTTCTTTCAAATGACTTATCATATTTGTGAACTTGTGAATTTGGTCACAAGATTTGGTCAATGATGACGTCATTGACCAATATTTAGCAGATGATATTATATTTGTCATTATGCCAGTGGATGGGTCATGTTCCTAGAGAAGAAGCCTGCCTACTAAGAGAAGTACTAGAGGGAAAGATAGAAGGGAAAGAAACAAATAGGGTGACCAAGGACAATGATGCTATACCAAATGTTCAACCCAACAGCAAAGAACAAGTATGCAACCCTGGAAAAAAAGCTCAGGATAGAGAGCAGCGGTGACTCTGGAGAATGGAACCAGTCTCTAGACAGAACACCTGATGACAGTGATGGTGGTGATGATGATGATGATTGGCCATTATTAGTTTTGTGGATGGTGTGTGATTAGCAGTACGTGACTTAATGAAAATGTATTCCATTTTCTTTTAGGAATTGGGAAGATTTTGCAGACTGATTATCAGTCATCAACTGCACTCTATTATGGATGCTTAGAGCATGATTCCAACGGCAACTGTATAGCGTCGAATGTCCACGTGGAAGAATGGAGAAGAAGCACAGAGACTGTCACAAACGTCACATCTCTGTCAGACGAACTACTGCGCGATCTCTGTATTAACGAAAAAGTTATTGTGGAAGACGTCAATCACAATGGTCGGTTGTTTTTGACTGTTGCATTAAATTTTATCCTCTTAAAATTTCATTTTTAATTTCTTCACATTCTGTTTCCATCGTTTTGCACTTTACCGATAAACAGCTATTTCTTCTCGTTTAAGCAGTTTTTTAACAATCAAAAATGAGTTTTATTATGTGGTTTTACGTACATATTTACAAATTGAAGTCTCATTTCCTTATCAAACATCTCTAAAGCTGGGAATGCCTCTGAGTAGATATGTATGCATTCACCAGACTAGAGCTGTTTTGTCTAAGTGTTGCATCATTTGGATAATTTTGCTTTGAGTTTTAATATATTGGAGACTATTGAGCTTCTGTGAATTTTAAACATAGTGGTTCTCATGCAGGGCAGACCCTACTGAACCACTTTAAACTTTATAATAATAATAATAATAATAATAATAATAATAATAATAATAATAATAATGGAACTTTTGCATAATAATGATATTAATAATATTATTGTTATTATTATTATTATTATTCTTATTATTATTATCATCATCATCATCATCATGTTATTGTTATTAAACATTTCTTGAATTTTGTGTTTCAGTGTTGTGTAATGTTCCAGCTCAATGCAGAATACCTGATGCTGCTTTGATGAAAGAAACAGATTTCTCAAAAGTAGGGATAACAGAAAATGTTTGCTTGAAATTGGAATAGTTTAACTGACTGATTGACCCGAGAATCGATGAGCTTATGACATCGGTCAGTGATGAATTCTTTGCTCATTTCAGTTGCTGGGAAAATGGAAGATGCTGACTGTTTTGGGATCTGGAAAAGACTTCGAAGGAAGAGGGACCTTGAACGAAATTGCATTTAACTCAGTTGGAGGCATCACTGATACAATTATTGCCTGTTTCACTTCAATTAATAAGTATGAACATTATTCATTTAATATTTATGCATTTTTATAGCACCATCTCTAATACTCAAAGGAATCAATCAATGGTACTCCTAATTCGTCCACAGGTCAGTCCAAAAATCAGTCAGAGTGAGAAGCAGTGAGATAGACTGTGGAGGAAAGGCCAATTGGAAGAGGTGTGTCTTGAGTCTAGATTTGAAAGTAATCAGTTTGTTGGAAGGTCCAGCAGAGGATGAGGGTTCCAGAACCTTGGGCCAGATGCTTTCTTACCATTTTTAGTTCCAGTTCTACCCGTTATGTACTTTTATCAATGAGTCAGTAATAAATCTTATTGAGTACCAGTGTTTTGGGTGATTTTAGGAATTTAGAAACTGTGATTTGCCAGTTGGCAATAGTTTATGAACCACTAGATTGGATTTTAATGCAATTCTTTGTTAAACGGGCAACTGCTAAATTTTTAAGTGCAGGTTTAATATGGTCATGCCAGGGGTTGAGTCAACAGATTATGATTGGCTCTTCTAAAACCAATTAAAATCTTATAAGATGGTGATACTAGTTTAGCTGATTTGTACAGTCTTAACCAAGGATAAATAAGTATGTAATCTTTAATGAAATTATGAATGGCTACTTAAATGAAAGTTGTAATTTTAACAATGTGGGTAAATGTAACTTCTGTATGTGACTGGAGCTCTGTTTTTCTAAATAAATTCATTACATACATTCAATATATAATTGTAGGATGAAACTATTAAAGTTTAAAGTGTGTCTACAGAATGATAAAATCATGAAATCAATATTTTTCAGACAAAATGTTTGTTGGACAACGGACTGCTTGACATTTGAGGCGCTTTTTACCAGCGGTAATCATCGCCAGACAAAGGTCGACAGCAGGCAAAAGCTTTCAAGTATGTGTGTGTTTCATTGGTTCAGGGCTCTAGTGCCAGACGCCAACAAAGTCCACAAGTGCAGATGGCCTGGCAGTCACAGAGGCCTATCCAAAGAATTAATTTATTTTGTATTTGCTGCTACATGCCTCACGTTCTCTGTCATTGGAAGCCTGATATTTTTTCCCGGGGCCCAGCACGTGTTAGCCCCCTGCAAGTTTAGTTGAAAACTTTTCCTCGGGAGCTTTTGAGGGAACTTCTTCTTATCTGTAATAAGTCAGAAATTATGTGATGTCACTGTGAACTTGGTATTTTTATCAGAATATTTACTAGTGTCTTTGGGTTTGTTATACTGCTGTATGAAAGATATAGGCAAGTAGAAGAATTCCTTGCCTACATTGTTGTAATTATTTGCAAGTGTGTAACTGTTTGTAATTTCCAGTGTACTGTTGTAGCAAAGTGGAAACTTGTGTACGTTGGCGACAATCATCTTGGTATTTACGTCTGCCGCAAAGTCGATGACTGGGATGGAACAACGTCCTGTGAGTCCTCAGCTGGAGTTCTTTACGTTCTTGAACGAGCAGACGGAGCATCTCAGAACGCCGACCTGGAATCAGAACTGGAACGTCTGTTGGATGGAATCTGTCTCTCCTGGAGTCGTCAGAAGAATTTAACAGGTGTTTGGAACATTCAAACATTTTAATTCTTGTACATTATCGATTCATCTCTGGAACCAGCAGTTACTGTTCATTGCTGTATGGATCTTATTCTTGATGAAATACTGTTCTGATATTTCTGATTACAATTGATGTATCTTATTCTTATGATAATAGAGCTGTAGAATTTCTTCAGATGATTGTAATTTTGAATTTTGTCTTGAGCAGCTTTAAATAGCTACTTGCCAATCTAAACTAAGTCCATGTACAGTAGTGCTCAAAAAATTGTGAACACGCATGGATTTCGAAGCAAACCGTGTTTTTTTCTATTGTATTTTTTCATTAATGATACTATTCTACAATTGATGTACAGAAGGCTATAGATATGCAAAAATAGTTGACCATTTTTCGTGGCATTTCAAGCGCTATAGAATAAAATTGAGACAGAATATACTGATTATTCTAGTACGGTTTGATGCAATGAAGATGGGGACACAAGAAAATGTGGATATAATTCATTTTATCACTCTTCTGAATTTTTGCATATCTATAGCCTTCTGTACATCAATCGTAGAATAGTATCAGTAATGAAAACATACAGCATTGGTGTTCTTGGTTGTGATTGCAATGTTTTAACAAGCCTTAAACTTCATTTTGCTTTGAAATCCACGTGTGTTCACAATTTTTTGAGCAGTACTGTAGAATTGTTTCAATAGCAGAAGTTCTTAGTAAGAATATTTTGTGTGCTGAATGTGTTAAGTCGATTTATGAAACATTTTGTTGTATTTGTTTGAAGTGTCATGTCCTGTTGAAGTGCCTTCATATTCAAGAATCATCAGTAAACTGCCAAGGGTTACAGTCAGCCTTCCTCAGGTAATTATTATGAGGCATTGAGTAAGTTTATTAAGTTTTATGTATTATTTTATGTTTTATTAAATGCATGGAGTCTGTCAAAAGAAGAAAAACTGTTGTACTTTGGCCACATCATGAGGAAAACAGTCACCTGTTTGGAAAAGGAAATGATACAAGGTGCAACTGATGGAAAAGTAAACAAGGCAAACCCAGGACTAGATGGACTGATAGCATCATGCAATGGAAATGGCAATCCGAATGACAGACAACAGAGAACAATGGAACAAGCTCATTCATGATGCGGTCTATAATCCTCATAGCGAGGATGGCTGAAGACAAGACAATTGCATTTAGCTGTCTCTTTAATTGAAGTTTAAAGTGTGTCATGCTGAAGAAAGTCTAGGAAAATCTCAGCTGAATTATAATTACTTAACACTTTTCCCATTTCCCCCGAGAATACTCGTCCATTTTAATTTACGTTACAAATAAACGGGTAAAGGGTTCAACAAGAAGGCATTCTAAGTCAATCGCCTTTTAAGAAGCATTTTAGCTCTATTTTGATCTTCCAAGAAGTGAATTGACCAGAATTTCACAAAGGAAGTGAGTTCTATGAGAGTGGAGCTATGGTCGTATTAGTGTTGTGTTGTAACTGCCGTGTCTCTTGAGCATTGTACTTCATTTGATTGCAGTTCATGGGAGTGTGGTACTCTGCATCCATGACAGGAAACCGTGCATTTAAGAGCGCCAGCAAAATCCGTCTGTCGCCCGATGCCAGAGGAAAAGTTGACATTATTATGACCAAGAGCATGTAAGCAGATAACTTGCCAGCCTATAAAAATGTTTTAAGCCAAATTCTATCAAGATTATGAACTTGAATGTCTGCTCTACACTCTCTCTTTTCAACATACATACATACATACATACATACATACATACATATATGCATATATACATATTATACATACATACAAGAAAGATGCATTCAATGGCAGTAATTAAAGGCATAACTGTGAACTGTACTCTTCACTTGAAACTGTTTAATAGCTATATTTCTAGGCGCTTTGTGTTTCAAATGTTTTCCAATTAAAGTTAGAGATTTGATTATGTTATATATTCAGTTTTCCAGTATTTCCTGTTTAGTAATGGTACGTGTCAGATGTCAGAACGGTATTTGGCCACAGCGGCCGATGAAAGTGGTGTTGATTGGATCATACTGCTTCCAGGTCGACGTTATGGTCAGTTTATTAGTAATTGAGTTGTGCTTGGTGTAAGAACTCAGTTTTCATGGTAAAAGTGCATTTACCCCCTTAACCGTGTATTTAACTGTAACTCAATGTAAAATGGACGGATATATCCGGGATCCCCAGTTAAGGGGTTAAAGTCTAATGCCACTGTCTTACTCATTATTTGATTACATATCTATATAAATGAACATGCACCAAGTAGAATTACTAGTAACTTACTACTAACATACTTAGTAGTAAGTTACTAGTAATTCTCTAATCGAGACAGCAAACTTGAACAGAAAGAATATACCAACCAATTTAATTTTCATGTCTGAGAACAATTTTGCTCGTGAAACTGCAATTGCATATTGTTTTTCTGTTGTTTTTCACAGGACATTTACGACTTCTCTACTCCGACCATGGCATAGCAGTTGTCTACTTCTGCAGGAAGCTGTGGATAAGGGGCGTCTGTGCACCCAACGAGGGTGAACTTCTGCTTTTGAGCAGGACACCGTCATTAAACGATGAAAAGGCAGCTTTAGTGAGAGAAAGTCTCAGCTCACTTGGCCATAACAGCATCGATGATATCGCAAGAAAAGCAGGATTTGAAAGCAACATCGGATGGAATATCTCATTTGATGGTGATGAGTTTCAGCATCTTTCTCTTTTTCCCTGTAGACATGGTTTTCTTTTAATTTCTTTTTTGATGACAATTTGAATCAGTTGGCCCTATCCTTTGGAATGCTCTTGACGCCAGTATGCGTGGTTTAGTGACTCCTAATTCTATGGCCCTCTTTTTGAAACGACTTAAAACTTATCTCTTTGTCAATATACAGTAATTGCAGCAGGAGCGCTTCTGAGTGATTCTTCAGAAGAGGCGCTATGCGAATATTTTGTTACATTACATTACAATACATCGCAGATATTCTTTTTCACTGTAATTATTTTGTCATTGATTATCTTCTATGAATCGTTTTTGTATTACATTGTCACCATTACAGAGATTGCAGATGCATTTATTTTTCGGCATTGTGTTAGCATTAGAATTGCAACTTACATAACACGTTTGAATGTAGGAGCCGCTGGTTGTTCACTTCAAACAGATGAAAATCTTTGTCCAATTGAGAGTCTTCCAGTGCTCAAGAAGCTTCTAGTCAACAGGGTAATTATCTGCGGCTAAATTATGCACGAATGAAAGAAGAAATGAGTGAATGTAGTGAAGTAAAAGAAGAACAAGATTTTAATTGGTTAAAAGGCAACTATAAGTACCGGTACATCAATGGGACTAAAAACGTTGGCAATATGCAGTCACAAAATCAATGATCCAAAAGACTTGTTATTGTTTTTGACCATGCCTTGCAATGTAAGCATGTAAATAGTTGAAGACAGACATAAATAGATCAATGCAGAAGTGCAATATGATTGAAACTCCATTGCCATATTGCAGTTGGTTAGTCTTACAGCATTTTTTTATTCTTAAGGTTAACTGCTTCTGAATAGATCACCAATCTTGGATCGTCAATCAATCATTACGAAATTTTAATGCTTTGTGAAAATGGTTTATGAAAATGTACGTCATTTACCAGATTGTTCCGCACATCAAATGACCTTTTTTAAACAATTATTGAATTATTTGTAATCAATTAACAATCATATTTTTGCTTTAAGTTTCTTGGTAAATGGTTTCTCGTCTCTCGGCTGAAAAATTCTCCGAGTTTTGATTCTGCTGAACTCCGTCTTACGCCGGGAAAAGAAGTTTCAATTGTTTACAGGGGCACAAAGTAAGTCTCTTTATGAGGCAAAATCTATTAAGAATTGCACTGAAATTGTTATTTGGATATAATTATGATGTTATAGGCTAATGCTTGAGACTTGTGATTCTTGTATTTGACCAGTGGCATAATAGCAATATGTCGCATATGGATCAGGGCCAGGGACTTATGTTTGGGAATAGATTATAGGAGCCTATGTGAGATTGCAAGGCCCCAAAGTGAGACTTAGCCCCATTGGTCCTGTGTTACGCTACTGCTTTTGACCATTTAGTTATTCTAACACTTACAAGATCCTACTAAACTGCTCAAAACCTAATTATATTATGTTATATTATAATCTGAATTATTTGGGATGTTTTATAAATGTTAATTTATTTTGAGCTTTCATGAAGACTTGAGTTTTGTCCTGAATATCTGTGAATATTTTAGGAATGGTAAATGTCAGAAGCCGTTATCAGGACGGTTAATTCCTTTGCCCAATGGCTTTGAGTCTCAGTTTGAAGTTGACTACGGAAACGGACAGTTTGGAAGATTCCAGGTCATCTTCACCAATTACCGAACAGCGCTAGTGTACCAGTGTCTCCAGTTGCTAAGCGATGGTTCTTGCCTCCCGGGGCAGGTTGCTGTCGAGTTGCTCAGTCGTTCAAAAGAAATGATTCCACAGTGAGTAGAGTGAATCATGTGGATGAATCTGAAATATGTGCTTTGATTTGGTGAATTGTATTGACTTGTATGTTTTTGCACATCCAGAAGAAACAATTGGTGCTAATTTGAAGGCAGATTTTGGATTGAGATATTTAAGTAAGTGGAAGTCTAGGCTATTACACAGGTGAAGATCCAATTTTTAGTGTTTTTGTTTTAGAATTTAGAATTCTTTGATGAGGGGTTTAGATTTTATGGGCCAAAATTTTCCAGAAAAGTGGATGATTTGCTACTTTGTGGTTTTATTTGATAGCTTGAAAGTTCCACTTATAATACGAACGCAAGACCTGTGCGTCAATCAGTCGGAGATGGTTGACACTTCGTACGACGGTAGTAAGCGAAGAGTCTTCTGTGTTGTTTGTCTTGTATTTTCAAACTCAAACAGAATTGCTTCTGTTGCAGTGGTCCTCTGGCACCTGTTTATTTCTAATACACGCCTATATTGATAGCATTGTTCTGCTTTTAAGCTATTGATCTCATCCAGAATAGCTGGTAAATTTTAAAGCTATATTTTAGGGCCAAATTAAACACTTTGCCAATCTTCTTTCAATGAGCATAGAAATGCAAAGTTCTAGTATGAAATTGCTGTGTACATGGAGGAAGCATACAGTAGAAGTGTTGTGGACAGAGAGACAGATGCTGATAGGAATCATCGTCCAGAATTGCCTACTTTTTACATTAAGAGGCCATCTGGCAACCTGACTTGAAAGATGTCTTGTCTGTTGTTCATTAACGGTATTTATACGGCATAACTAAAATTAAAAGTAAGTAAGTAAGTAAATAAATGTGAATTTATGTTGTGCTTTTGAAAGTGGTACCTCAGTAGCTGCTTGTTCGTAGGCGCTTAGTCTAAATTTGAAATAGCCATGTAGCCAACAAGTCAGTCAAGACAGGGTCATTTTATTCAAAGGGTCATCATGGTAGTTTATTTTGTATGATGCAATGGTTCTTATTTTGCATATTTTAAAATACAAGGAAATCAAATTGATTTGCTGCATTAGACTTTTTTTGATTGAGTTGATTAGTTGAAATTGATTGATTTGATTGGTTCTCTCTTTCCTGTTCTTGTGGCAGTTGATTGCGAAGAGGATCCATCTGCCCGATGTTTTATTGAAGATTTTCCCAAAGACATGAGCTTCTCATCTTCAGATGTGTGTGTTCCATTTCAAGTGATAATGATTTAATAAACAATTTAGAGCTAATCTTTATTGTTTATTCAGATACTGATATTTCACTTTAACCCGTAGACCACCAGAACCGAGTGTACTCTGTTACAAATGCATATAGATCCAAAGTATGTGGCAGTTTAAGGGTTAAAATAGAAAGTAGGTATCATCCATTCCTGTATGCTCAGAAACCACCAATTAATTATCTTTCTTTAAATATATCAAAGACAAAATAATGATTATATTTTACAGTTAACACTTGGCCATCATGCATTGGACATACAGTATGTGAATGGCTTCAGAACGTCTGCTCTTCTGTGTTCTTGCAGCTTGTTGGTACGTGGTTTGTCCGTTACGTCAATAGTGATTTTCAGCACCTTGGAATTCCTTCAAAAATTGAAATACTACGAGCTGATGATGAAGGCCATATGCGATATATCTCGCATTTTTCAGAGTAAGAACTATGAGAAATTTTGAACTTCATATTTGCTATTAAACGTGTCGTGACTTGTTGCCTGGAGGCCACCCTTCCAAGTACCATGCAACAATCAACACTGCTTAACTTCAGTGTTCTAATAGGAACCTTTCAATGTTGTGTTAATATCCTCATGAATGTGTTGCTATCATGGTGCTATAGAAGTGGAAATAGGGGCATGGAATAGATATGAAACCATATCTTTGGACAATGTGATATCCTGTTGGTGAACTCTATTAGCATCTAATTATTTGAGATGTTATTATTTTAAGAGGCACATCAAGTTTTTTTTTAAAGTTTTATTTACTGTAGGTTTTTGCTATTTTATTATTATGTAATTTGTGAATTAAAATGTACTTGCTGTCTTGTTTTAGTTTATTATTATTATTATTATTATTATTATTATTATTATTATTGCTATTGCTATTGCTATTATTGTTAATAGTGTGAATTTCTTTTGCTTTTTAGTAAAGGAATTTGCTACACCATTGAATCTGACCTTCTGCCTTTATCCTCCGTTAAACCATTTCAATTGGTTTTTGATTTCAAGGAAAATAACAGTAAGGAAATATTTCTATTGAATCATATATTGAGTATGATTTTCATGACTTTATGCTAATCTGTAATAATCCGTTAATTAGCTTGTTAAATTTCATATGCTGAGTGCTTGTTAGCCATTTAAATTAACGGGTTTCGTTTATTTATTTTTAATGCTGAGCTAAATGTTAATAATTTTCGATTGATGCTTTGTAGAAATTATTCGCATAATTGAAACTGGATATGGACTGATGTTGATGTACATCTGCAAATTTGTGGGAATCGACGGTAAATGCCGACCTGGGTTCGGGGGCGTCCTCGTCCTCAGCCAGTCCCAGGACCACATCACTGAGGAGATGGTCGTCCACTACGGAGACCTTCTGCCCGAACTCTGCCTCGAATCTTCAGGAGAACTTGTGAAATTTCATCAACCAGGTGACGACCTTCAGAATTAAATTCACACAGCGGGATGAGATGTTCATCGCACAATTAGATGCATTAGTAGTGCTCTGACATCTGCAAAAGCTCTTGTTTAGCAAAATGAGTATTGAATACGGCTATTTATAGGTCATTCAATGCTAATTCACTTGCTGCATGTGGTCTATAGTAAAGATTAAATTACCATTCTATTTCAGATTGTAGATCAGTTGATGCAGCGCTGTTAATGCCAAGTTGTGACCCCGCCTCAGGAGAGATTCAAGTCAATCATGCAAAGAGAATGGTAACGATCTACTAATTATTTGAAGGGATGAATAACAGTTGTACGGATGACAGAATGCATGCAAGAATAATTAATTAAATTGTGACTATTGGCACAAAATACATTCAATCCATTGCCTTGATGCTAATGCTTTTGATTGATGCTAGTGTTGGGTCTCAGGTTAGACTTCAGCTGAGCATTATGATTAACTGGTTTGTTGAATGTTTGAAATTTCACTGCTGTTTGTTTCACAGACTGGTGTTGTTTGGCATTTGGCTGGTTGGATAGGAGGCAAAGTGCCGAGAATTTCTCTCAAGTATTACGCAGTTCAAGATTCAGATTCAGAAGATATCATTATACACTTTACAGATGTCATGTAAGTCAGGCTAGCTGGTAACTAATTACTTTGGCTAGTAATGCATAAGGCAAAACCTATAGAGAAAAGGACTGATTGTTTGATAATAGAAAAGCATTTTTGCCATCGCTTATCATTTGTTGGCATTTTTTAATTATCATTGCAGTGTCATTAGAAACAGGAGTTGCTATGTTACTAGATGTAAGGGTTGGCATTTTTTTTAAACAAGGTGATGCTGATTAGATACCGACTGGTTTAAGTAGTGACCTTTGACCTTCAGTCACTCAACACAAGCTGACTTTTAGTGGGATAAGATATGTCAGTAAAATTAATGTTTTATAGTGATGGCAAATGTGCTCCAACTTCCAAGAAGTTTGCAAAATACAACTCTGGCGGCTTCTACGAAGCAGGACAACATGGTAAACACGGTAAGAGCAGTGTCGTAACATATTAGTATGATTATTATTATTAGAGAAAACTTTTCAGCACCATGGGCTGGTGAACACTGGTGTCAAGAACACAAGTGACCAAATGTCACCCTATTATGCTAATTAAATCACTTATCCAGTGTGGAGTGTGTAATGGGAAGGGGGATTTCCTGATCACTGGTTAATGCTCCTCCCCCCCACTGTTAACTTACTCTATACATAGCATAGGGGAAATTTCATGCTGTCATTAACTTATTCAACAAACCTATTTAACATAATGAGACAATTGAAAATCCCTCTCACTGGTCATATTCTTCACTTGTCTGACTATCAAATACCACTCTGCACTCGTCACTTAAGTACATTCAATTTTTCTTTGGAAAAATAATTGTTTGGCGAGAAAACAATTAATTAACTATTAATTTGAGATTAACTTATGATGTGTTGATTTGTTGATTTTTGTGAATTTGTTGATTTTATGGTTTTGTTATTCAGAGGAGTTTGTCGTGTTGTTTTCTGACGACGATGTCACCGTCATTTACTTCTGCCTCGGTTACGACTCGGTCGGCCGTTGTGAGTCGGAGGACACGGTCATCGGAGTCTACACAAAGAACTCGACTCTTCCACGACTGGCGGAAGAGAAACTGAGAAACAGCAGTACTGTGTTCGACTGGTGCTTCTCCGTGGAAGACTTCCAAGCCAACGGTAGAAAGCTTGGCAGCATACTTTGATCATTTGCACCTTCACTAGTGCTGTTAACCGTGGCATATTTAGGCATGCTCCATGAAACAGGGGCCCCCACACATAAGGGTCCCCCACGTAGTAGCTGAGGACCTTTTTTGCTCGTCACAATGCACAATGGGGAGGAATGGGGTAGTCTTGGGTAGCCTGACAGGGTCCCCATGGGACATTTGGAACAGGGCCCACACATTCCTAAATATGACCATGGCTGTAAATTTACGTTATCGTTATCATCATCATCATCATCATCCTGACCACCCTCAAGCAGTATTTAGCATCATCTCTGCCTATGTCATTATTGTAATGTGATACAATTTAGCATGTGCTCTTAATAAGTATGTACATAAGTTCATTTATGTAGTGCATTTTATGCATGTAAAGTGGTAGTTTATTCCATGTTGTATAGGAGAGGAGCAATTGCTTATATGTATGTTTTTGAGTCTGTGGTGTTTCCATTTTGAAGCATTGTCAGAGCAAGGTCTGACACCACCAAACATCACTAAGAGTTGCATGTTGTCTTGGATGTTGTCTTTTGATGTTGCATGGTCAAATGTTTTTAGAAAGTCCCGATTGTCCGCTTGTGGTTGAACCAGAATGCACAATAAGCGTTCCTCCCATGCGAATGATTCTGGATCTAGAAAAGGTAAATAATATCTGCTGTCTAATTAATACGTTCATTAACGCGCTAAAGAATTGGTTACGATTAATAAAATTAACTCTGTTGAAAATTAAAAATGTTAATGCAAGCTTTGTTTGATAAATAATGGATTGATCAAACACATTACAGAGTTCTCTGCTAATTTATTGACCCTAACACTAATTCTAGCCCATGCCTTAGTCTGCAATGAATCAAACAAAATTTTAAATACATAAAGAGTACTTAGTCCCGCATGTCCGACACTATACTGCACAAGATGTGCATTAAAAGCACGATTAACGGGTGATTAACATATTTCAACGTGTACTTTCTCATGTCTAGAGGTTCTGCACTTTTGGAACTCCGTAACTGATAGTCATGCATAAGTTACAATGAGCATGAATGTTTATAAATTTGTGTGCAAACTTTGTGTGTTGTTTCTGCAGTTGGAGGGTTATTGGTTTGCAATTATGAGTCGTACAGATAGAAGTGCTCCACATATAACTGCAATTGAGATTGAATTGTCTGCAGATAGAAAGACGATGACTACTTTTCTAGCGACCTCTCAGTACGTTCAGTTATGTTATTTAGTGTTCTTAATTTTGATTAACTTTGATCTTGTATAACGATGTTTTTTCATTTTGATATAAGTTATAAGATATATGTGTTATGATTCATCATTGGAATTTGTGCTGAACTTTTCTTTCTATTCTGAATAGTGTAATATTTTCTTCAGGTTTGGGTTAATAACTTAATATTGATAATTTTTCTTGCCCTTTAGCAATGGCCGTTGTTTGCCAACCATAAAGACCGTAGCTGTTAAGGAAAGTGAAGACAGTTTTCGATGGAAATTTCGCACTCTTTCTCTGCCTGGTACCAAGCTATAATTAGACTTTTTTTTTTTTTAAACACAGGCTTGCTCTATAATTTCAAATTGATTTTAAAACAGGAAATTGATTTTTACTGTTAATGTATTTGATAAGATTACCGGTAGTTATAGGTATAGGTCACGCATGGCACCACAATAATAGTCATATCAATATTAAGATGGCAGTGGTGGAAGTGACAAAAGAAGTTTTTAGTTCTGTATTTTTTCTTGAATGTTTTTTTTAATTCTCAGAATGCATTTTGTTTTTCAGGGTATCTTCTTCTTCTTCATGTTGATGATGATCACCTGGTGTTGCTCGAGTGCACCTCGGACGAACCATGTTCTCCGGAAACTGCCTCTGCCATCGACGTCTTTGGTCGTGCAAAGGCTTATTTTGACAATGCAGACAAAGAAAAAGTCGCTAAACTGCTTCGCAAAATCTGTCACGCCATTGACAATTTTACACTCTTGGTCAATGATCGTTAGTAAATTCGTTTGGCTGTTTATGCATTAGAAGAAGAAGAATTTGTGTTTCATTAGCATTCAAGGCAAAGCCAGGGAAACATGTGAGCTGTTAAATACTGTTTAGCCATTTGCTAAATTAAACTCAGTTTTCAATCCAGTGCATAATGAAAACAATCTAGGCAACGTGCATTGAGGAAAGGAGTGCTAAAGGGAAAAGCTGATGAAGATGTTATCTGTGTTATAACCTTTTGTTTGCCCAATGTGAAAACTTTTAGAAAAAAAACTACATTCTAAGGATGAATTAAATTTTGAATGGATAAGAGTTAAACTGTGTATGGCTATCTCGTATATGGATACACGTTTGTTTGAGTTATCTCAGGAGTTTATTTCAGACATTCAATATGAATGCATCTGAGTAGAAATGGAAGAGATGCTATACAAATCTTATGTTAAATTTGAAGGGTTTACTGCTGGTAAATATCACTTTGCTAGAGCTATTAGAATTCTCAATATCATGATTTGTTTTACTTAACTGTAGTTGAATGTGTCGTTGAACTGAGGCCGCCGACATCTGAATGCGTCTTTAACTATAGAAACCGACAGCTGAAAGTTGATTTTCGTCAGGTATGTTTACTTACTTACTAACTTGTATCCATCAAATGATGCACAAAGCTTTAGCTTACAGTAGAACTTCTTTATAAAATACCTAGCGGGTCTGTAAAATTCAGTACGCTCTATTCTAGGTATTTCATATCCAATACCATCCAGTATGGTAGTGCGTCTCACGGACTGACGCACATTGAGCACCATTGTTCATAGTTATGAAGCTGTGTTAGTAAATACTTCTACTGATCTGAAGGGCAGAAGACTGAATTAATATTCTGACCTTGGTTCTGGTAGATGACAGGGTCGTGGTATGCGGTCGCAAAGTCAAAGCGCTCTGATCTGCCAGAGACAGAAATGCTGAGGATCGGCTCAAGCGGATCGACGCCATCGGCTAATTTTTCTCGGATGATGATTAACTCCAGGTTAAGTTTATCTGTTAACGATTCAAAAGAAACTAGAAAGACTGAAGTGACTTACTAAGGTTTGACTAATAGGCGCTGTCTGTCTGTCTGTCTGTCTGTCTGTCTGTCTGTCTGTCTCTGTCTGTCTGTCTGCCTGTCTGTCTGTCTGTCTGTCTGTCTGTCTGTCTGTCTGTCTGTCTGTCTGTCTGTCTGTCTGTCTGTCAGCCTAGTAGCCTATCCATGCTTCTCTATCCTGGAATAGTTAAGTCCTTTTGTCCTGTGCTGTATGTGATTTAATTGAATTTCATCAAATCTCATCAGTGTTACATTCTAAGTTCTGCAGAAATTGAACGCTACTACTTGTATGCTGTTACTTGTAAAGGTTTCACACGTACTGTGAAGTTGGCAGTTGTGGCATTCATAGGAATGACAAGAGGTGACATTGAGCAGGATTGACTGCAGTGTATAATTTGGCTTATGGTTATTGTCTGAATTAAAGCCACTGTCTGTACTAAAGTTTCTTGGTGTTATCAGTGATGAGATTTAAATCGTAAAAAGCAGTTGATTCTATTTGGGATTTTCTTTGTTGTGTTAATCTGTGTTCAGACTATCTGTCTGTGTTGATCTATGATCAGACGGGGTGAATGTCTGTCGCCAGCCGAAGGACGTGTTGAGCCAGTTGTTGACAGAATACCTGGAAGAATAAGAACGATATATGGGGATTCTTTTAGTAAGCGACATTGCTTCTGTATATTTGCCATTGATTTTGAAGTCAAGGAACCGTCAGACATAGATGCTGTTTGTATTTCATTCTGCTCTGTGCTTCTTATGCTTCTTCTTCTTATTCTTATTCTTCTTCTTCTTTTTTTCTTCTTCTTCTTCTTCTTCTTCTTCTTCTTCTTCTTCTTCTTCTTCTTCTTCTTTATGGTATGGAAATTCACTAAATATCTTAATCTGTTACTAGAAGGAAGCAATAAAATGTTTATAAAATGTTGCAATGAAGCTTTAAAATTATTTTCTGCAAGCACTCCTCAGTATTCAAACCTCTACTTGGAAATTAAATAGGTTCATAATTGCTCAATCTCATTAGCAGATGGTTTTCTTTCTTTGGAGCATCCTAGCATAGGTTTGTGAAAGTACATAATGAATATTCATGTAGGTAATGAATACTGTGGTTGTTTTTCTGATTTCAGTTGAGTTTGTGGTATTGTTCACCGATTATCAGTATCTGGTGAGCTTGGAATGTCGTGACATTGGTGTAAATGACTCCTGTAACCTTCAGAATGGATACGTCGCAATGTACGCAAGAAACCCGGTGGATGTAACGTCCATAATTCCCGATCTCATTCGAATTGTTCGATTGGAGAATTGTTTTCAAGCGAATGACTTTGTTTCTGTTTCTCACGACGGTGAGCAGTTCCTCGTTTTATTCACAGTTTATGAAAAGTTTTGTTGCTGTGATTGATGCGTTTGTGTATTAGAACTGGTGCTATAAAAATGTCTAATTACTATTGTTTATTTTTGAGTTTGAAAATTACAGGTGGTGTTTAATGCGTTATGTTATTTTCTGATGGGTTTTTTACGTAGACCTTGGAATCTTGGAATTTGTTGAATGCTCAATTTCTGTTTTGAGATAAAGTGTGTATTTTTGCAACTGTAGTTTCTTGCCTGCTTCCACCTTCATCTTGTTTTCTGGATCCTAGTGTACCAGTGCCAGATAATTTCACTACTGATATGGTAAGCTGACTGTTTGAGATCAGGAATTTTAGATATTTATTTGAAATAGCGTAGGCAGTTTTATTACTTTCTGGGGGAAACAGTTTTTCACTTGAGTGTGATTTTAATTTCATGTTGGTTTTGGATTATTGCCCCCCTGGGTAATGCAAACTCAACTTTTATTAAATGTTAGATTAAATGTCAAATAGATCATTGTCTATTATTAATGGTTTTGTTTCGTGTCAGTCCTTTTGATATTTGAATTTCTGACTTGGAATCAATGTTCTATTTGGCATAAGTGGGGGGGGCATTGACCTTGTGCTGAACTTTGTGGTATGAAGCTTCTAGGTGGTACTTCTTTGCAATTTAATTTCTAGAGAGAATGACCATTGGCATTTTGGATCATTAATGTACAGTTTTAATCGTTAGTGAACAGTGCCTGAATTGAAAAATGCAGAGCAGGTGTCACACCTCATGGACTGGATGGGGCCTGTAGGCCATAGTTTGGTGACCTCTGATGTAGAGCCTGAACCAGAAGTAATTAAAGTCAGGACAATTTTCTTTTCCAGAGCAGTGATTAAGGCATAGCATGTTGGCCATTAGTTGAATGTTGTATTTGTTCTGATGTATGCTACAGTTGATTGGAGTCTGGTACAGTTTGTACCAACTGAGGTCAGCAAACGTTCGCGATTCCTACACCATCCGTTTTCACGAAGACGACGAATCGAGGTCTGTCGTCGCATACTTTGTGTTCTCACGGTAAGTTCCTTCAGTCTTTCTGATTTGTTTTAAAAAAATTCAACGATTGTAGTCACAAGGTTACAGAATTGCATTTTGACAACATGTCATGTGTTTGGCAGAGTGTTGTATTCTGCTTTTAGAAACTATTCAGTTGCAAATATTTTTATACTACTATTGAGTGTGGAGAAGTAGTTGTGTGTTGGTTACAGTTTTATGCCGTGCAGCAGATGGACTGAGAACTTAAACCTTATTGTTGACAATTCTTAGGCGGCACTTTAGCTGACAATGGACTATTGTTATTCATATCATTTGTTTTATTGTTTGTTTCAGTATTGCTATTACTTCTGATACTGCTATTAAACTACTACTACTACTACTACTACTACTACTACTACTACTACTACTACTACTACTACTTGTAGTAGTAGAAGTAGTTGTAGTTTTTGTAGTAATAGTTATAGTAGTTGTTGTACCACTTGTTTCTATTTGTTAATATCTTTATTTTTGTCTATGTTGTATTCTGCTTTTAGAAACTATTTATTTGCCAATTTTTGTTTATATTTGTCTATGTCTTTGTCTGGTTTATGCAGATGATGTTTCTGATTGTTTTATTGTCTTTCTTAGGCATCGAGAGTGTCAGTCACCCGCTAAGTTTGCAATTCCTGAAGATAGTCATGAATGGCAAACAGTCATTGAAAATAAACAAGGTAAGTGATTCGAGATATCTTAGAGGAAAACCCTATCAATTTTGTTAAAATATTTTAAAATTAGTTTTGTTATTTTCCTAAACAGTGGCCAACACAGTGGTAGAAATATAAAAATTTCAGAAGACTATTGTGCATGCGCCTAGACTACTGGCACACCTGTCATCAAAAATGGCTGATTTTTGGTTTGTTTTGTCACTGTTTTTCCGGGTTGGTGTCTCAATTGAACTGCGGACAATACAGTATTAGAAATATATAAATTTCAGTAGACTACATCACATGTGCAGTAGAGTACTGCGAATGCACAGTAGACTACAGGCTGCATTCTGTGCGCATGTCATAAAAATTGGTTGTTTTTCAGTCGTTTTGTTGAGTTGGTGATCTGGAATTGGTTGATTGTTGTAATGTTATTGTGAAATAGAATGTAAAAGTTTTGTAATGTAATAAATTAGAGTCAGACATAGTGTAGCCTCATAATTTTTAAAATTTCAAAGTGTTTCATGTAATTGTGGATGAATTCTGATGCATGGAATGTTCAATTTGTTGCAGTTCTGATGAAGGTCTTAGCATTTGATGCAGACCATGTTATTCTCTATCAATGTCTTGACCATCGTGCTGGTCGAGGTGAATGTCACCCCGATGCCACTAGAGTTGACGTCCTTGGTCGCGGCTATTCTGAGGAATTGAGTGCTGCACTGTTTAGTTGGGTTGTGGCTTCGCTTAAGCAGTCCTGTATTGAAGTTGGAGATATGGAACATGTACGTCACTCTGGTGAGACTTTTTCTCGGACATTTTTATTCCTAATATTATTATTATTATTTATTTATTATTATTATTATTAATCGTTAATTATTTGTCCTTGCTTGCAAGTAGTCTTTATGAAGGGTGCTGGTTAAGGGATCCCCAATGTATTGAACTGCTATTGTTGTGTTATTAAAGTGCATAAACTGCTTCTCATGACAGACACAAGAACTTCATTGCAACTAAGAGGCCTTTCAATGAATCCATGTGATTTCTATGCCTTAAACAGTTTCCTGTTTTGTTTCAAAACTAATTTAATTAATTCAGCATTGATTTACTGTGAAGTTTTGTTTAGTACTGAAATAAAAATGTAAAATTGTAAAGCTAAAATATGTTTAATAATAGTGACAATGCAGCAACTGTTGTAACTGCTGACACTGAACCAATTCTGTCTGAAAGTAATAAGTAAGCACGTTAAAAAGTTGTTTGCTGCTTTCTGATCACATCTTTGTGATGAAATTTGTAGAAGCATCTCTTAGCTAAGTGTGCATTAGATTAACTCGTTTTGTGTTCTATTCAGTCAGTTGTCGTCTTCCGATCATTAAGAGGACGGTATGTCAACTGGACAAAATGCCTGTTGCCAGGAACATTGACTTTAATAAGGTATATGACAGCTTCCAGTCCATTCAGCCTATTTGCTGTAGCAGAAATCGCCCATCTTCAAACAGACTACTTTGTTTTTAACGTGAATGTAAGTCATCAGCTAATGTAAATTCACGGTGCTGTTTTGTGATTGGATGCTATTACAGAGGGATTAGTTATAATCATCCTAGTGACTAGAGTTAGAATGTGATCGTAGCATCAGACAAGTTGTTTTTAAAAATTTTCTTCTGGTGATGTAAAAGACAGATGTCATGTGAATTTTTATTGTGGCTCAATAGAAGGGCAAGTAGTCATGTGTGCCTTCCTTTGGTTTCTTCTAATTGTCAATGCTGATTTTAAGCTTGCTGGAGTGTGGTACTCGTATTACATCTTGCAAGGTGCTACGCCCATTGATTACTCCACAAAGATTCTTCAGCCAACGAGGATTAAAACTTATTCAGCCATCTTTCGTTTCTCAAGGTAATGCAATTGGTCAAGGCGACTGAATGTTGGTTTTCGGTGTATTGCTGATTCTTTATTATGATATCTAAAATGTGCTGTCAAATGAAGAGCACGGTATGTAGCTGCTTCAACTCATGGTTCCACTGTGACACTGAGCATAATTAAACATAGTACAACTTCATTTCAAGTAGTTTTTAGTCAAAGTATTGACTCAAGCATTTATGGTTATTGTTTACTCTCCATGGAATGCCACACCTAATTGATTCAACTGATTACTCCTCTTGTTGATTTGCCTGGAACATAAAGTACAGTGTGACAATTTGACGGTTCCTTTTGTGCTGTCTGATCAGTTTTGACCTGAATATGTGCATCTATCGAAATGATTGACGGTCTGCGTTGCTTTACAGAAAAGATGAATGCCTGTCGGTGCAGACAGCAACGGTTGTGCCTCGCGATGACCTCTCCTTGCACGCTGATTTCGATGCCAAGTTCAAATCTTATACTTGTATGTACAAAGGAGTTTTTCATACCAAAAAATTTTTATTTGCTGTGAAAAACATTTTGTTACTCAGTGATAGTATGGTTAATTCCATTTATTTCTTGATTTTTATTATTCAAGGTCTAACTGATGACTTAATTTTTGGAACCAGGTTTACACCCTCAAGCCATACAACTGAATTTTAGCACACAGATGTTGCATTCTTGCTAGTATAAAAATATAACTAGACAGGCCCAAGGCATCAGACTTTATGTGTCAAATCACGCACATATATATACAGAAGTGGCAGCTAGGAATTGCTCATTGAATATGTTAAGCGCATTAACCCTTTAACTGGGGATCCCGGATATATCCGTCCATTTTACATTGAGTTACAGTTAAATACACGGTGAAGGGGTTAAGATTCAATTGGCTGTGTGTTAATCTATTTTTGTCACAGCACGAATCCGAGTTCTCTACACCGACTACAACTACGCACTGATCTACACGTGCACTGATGAAGAACTTGCTGGCGGTCAGTGTCCAAGTGTTCACAGACATGTCGCTGTCTACGGACGTCGCAAAACTGGTCAGGTACCGGAAGACGTTAAGGAGAGGATTTTTGCCGCTGCAAACGAGGCGTGCGTTTACGAAGAAGACTTTGTTCCAGCGACTCACGTTGGTCAGTCGGAGCATTTGTTCTGTTTTCTTATTTAATTATTTGTTTGCATTTTGTTTATTTATTTCTTGTTTATTTCTGTAGGAGTAACGGTGGCAGTGTGACATACACTGTATAGGTTGATGTTCAGCGTGATGTAAATTGCAATTTTATAAATGCATTTTAAAATAAAATAATAATAATGACAATAAAATGCAATACAGTCTGACCATTTTGGTCAGACAGTACCGTGTTACCAGACAGTACCAGGTTACCAGTACCAGACAGTACCAGCATAGAAATGGCAAATTATTGACAAAGCATTTGCACACAAAATATACAGGCTCATACAACAATCAGTTTGTCTAATGCTGGTATTGCTGGAAAACAGAAAGGGTTTGTGAGAAAGTTCTCAAGAAAAGGCTGATGGAAACGGTTCAGTTTTCACAATGGACTACGTTTTTTTTACAGTTTTCCAATTATAATTTTCTAATGATAATTAATTATGATAGTGGTTCTTATGATATGAATGTTTTTGTTTTATTATTACTATTATTAAAATTAACTGTGAAAATTAAACATGTATGAATGGCTGTTAAATGTCTACACTTTGAGTTGATTAAATTTGAGATGTATGTATGTATGTATGTATGTATGTATGTATGTATGTATGTATGTATGTATATGGCTTAGAACTGTAAGCAGAGCATAGCCAAAGACAAGGTCGCTTTATGCAGAATTAAGCGGAATTTATGTTATGCTCTTGTAGCCGAGTGTGATATTCCATATTCTGGTCGCCACAGTTGTCGTCTTGATCACATTATTACACACGATGAATTTGAGTTGCGAGAGGCAAGTGGAGATATTCTATAATATTTTTTTATGTTTCTATACCGGATAATATGTTATCTACTCTATGCTAGTGCTTCTGCTTCTTCAAGACATAAATGTATATGATGCTATTTGTACATATATTCTGAGTGGACAGAATTTTGAAGCGCTTTCAGTGACCCTTAGACACTTTATCCCATAAACATTTTGAGTGAAAACAAATTATCTGAATGCCTTTCTTTTAAAGGTGGCTATCAGTTAGACTGTGGCGGTTTGATCGAGGCACATTGTCTGCTTTATTTTTTTCTCTGTCAGATATATGGAAGTTGGCAGCTGTTGTTGCATACGACCAATCGAAATTCTACTCTAATGGCCGAGTCCATCCGATTCAGCCCGGGTCTGGGTGGCATCATCAAATACACAGTTTCTGGAGAAGACAGGTTTGCATTTCTGTTTGATTTTAGTCATTTCAACTCTTTGTTCATGCCGAACAACTATTTGCGGCAATAAGATTGAACAAGGCACCTGCTTTTCCAATTTCATTGGATGAAAGTCATCAATGAATGGATTAAATTTAGATCTCAATACATTCAGTCCTACCTGCTTAACCCTTTAGTTCTCAAAGGCCAATATTTTTTTTGCTTCATAACTGTTTGGTTATAAGGATCACTGTGATCAGAGGGTTAATATCACTCACTGTTCACAACGTTGTACTTTAAAGTTACAGCGTTCAATTCATGTTTAGATTCTATCAATGTCACCGCTACTTAATACCATACAATTTGAAAAATACCTTGACTTAACCAGGTTAGACTGCACTGAACTTCTGCCCCATACATGTTGTCAGATACTTACATGAGTGCACGTGGTTGGCCTCTTTGCAGCCTTGGTCTGTGCCAGAGATTAGACGAGACAATTGGACCCGTGGACGGTCAAAATGCTACTTTCTATATCACGGCAGATGGAAAACCCATGCGTTAGTTTCAATCATTTTAAATTGACTGTTGTAAGTTCAAAATAAGTTTAGCCGTGCTCTATCTTAGTCATTGCTTCTGTGATATTTTGCTTATTCCGGCTGTAGCAGCCAGGTCACTGCACCATTTGAAAATTTATGTAGCGCCTTTTCTGAGAGTTTATGCCAAGATGCTCCCATTACAATGTATTTTGAGTTGATAGCTGATTGTATTTGAAATCATTTCCATGTTTATTGTCTCCTTAGATCTGATGAAGATTCTGTTCATGAACTCTCAGTATCTCGTCTTGTACATCTGCCATGGGTCGTTGTCCTCTGGTCTTGAGGTCTGTGAAGAGGGTGAGGATGAGGTGAAGATCTTTGGCAGAATGTCGATCATGAGCCTCAGCTCCCGTAAGATGCTCATCGACATCATTTGGTCTCGTGTTTGCCTCGGCCTTGAGTCCATGGTCAGCATCAAGTATAACTGTTAGTATTAACGGTGTCATTTTATTTTATCTGTAAGAAATTTGTGTAGTCATAGATTATTTATTGCATGTTTCATTATTGGCCAGTAAAGTAAAAATATTGTGAGAATGTGTTTTTGATTTTTGTGTTTTCATCTGTTTTCCAGCCAAATGTGATTTGCCTTCTGACTGTGATACTGAAGACTTTCTAGTGGCAGAAAATTTTGATCCACAAAAGGTGAATTCTACGTTATTATTGCATCTAATACATTATATCTTTTGTTCATCTTTAGCTTCTTTTGACTTTATGTTATGGAATGGTTCTTATATTTCATGTAGTTTAAAAGAAAGCATGTGCTGACTGTAAAATTTCAATTCTATTGATCTCTTATTGTGTGATAGTTTTATATGAAGTGTGTGTTTTAATTGATCCAGGTGGCTGGAACTTGGCAGGCACTTATTCGTTCTTCGTTCCGTCTATCAAGTACTCTGCCAAGTACTGCAAATTTTGCTCCAGCTGGGAACAATGGATTTCACGTAGTTAGAGTCTCGGAACAAAGGTATGAGGAATAATTTCAAGAGGGTTTCATTTTATCAGCTTCACCTTTGGTTTATCTGTTGATAAGTTTACTTATTGCCGCCAGATTATGTGATGTTCCATTTCTGTCAGTTTCTCGGTTTCTGCTTAAAATTCTATTACTTCCATTGCTATATCTCCATGATATTTTACTGCCATGGTTATCAACATGGGCAGTTTAGGGAAGGCAACATATCCACAGAATCACTATACATTGGGTGAAAAATGTTAGATTGGAATCTTTGACCGTCCCACCATCACTGCTCTGCCAATTGATACAAGTCCTCTATGTCAGAATATGATGTAAGTACTGTCTCTAGTAAGTGATTTCAGTGCTGGATTAATTATCAGAGTGATGATTTTCATGCTTCATGTCCTGGTTTTTGCTTTTTGAAGTGGCAATAACTGTCATGTTGAACGACTTGTGATGAATCCTGTGGAAGGACTGCCCGGCATCTACCAGACTCAGTATGACAGTGTTGAGAATGGATGTAAGTCTCAATCTGCAAAATTGTTAATCTTCTGTCGCCACTGATGTGATAATGCATCCACCTATAGTCAAATGAAATCAAGTCTAAGTAATTAACTTCTGTAGTGCCATTTTCATGCTGCACTTGGCTTAAGTCATGCAGTAATATACTGAAGGAATAAGGTGTTCCAGAGGACAGATGGACAAGCCAGAAAACGAACCACAATGAAAAGGAATCCATTGATGGCTGCAAGTCTTTATCAGCTTCATGTTGGCAGATAATTAATAAAGGCAGAGAAGGATCGTCACCCAACCTAGGAATAGCTTAACCTGAAAATTTAATAATACAGTAATAATTCCCTTGATGCTTGTAGTAATGCATTGTAATATTATAATATATAACACAAATGTGCTATTGATATATGCATAGGTACCGTAATATTTAGATAATTTCAAATTAATTAATGAGATATGTAATACATCTGTTGTGATATGTAGTAATGATATTTCAAGAATTGTATTACCATTACATACAGTATAAGTAAGTAAAACGAAATTTGTATAGCACTGCCTGAAAACTTTGGCAGTGCACCAGTGCAGTTCACGAGTGCTCTGTATAGTATGAGTGCAGGGCCTTTTATTGCTCAAGGGCTAGAAATTGAAACTGACTGGTATTTGTTATTTCCTGTTGTTGCATGGTATTATTGATTGAGCTGAACTGTCCTACCCCATAATATCAAATGACTGTGGACAGCTATTACAAATGCTATTTCTGTTTAAATATATTTAATTTCTTTTTTCTTTATGTGCTTTTTACAGCAATTGCTCAAACTCTGTTCCTTTACGTCACCGATCGTTACTTTGCGTCGCTCGACTGCTTCGGGGTGTTGTCGAGTGAGAACGAGTGTACGTCTGAGAAAGTCGAGCTGACTGTTTGGGGCAGGAACTGGGACCTGGGTTCTGAGGCTAGAAGAACTCTTCTTCAGATCATTCAAGACAAGACTCTTCGCTGTTACGCAATCCATGCGATGGTCGATGTAGAAATGAACGGTTGGTGTCCAGATTTTTGCATTCTTTTGTATTTTGAACCATAGTTCATTTGACAAATTTGTCATTTTGCATTAGCTTCCTTTTATAACGTGTCTGTCTTTCATTCAAGAACACATAAAAAAACTGGATCAGAATTTATGTATGTATGTATGTATGTCAGTATATTTGGTATGGGATGGCTTTGAAGGCGTATTAATTCGAATTTAGCGAGAATATTCATTTTCTTAATCATCGTATTTTGATTGTTTAAAATGCAATCTGTGAACTTCTGAATTTTATCAGTTGAAAAATAATATATGAGAATAGGCAGAAATCTTACTATTTTGAGAATTGTAAAGGGTATAAATTTCCAGCCTTTACTTTCTTATTTCCATAATGTGAAAAAGTAATCTGAAATTTTGGGGGTCATAAGCCAACTCTGCCTTCTTTGAATCCACCGCTGATAGCTGCAGTCAGTTGAAAGTTGATGATTATTTTGATTTTAGATGATTGTGAATTACCCTCAGATGTTTGCAACATGGATGAGTTTGCTTTGGAAAAGGACTTTGATGGTCGTATGGTAGGGATGAGACAGATTTTTAGAAAAATTGACGGCATATTTGTTTCAAGGATTTTACGATTCATCACTCACTATGTCCATGGCTATTTGTGTTTACCAGTTGTCGTTCTCTCTAATAAAGCTACTTTTTATCAGAAGTTCTGTTTCTTTGTAATGTTACCTAATAAGAGTTGCTTTCTATTCTCTGAAGTGTTTTGCCTCCTACAGATGCTGGGACAGTGGCATTTGATTTCAAGATCTACGCTTTACAAGAACCTCATCAGGATTGGCGATATGCGGATAACTCTTAGCGGGGATACATATCATGCTGTGTTTGCTGGTAAAAATGGGTGAGTTTGAAAATTTAATATTACGATGGATGTTAGGCTAAAAAAGATTTTATTAATAATTGATTATAATTAATTATAGTATCGGTTATGAGCTAGGACTTTGAATGTTTTACAGAGCAAATTTTATCAGGATTTTGTTAGAAAATGGATATTCTGGATGAAGTATAATGGCTGTAGTTGTTTTGGATTTATAAGAGAATTAAGCGAATGGTAAAAGATTTTATTTTCTGATACTCAGGAGTGAATGCTTTGAAATGAATGGATCAATGAAGTCAACTACAGAAGGAAATTCCACTTTTATGCTCACCTCTGACAATATCCAGAGTTAGTTTTATTGACATCATAATAATTATTACTAATAGTTTTTGATCAGTTTTAAGATTAATTTGTGAGATCTGTAATTGTTCTATAGAGCCAGTCTGTCTACTCTGGTTCAGGTCTGGGTGTCAGAGATTGGAAATATTCTTATCCAAATAGGCAGAAATTGCTACGTATTAGAAAATTTTCTTCCATGTCAATGGCTATTTTTTGCCTATAGCCATATGCATGGCAACACATATAGAACTTATTCTTTTATAGGCCTATAACTTTTGATTTCTTGAGAGGAGGGACTAAATCTTTGAGTTGGGTGGTCCAGAGGGCTAGCACCCTCTACTGAAATAGGCAGAAATTGCTACGTATTAGAAAATTTTCTTCTATGTCAATGGCTATTTTTTGCCTATAGGCATATGGGCAAAACATATAGAAGGTATTCTTTCGTTGGTGGGATAAGTTGGGTAGGCTTAAGCCCCCTACCCTAGCCTTTAATAAAATCCACCTATGGATGATGCTAAACTTATATCAGATGATGCCTAATACTCTTTGTCATCTGTAGCAATGACAAAGGTGGTCTACTGGTCGGAGGAGTATCTGCTTCGCTTGGACTGTGTTGGTGTTTCATCTGCCGTTGCGTCGTGTCATTCGAACAGAAGTGGACTTCAATTGTTGAGTCGGACAGGATACATGGATGAGGACACGATGAGTCATCTAGTACGAGTCACGCGTGAAAGAACTCGGTCATGCGTGAAAACTCGTGATCTGGAACCAGTGCCATTTGCCGAAAGTTAGTTTACAAAGGAACTGATCTACGATAATGAAATTTTAATTGTTTATCTTATTATAAATTTGTTTGTTTTTTTAGAATACCATATGTATTTTTAGAGCATTTAGCTCCAGCTTATCAGATTAACCAAACAGAAAGTCATTCAAAGTGTTGAACTTGTAAATGCCTTGGTATCGAGTCATCTTTACTTAACAATGTCAATGCGGCCATCTTCTGACAAAGCTTATTGCTTGATGCTAAATTCACTGTGTGTTTATCATGACCTTGATATATTGATTTATTCTGGTTTTCATTATTCAGTTCTAAACTTTCTGAAATTCGTTTACCGACATAGGTTCGTGCGTCTTGCTCATTGTCTTCCTCCGGATCTGATCTAAGTGTTTGATTTTGCTATCCTCTCCTAAGTTGTCCTCTCCTGTCGTGAACTGATCTTTCTGGAACAGTAATTCATCCTGATTTGGTATTCATCGATGCCTTTGGAATTACGATAGCGTTACCATACGATGCATGAATTTATTGATTGCTGGACTAAATATTTTATGAGAATGTGCTTTGCTATTTACTGAAGATGTCTGTCCACATTCGTCACCAGCGGAGGGAGGAGAGGCTTGCAGCTATGACGAAATCCAGCTCACTGACCCACTGAACCTAGATCAGGTGCAGTTAATTTACTGAAGTTCTTTCAGCAAAACTTTAATAAACATTGGTTTCCACGCTCATCGTGGAATGTAAAGTGTAGGGTATGGTGCTTTGCCTGTATATTAGTCATGAGTCAGAAATGCTGTGATTTTGTTATTTCTTCACATTGAAGTTGATTGCCATGTGTGATGCGGTGTCTTTCTTTGCCAGATCAATGGACTTTGGTTTCAAGTGTTGAGAAGCAATAGAGTGCAAGAATTGTTTGAGGATTCTGTCGTTTATCACTTGACTGTCAAGGACAGAACTGTTGAAGTCATCTGTGCAGCCTATCGAGGGTGAGCACCGATATCTCTTTGTCCTATTCAGTCTTTCTTTATAAGCGTGTGGGCAATTTTGGAATAATGGAGAGTGCCAATAATTAACAGAAGGAAGACCACTCAAGGAACGGTGTGTGATGATAATGAATGAATCTGAGTCACAGAACAATGAACAGGAAAGAATGGCAACAAACTAAACATGGCATTATGCACCAATGGATGATGATGATGATGATGATTATGATGATTATGATGATTGATATATAATTTGCTAATTTATTTGCTTAGTAGTGATTGTAAAATGTTTGAACTTTGCATTTTCTAATGAGTCTTTTATGCAGTTAAAGATTTTATTTGTTACTGTTGTGTCATCTCTGTTGTTGCTATGTTTATTAGAAGCAATGTGTTTTCATTGGATTGATTTTCTTTTTGTAGTTCTGCAGAGAATCGTAGTTGTGTTTTCAAAAATCAAATTGCAAAAATCTCACCCCGTGATAGCTCACAGTGGAGCACTTTGATTGATGGCCAAAATGGTAAGAAACTGCTTATGTACTAACGAACTATGTCAACACCAGGTTTTTGTCCTCTTGCCATCTTAAGATTAGATTATTTTGTACTGAGTAAATCATTGATTAATCATCTGTGCAGAAACTCTGGTAATAATATATTTAAAATACAGATTGTGCTTTAAAACTCTTGTTATGTGAATCATTTATAGACTTTGTGATTAACTAATATGTGACTGTTTGCAGTATTGTGAACTTTGAAAAGCAGGGACTTGGTATCATTTTAAAAATTTTGCTTTTAAGTGGCCGTCAAATTATGCCTCTGTTTCTGGAATGTAATCGGCAGAAAGAAGTTGAAACCGTGTTGAAGAACTGAATTTCAACAGATGACAAAATGCAAATGGACACTTTAAGCATTGACTGGTTAATTATTTGACAGGTTTAATGAGCACCAAAGAGTTAGACAAATGATGGCTTGGAGTTTTTATGGTGCACTTAGCATGAGCCAAGCTACACTACAACTACGTTGCATGTGCAAGAGAACTGGTTTCAATCAGTCAATAAGTGCATTTGTGATGAACTGAGGTGCATCAACATATTCAAGAAACAAACCGATTAATTAATGGATGATTTTAGGAGGATATGAAATTATGAAAAGCTTTCTGTCTTCTGTGGCTAATCTCTGCATTATTCTGTGTGTATTTTTGGCTTTTTGCAGGATTTTCATCACTTTTTTTGTATTCTCTTATGTAGACACAATAAAGCTGATCTACCTGGATGAAGACATTTTTGTTACTTACGAATGCTTTTCAAATAAGTTCGACAGTCACCGCTACTGCCACCGTGACTTTGAGCATCTCCAGGTGTCGCACCGTCGACGTCACATCAACACCGTTGAACTCCGTCGTATCATTGATATTGTCACCAAGAAGACTTGTTTCTCTCAGTCGGAACTTGTTATGGCAAATCACACAAGTAGATATTATTTCTTTAGTTATTATTATTATTACTAGTTAGTCTTAATTAATTAGATTTTTCATTTATCAAGATGATTTTTAGCATTCTTTTCTCCTGCATGGCATTTAAAAATTATGTGATCTCATATTGTGTGAAGGTATGGTAGTAATTGTGATATACTGTAAGTATATAATTTGTTTGACATTACTTTTTACTAAGTTTACTAATTTTACTATTACTTGCAATGATAAAGGTGATTTGCTTTGGCGCATAGAAGCTTTTTAAGTTTTATAGTTAGAGTCGAGCTTAAATTTGATAACATTTTAATGAAAATCTTTCTTTGACTAAAATAAATAAATGTCCTACTTCTTCTTTAGGAAAATGTGAGGCTCCTGGTATCATTAACTTAGGTGAGTCAAACAAACAAGAGTTTTATGGTCATTTTCTTTTCTCTTCTTTACCTGCTTTCTACTGCTACATTTTTTACTTTATTTCACGATGGCAATGTTTATCTGTGCATCAGCCACTGTTGTTTCTTTTTCACTTGCAGATTATTCAATTGGGAAGTTGTGTGACGTTGAATCCTACAAAACAGTTGTGGATTTTGATCCTCAGCAGGTGATTGAACTTTGCCCATTCTCATTACGCTGTTTTTAGTTGGGTGTTGCATTACAAAATTGCATTACGACCTTGGACCGACCTATGGATTTTCTACCACAAACTATCACAGACACTAATTCTCACTCTTAAATGAAAATTGACTGATGCTATATGCATTATTATAGCAGTGCTAAAGAAGTTTTATGATTGATTGATTGATTAATTGATTGATTTATGGTTGATCTTAAAGATTTTGTGGACCTTAACTAAACAGTAACAAAGAAAGAATGACATTTATCAAAATTGGCGAATAAATTGCTGTCGTGGTTTACTCTTTGCTTCCAGTATATTAATTAGCTACAGCTGACATTTTGTATTTCTATTCTAATTTTCATTCTGTATGTTTTAGTTAACTGGCATTTGGTATGAGTCAGAGCGGACAAGACTCTCCAGTGGGAAGCTCTGGGAGTCGGGTATCTTCAACTTCTCTCTGGATTCATCAGGATCTCTTCGATTCCTCTACAGTGGTACGGTTGCTGGACACTGCGTGGGACCCATCGAAGGTCACTTGAAATTGACTCAACCAGATGGCGCTTCATCCGATTTCATCCTTACGATTGGACCAGGAGATCAGAATGACCATCCATGGGCGATCCACTGTAAGCGAAGATGCAGTTGAATTGTTATTTAACCCTTTCGCCTCAGCAATCTGTATAACCAATATGTTATGAAGTCGAAATATCGACCTTACATGGCTAAGGGGTTAAGGGCAGATGACCAACTTAGCAGCACACTGTCTGTTGTGTTACAGCATCTCTTATTGTCATTGTTGTTATCTATTCTTTTCTATTCTGTTTTTTTGTTTTTCTGTTTTTAGGCATTGTTCATTGGTCATTGACATAGGATAAACAAATTAATGCTACATTTGTGCATAGTGTTTATACTGAAGAGTAGTTTAATTTTATAGGTTATTCTTTGGAATACGTTAATAATTGATTTCGTTTAACAGATCGTTTGAAAATCTTATATACGGACTACAACAGTACGGCCGTCATGTATTCCTGCCACAGCGTCACTGACGACGGGAGATGTCACTCGGCGGCAGAGCAGATCTTCATCATGAGTCGTCAGCCAAAACTTGACGATAATATTCTTGAGCGAGTTTATGAAGTCATCAGAAAGTCGCTTTGTTTTGACGTTCTTGACTTTGTTAAGCCTGCTTATGAAGGTTTGCAATGTCCCCTCAGTATCAGATAGTTTTGTCTGTTAAATCTTATTTATTCAGCTTATATGTAATCGCTTCCTGCGTTCTGCTTTCTTCTATTCGTGATTTCAAACCGCTGCATTTCTTGCTTATGGTAAAAACCCTTGTTATTATTACTTTTAATCTTTTTGCTTCTAATTTTTTGTCTGTAGAAAACATCAAATTAAAAAGACAATGCGTTGAAACTGTATTACATTTCTTTTTTAGCCAACTGCTACAGTTTCATATCCGGCAAATGTAAGTGTCTTTACTTGTTACTGTGCTGTGTGTTTCAAATACTGTTGACTTGAAGATCCTTTGGAAAACAATGACTCATTAATTTTTCATTTGGAATCCCTTGTATCATGATATAACAATTGATAACGACAGATGATGATTATGATGCATTCTCTGTTCTAAGGCAGATCCAATTGGCCTTATGCCCCCCCCCCCCCCGCCCCTGAGATAAGACGGTTAATGTGGTCTACCATTTCCTTTCTCACAGACAATGTGGTATTATCAATTTGCCCACAGTTGCTATGCAGTGGCTAAGATTCGAAGCCAAGACTCTGGCTGTATGACAAGAACCTATACCACTATTCCATGACAATCCTGGTATTGCAATTATGTTTTGTAAAGCTGTATTTTACAGCATCTTATTCTGATTATCGCCATAGTCCTGGTATTAGGCTGTTGTTTGTCAAGTGTTGTTTTTCATTATCAGACGTGGCTCAGGAGATAAGAGCGCTCAACGGTCGTCATCCAGGTCTTACTACCCAATCTTCTGCGGAAATTCCGGGAGGCTCATCGTTGCCGTTAGCAACTCATCCGAGTGAGTGTGGTTTTCTTCTTTGTTCTTGCCACTTTAAAGAAATTCTTTGGCTCTTATTTCATGAAGTTTATCTCACATATTTTTATAGCTACTAGATTTTACAAGTTTATTTTATGTTTATTCTTGTGAAATATTAACAAAATGGCATTGTTGTGATGATTGCACTGGTTCGTAAAAAAGTTGATGACTTTTGAGGCTATTTAATTACTAATCTTCATGTCAATTGGTAGACTGACTTCTTGCTTACGGATGAAGATTCAATTGTGGTTTTTTATTGTGAATGTTTCTGCTGTTTTTGTTTCTGACAGACTGTGACAACATACCGTGCTTCAACAGTTGTTCATCTGTAATCGTCAGTGGATGTGAGATTTGCAGTTGTCAGAATGGAACAACCGCTGTTGTTAGCAACTTTGTTACCGGTCAGTAGTTGCATTTGCAATGATACAACATGTTTATAACATCTTAGTTGTTGTTGTCCGGTCATAGAATATTAAGCTAATGAAACATTATGGCCATATTAATGGAATTTGGTTAAACTTTAATCTAATTTCTGTGCAATTTAAAATATATGCATATATGTAGTGCTTTGATGATAATAATGAATAGTCATCAGCCTAAAGCACTTCACAGCTAAGTTAGTGTTCACTCCACATGTGAGTGTCTGGATATTGAACCCAGATTGACAGCAGGCAGAACTATAGCTATTGCTATACCAGCTGAGCCATTGAAGCACCAATTTGATCACTTTATGTAGCACCTCTTTTAATGAAAAATTAGCATAACAGGATGATTACAGATTTGTATTTCTGCTTTTTATTTGACTTACTGGTTTTTGACAGAGTATGTCATACAAAGTTTAAGCTCATACGTCAAAGACCCTTAATGTTTGTGTATATATTTCAGTTAGTTGTTGAGCAAAGTGTTCTGGTTCATTTGTTGATATTGATCATTGGTGGTCTCTGGTAATGGTTGGATTGCTAACTTACTTATCTCCATTTTATTGACCCTTGATTTGTTCTTGCAATTGCTCAATATTATACTTGTAGAACTGCAGATCACCCATCATCCACCGTTGAACACTGAAGTGGCAGCCAACGACACCGGTTCATCAGACGAATGTGAGTTCCAAGCTCGAAAATCTCTTCTGCATTTGAACGATTCGCATAATCTGAACTGATGCTTTGTTACAAGTGCCTTTATTGTGAACGGTGATTAATTAGATTGCTTTCTGTTTGTTTCAGTGTGTGCAATTCCAATGTGTCAGATCCATTGCCCAGATGGTTATGCAAGGGATGAGAGAGGATGTGAGACGTGCAACTGTGCTGTTCCCACGGTTCCTGTTCAGGAATGGAAAATTGAGAAAGATAATGGCTTTGATCCTTCAAGTAATTTCATGTCTTTTTATTCAAGGAATGTTCAGGCATTCTTACTAATTAATGGCAGAAGTGTTTGAGTTTATTTATGAAATATTTTATCGTATTTTGCACAAAATATAATCGATATTACTGATAGTTTAAATTTATGTACTTGTTTCAGTGTGTGCAATTCCAATGTGCCAGATCCATTGTCCCGATGGTTATGCAAGAGATGAGAGAGGATGTGAGACGTGCTACTGTGTTGTTCCAGCTCAAGATTTGAAAAATGAGAAAGAAAGTGATTTTGATCCTTCAAGTAATTTCTTGTCTTTGTTTTAGCAATCGCTCATTAATTTTTGCATTGGGAATGAATTTGAATAAATGGGTATCCGGGAACCCAAGTACCCATTGGAGTCCTATTACCTGGGCACTAAAATTGGGTACGGGGGTCGGGGTGAAACGTGACAACTCCCCTCTGTTCGTTGCAACTAGGCACATTGGTTGCAGTGCCCGGAGGGGGAGCATCACACCATTATGTCACCCTCACCCTCCAGTCCCTGATAGAATCATTAGTTGCAGCAACCAGAGAGAGGTGGTTATTTAGTTGAATGTAGAGATAAGAGGCCACAATGGAGATTTTGCTAGTGTATGTATCCTGGTACCTGTACAAAATTTGGACAGGTACCTGGGCAGCTTTCAACAAAAAATGACAGCCCTAAGAATAAAACCTGTTCATGTTTATCAATTAAAGAAGAAGTGTTTGAGTTTATTTTCTAAATCAATAGTTGATAATTCTCTTGTCTTATATTACACATGACATCCTTGACTGGCTGGCTATCTCACTGACTGTTTCACTGTCTGTATTTGCTTCAGTGTGTCCCATTCCGATGTGTGCAAACTATTGTCCGCATGGCTATGCAAAGGACGACAGTGGCTGTGAAACGTGCAACTGTGCTCTTCCCACTTCTGCGCCTCAAGAACTGAAATTCAAAAGGGACAGTGACTTTGATCCATCGGGTGATTAACCCCTTAACTGGGTGCCCCGAGTAACGCTCGTCCATTTTACATTGAGTTACAAATAGTTGCCCAGTTAAGGGGTTAATTTATGATTATTCTGATATTCAATCATTCATTCCACGCTTCACTATATTAGTGTACTTGTGCATTAGTCCATGGCCTATGTCTGTGGTGTTTCAATTGTCAAGATGGTGTAAAAATAACTACAGAAAGTTTCTTTGAGGCAAAATTGGGTTGTCTTTGCATATATTATGTTCTAGTAAACACAATTTAAAATTAGATTATATTAAGTTAGCTTTAAAGAATTCTGTTTAACCAAATTATCTGTAGTACGGTTAAATTCTGTGTTTAAAATATTTTATTAAATGACATCTAATCTGATTTTAAAATTATATAGCACCACTTCATAATGCATGGAAGCATCAGTCAGTGGACCACCAAATGAAAATCACACAGGATCTAGGTCATTTCCGGTTCATTTTAGTCTTTCTAATTTCATTTTGATCTTTATTTTATGACGTAGAGTGTGCAATTCCAATGTGCTTCAATCAATGTGACCAGGGTTACACTTTGGACGAGAGAGGATGTGAGACATGTCACTGTCTAACTCCTAAGGCTGATGCAGGTTCAGATATGCATTATCAAAATTTCAATTATTTGTCAAAATTGTCAGTGTCAGAATATTTTTCATTATAACAATAGACGGATGTTATTGTGTCAGCCTGACTAAAGCTTAAATGATTAAACTAGTTTATTGTTTTATATTTTAATTAACAATACTAATTCTCTAGATATTTTTGTTGTTATTTCTACTTGACTGAAATCCCGATGTAATTCCCGAAATTAGTTTAGTGTATTTTCCAATATATGATAGGAAAGTAAGTGAGTATTAATTAAACAGTTCCCATTAAATATACTTCACTGTCTATTGCTTCTTGAAAGTACCTCAAAGTAATGCATATGGTACCTAAGTCTGTATTTGCTACACAGTTTTGGATAAGCTATTTGCCAGAGAGGGAAGGATTTGAACCTGTGGCCAAAGACACTTGTTACCACTGCACCACTAAATCCTCTTGAACAGTGTTATTCCATTTAATTCATTCTCTTAGCAGTGCCAGGCTCTTACTTGTGGCACATTTAGTCCCTCAAAACAGACTTAATTGCCAGTGAATTTTTGCAATCAATGAAACTGCATTACAGATGGTATTGAGGGTTTCTGACAATGACAATGATATCCATTGTTAACATATGTGATTGCATCTATCTATCTGTATTTGATAGTGACTACTGCACGCTCTGATTTGGCTACCAATCATCGAGATGACAACGTTGCGATAACACCTACTGAGGTGATTCACAAGGAAACTCCAATTCCAGAGGAAGAACTGGAAACTTTAGTCGATGAGGTGAACATTCCAGAAATTGATTCCATGATAGAAGAACAGAGAAAGGCAAGAAACGCTAAAGATCTGGACTTAGGACAGAACTGAGTTTGTCAAATGAAGAACACAGAACACTGTTCAGTTGACTGCGATTGCCATTAAGGGATAGAACCCAGAACACGGTTCAAACTTTTCAGCCCAAAATAGCAATTTGTTGGGCAAAGCCTGCTATATATTGCTTTAATAAATAAATTAGTGACTTAACTATGAACCATGAGCTTAAGAACCTGAATACTTTAACTCTTTTGATGCGGAATTATTTCAACACTAGGACGTTGACATTGACTTTGTCAACGCCCACCCAAAATAGTTAAACTGCTAACAATTTACTCAAATGGCTGATATACAATGGATGCTGATGAGGGGCCGTCTGTGAAGTACGTCACGCCTGAGGGGGAAGGGTCAGATAAAGTGAGTTTGTGACGGGGAAGGGTAAGGACCAGCGTGACGTCACACATTTAGTATAATTAAAACCTTAAATATGCCTGATAGGAGGTATAGTAAAAGTTTTTACTTCATTAACACTTTTTTTACCAAAGGTGCATGAAATTTAGGCCTCATTTATATTCTTTATCATTGTCAGAAGTTGAATATCTGTTTTGCTGCTGAAAATCCAATGAGAAACTGAAACTTAGTATGTCAAATAGAAAACCTGTGCGGTGCAATTTATGGACACTGATCCGAGCTGGACCTAATCGTGGTATTTTTGCAAAACCAATGAGATATTTATATTGTGATGGGGATTTTGTGGTGATTTTGGACTTAATAAATTGGACAGAATCAATTGGTCGTGGTCATATAAAAATAGTTAACTCTTGATAAATTACAAATGATTTTTATAGCAAAAAGTCAAACACATGTTTTATATTGCTGTAATTGTGGAAAGTGGAATTCGATTCAGGTTAAAATCTAAGCATACAGCATTCTGCAGCAATTAAAATAAAACACAGGCCAGATGAAAGCATGAGGAACTGGTTGAGCATAATATTGGGAAACCACATTAAAACAGGAGCAATAAGTACAAATATGAACTAAAGTTCTTCAACATGAAAGCTAACTCAACAGAATATCTGCTTTTTAAAATAAGTGTACATGCATTATTCTTTCTTCATCTTATGAAATTAATATGGAAAATGTCAATGCTGGCAATACTGACTAAGAATTACACTGTATTTATGCATGGGCATGAACTTCTATTAGACCGCTATGATCAACATCCACCCACCCTCCACTTTCTGAGAGTCTAGGGCAGACTAGAGAAGGGAAAGGCATAGGGATTGGGCTCCCACTTTTTCATCCAACTTTACCACCTATGTATTTATGCATACTTAATCAAGTGGGAATCCGAAATACATGGGAAATAATGCATGTATACCGGTAATCAAATTCATCACCAATTATAACCCTGAGGACTTGTCAATTTTAAACACAACGATACAAAAAATCCATAAAATAGTCAGATCTGATACAAATCATGAATATATACTTTTAAATTTTAAAAATCGTGTGTGAACAATTTATAAATAATAAAAAAATGGCGCATCTGTATGAAGCACATGTGCAAGATTATAAAAATTTTCATTCACACAATTATTGCAGGTTTTACCAACAATACACTACTACAAAATGTATTATTTTAATATGTTCAAATGGCACCAAGTTGGTTCAGTTAAAGAGATAACAGAGATTACCAGTACAGTAAATTGGTAAATGGTAAATGTAAAACTATTTTCTATTACAGACTCGAATAATAGCTGTTAATTCTTTAACTGCAAAAATTGAGCAAGATGACCAAAAGACTAATAATAAGTATAATTGTGGTTTAAAATAAAGCTCAGAGAATCTAACACTATCAGTACTGTATGTCCAAATCACAGTGCAACCTTTAAAACTATTATAGTCTTTTATTACATCACAGTTTATAAAAAAAAACATTATGTGAACACATAGTTGACATTGAAAGCAGTTTTACTTGGTTTGGCAAGTAGGCCTTCTGCACATAAAATTGTTGTATATTAAATAATGCAACAGGAATAAGTAGTTGCAATTAACACTTGGCTAGTATAACATAACATAGATCACAGAATCACAGGGATCACGTTTGAAAATAAGAAATCTATGGCAGCCATTTTGCAGGCAAACTGTGCGTGTTTAAAATGCCATGACACTGCTGCGAGGTTCTTTAAACAGAAAAACTTTATTCCATAAACCGGCATTATACAAAAGCAATAGCTTCACAGTCTTTTAAAAACGAGTTTTCAAAAACAGCCTAGTTTCTACACTAAACTGTCCTAATTTCATAATATATCAACATTATTATAATAAATAAGTCTTAAAAGCAAAGAATGTCATGACAAGAATTAAACAAAAACTGAGAGCTGATGCAATTCCTAGAATGTTGGCTTATTCAGCGTTAAAAATGGTCTATAAAGTCTTAAGATTACGTAGAAAAATTCCAAAAGAGTCGGAGTTTGTGACATAGTCCGGTAGTGAATTCCACAGTTCTGGATTGCCCCGAGTAACCGCAAACTTAGCCGTTTTGGACGGGGGAGGCGCAAGCAATTTGACTTGACTGCCAGATCTTAGCAGCCGACGTCATTCATGGGAATAGCATTAAGAGTGCAGCGGTCCGGATACTATAAAGCAACACCCGATTCAAAAACTGGAAGGAAGGAAACTGGGATGACACTTCTGAAACAACGTGTATAACTTCGACTGTCTTTACGTGTGTTCCGGATGATTTTTCAAACATTCAAGTAATTTTTCCACAGGCAACTGCTGTATGCAGATTTGATGAATAGCAGTGAAAAGAGGAAATCTAAAATAAGACGCGTAACCAAGATATCAAAACCAAAGAGATGCAAATTATGGTATTCTTGTCTTATATATTATTATTATAAATCTAAACAGCTATTCAAACAAGGCCTAACTATAAGTTCACGTCAACTCAGACTTTTCAATCGCTTAGGCTGTCCAGATTAGGCTGTCCAGATTAGATGCCTGGGCAGCATATGCAGCCATCTGTCATGGATGTCAGATTGACAGTGGCTTGACCGTTTCCTTGGCAATGCATTCCAGGGAGAACACCATTTATCTGGCTCAATCAAATATCTCATGACTGGATTAAAACCTACAGAGGCACATGAAGCTGCACAAAATAGAGAATATGGTGGAGGATGATAGCCACAACCACAACTGGCTTAACAAACATGATGATGATGATGATGATGATGATGATGATGATGATGATGATGCACACAGCAAATTCCAAATTATGCCAACAATCTGTGTTAATGTGCAGAAGAAACTGTTCTCTTACTGGTCTTCCAAATGTTTCTCTTTCAATATGTGGTTGACCTCGGCTGCTGTCGGTGGACCTTGCAGTTTCTGACCGTTTAGTAGCTCTCTTTCTAAATCTTCAATCGACTGAAAAGTTCAAATTTATATGCCGTGAACTTCCAAGTTAAATATAATTAAAGTTGAACCGAAAGATGACGTGAAATAAAATCACCAGGAAACAAAAGAGTAAACAAACACATGATAAATACATATTTAGATTGACTCATTAGGGTCAGACTAAAATCCCCCAAAACTCTTATGATGGACTAAACAGTACAGGTCATGAGTTCCATTTGACCCCAAATCATGACCATGGAAAAGAAAAGGGCAAGGAACATCTATCTCACTGGCTATAAATGAATACATCAGCATTTGTCATATGAATATAGATTCAAAAATTAAGACAGTAAAACTACACACTCTAGAGACTTATTTAAGTAGGAATATACATGTATTAATGAAGGAAAATTGGAAGTAAACCTTTCCTTTTGATGTCACAAAAATTTCAGCAATACGTCGATTACGACCGGTGAAGCAAGTGGTGATAAGATCCGCAAACCCACAACTTTCCAAAAATGTTTCGATTCTGTTTGCTGAAACAGCAACATACATGACAATTAATGTTGGCAAATTTGGCACAAAGCCAATAGCTGAATAACAACATCACATTTACAGTAAATAGATAAAAAGGCAATGAAAATGTTTGCCAAAAATGTAGAATTCCTTACAGTTAAAGAATCTTTGGCAGAACGCAACCATTTCCATTAAACCAAGGCGTATGACAGCTGCCTTTGTGTTTCCCCCAAAACCAAGACCATCGATAAATCCAGCACCAACAGCCACAATGTTCTGCAGGATGTAAAAATCTATGTCAATATTTCTATTTCTAATCTTAACAGAACTCCAATTAATTTAATAATGCGCCTGGAATCGAATGCTCACTGGCAAAGTTATTTTATATTTTGCAGTGAACGTGCTCTTATTTTTGGTTGCTCAAAAGTCAAATCCTAAATCCTGAGTTAGTGTCTAAGTCATTTAAAGATGACAAGTCTGGTCAAGAGTTGATTCATTGAAAGCCAAGCATTAAACCAACTGGAAAAAAAACCTGAAAACAAAACTGAAAACAAACAACTTCTATAGCGCCACTATCATAGTGCCTATGGCATCAGTTGATAGTGCATCAAATCCAATATGAATTAGAGCCAAGTCAAGCCAAAAGGTTAGTCAGATCAGCAGGGGAACAACCTAAGAGGATAGAGTCTAAGGGAATAGAGAAGTGTTTGACATCACAGTTCGAGGATTTAAAGAAACACTAAATTTATGTTTTGACTTAGAGATGGATGCAAAACAGCGCAGCCTCAGATGACCTTAAGTGCGCCACACAGTTCCACAGTTTCCACATCAGGTACGACATTTATACGAAAGTACGGAGCTTGGAAAATCTCCTTCAGTGTTCTGCCAAGGTCTTTGTCTTTACAACCTCCAAGAATTATAAATCAAAACGGTCAAAATATGACGACAGACTAACATCAAAAACAAAGAACAAATGAATTTTTCATTCAACAATACAACTTCTGGATAAAGTAATCAGCAAACTCATTAACATTTTCACATTCCATGAATGAATGCACAAATGAATGCATAATTGAACAAATGAATGAATGAATGAATGAATGAATAAATGAATAAATGAATGAATAAATAAATTGTGTGATAATTTGGTTAATGTTTACACAATCTGTCTCTATGTGATTCAAACTATTATGCAAAAGCAATAGCAACATTTGTTTTATGTCAACTCTCCTTAACAGTCCAGAGGCAGTGTGGCTCTTCAAAGTCTCTGATGAAGAAGGACTTGAGTAGAAGATGAGAATGACATATAACCAAACACCATACACTTGTTCAAAAGAAATTAACCCATTTCCATAACTTAGAGAATGGTACAAACAATCAATCAATAAACTTCTATGGCGCCACTGTCATAAATCTACAGGGGACAGGTTGGCCAAGACAAACAGGTACACAGGATCACAAAGATGCTAAAGTGCTTCATATAGGAAGTGATGCTGGTAACGAATGCTAGCACATGCCAATCTCAACTGGGAAAGAAAGTTAGGCCTCAAAATTACTTTCTATGAACTGTCTTAATCAGAGGCTGTTGACGTCACTTGAATAAACAGGTCCTTACCAACGGTTGCTTCACAGAACTGTTCGAGTGCCACTTCAGACGCAATATTTGCCCCCATGAGGACGGCACAGTCGACACCGAGAAACGTACGAATGACGTTTGAAATCAAATCCAATTTACCATCGGTTACGTCAAGACCCTAGAAACACACTGATAATTATAATAGACAAGATGGTGCATAAATTTAAAGTAAAACTTCAACAAACTATCATTTCTTTTAATAGCAAACAAACACTTCTCACATGCCTCAAACAGAAGAATCAATACATGGGAATTCTGTGCACCCTTGAAGGTAGGAAGACACACTTTAAAGTATGCGAAAAATATTAAATGATAGCAAGGTACACCTCCCAGAAAAGTAGTAGCAAGCCACAAGGAGTTCTTTTCTGGGATATTTGGTGAAATCACAAAACTAAAAGCTCATATGACGTTCTCTTTGAAAGGATCAAAAGATAAAATCTTAATGAAAAGTACACCATGCTGATTTCTGTCTCAGCTTAAGAAATCGTTTTTGTGCAAATGTGCAATACAAACTGTATAAATTATGTTATTATTATAATATACAGCAGACGATGTAACTGAATTAAAACAATGCTTTGGATCTGCATGAAAGACAAAAGTAGCATGGCAATACAATCAATTTTTTTGAAATATTATAAAAATTCAGAAGCATCTTCTAAGGCAAGACTGCTAACCTTACAAAGCGAAACTCCGATCGCGGTCTTTTTGACATTTCCAGACAACTGTTTGCAGAGTCCACGAATAAACTGATGAGGCATAACAAATACCAAGATGTCCGCGTCTTTTGCTGCCTCGACGACGTCTGGCACCGCAACCTCAACATTATACACAGATCAGACAAAAGAAATGATTCATGCACAAACTGGAAAGACAGTCAGTGTCAGCAGCACTGCTATTGTGACAGATGATCAATGCTATGCTTCAAAATATAAATGCACAGACTGTTTCTTATTAAATGATTGCTTCTTTCTCATAAATTAGAAACTTTTTTATATACAGTAATTAGCATCCCATCTTCCAAGAAGGCAGGAAATAGATTGGTAACACACTGGAGAGGCAAGCTGATAAAACATGGTGACAGTCTCACTGGTGACCATAAGGTTGACTCAGCCTTACTCATTAGAGGGCTGTGGTAAAATGAGAAACAGTGCTAAGCTGTGAAGGTAAAACATAGGTCTGAGTAGCAATCTACTCTAGATTAATGGCGTAAGCCACATACGGTACATCGCTGCTTGCATGAGTAACTGGAGATCGGCTCTGGACCTACACTCAAGTCGTATGCAACACAATTACCTTCTACCTGTTTTCTATATCAGAAATTCCTGTAGTTCCTGTGAAACGATCGTTGTCTTGTCTTGATGAATGAAATAAATATACGGAATAATAGGCGATAACCGCTTACGATGTTGGCTGGGAGTTTACATCCCGGCAAGTACTTGACATTTTCATGCTCGGTGTTGATAATCTCTGTCAATTTCCGGCCATTTATGAGTTCTTCGTAAACGTACATATTTACCACTTCTGTAAACTTAGCATTGCCTTTGACGTTAAGTCCAACAATTTTGGCTATTACAGATCCCCTGAAAAAACAGTCCATGCCAAATTATAAGTGACAATGCTGACAAGAAATGCAAATTCTTTGGAAAATTACATCTGTTGTCTAAACACCACTCAAATCCAGAAACAGTTCTGCAGAAATCTGCAGTAGGACAGCATTGCAGTCAACAGAAGATAAGAACAAAAAGGCATCATGTAATTAAGGTAGAATTTAACTCAGGATATTTTACTTTGATGTCGTATTCAACTCAGATGGCCTCTATGGGATGCCTCCCCTCGGGGGGCGCCATATAAACCTCACCACAGCATCCCGTATGCGTCAGAATTGACAAAGGCTATTATACGGCGGCCAGATACGAAATGCGCTGCATAAATGCCATCAAAAGCAAGTGTAACGTCACTGAATGCATATTAATGCGTCTAAACGCCATGAAACGAAGCAAGCAATAACAAAGACATTAAACCCTATGGAGGACTCGACTTGTAGCAACCGACTTATGCAATAAAAAAAAAACAAAATGCGGAATATACGGACGTCTTCTCACCAGTTGCCGGACCCAACGATGCAGACCTTGACTGGATGGGACATTGTGGCGCTATATCAGCAGCTGAACGGAGAATCTAGAAGCGTTTTCCAGGAGCAAATCTCAGCCGTTGAAGTTCACAGTTTCGTCCTTAACTCCAGCCTTGACCCTCAAAATAGGCAACCACCTCAACCACCTGCTCACCGCCAACGCTACGCTTTTCTACCAGACATTCAGCTGAGAGCCCAGTCAACGCTCCTATCTAATCTACTCCTAAACTTCTGTAGTCCCACAAAATGTACAGAAGAGCAGAAAATCAATGTCATTCACGGTCCGGGTCGAATCGCTAAAAAAACAAATAAAGAGACCAGGCAGGCCTGAGGAGAGGGGGTGCAGCCGGTACATTGTACCGGGGCCCATGGAGATTTCAGAGGCCCAGATCCGGTGACGACAATAGGGTTTTTTGCTTGTCATGGTGTTTTTTTGAGAATTGACAACGTTTTTTGCTTGTCAGGTTTTTCGGAGACTTTATAAATTTTTCTTAAGGGCCCTCAAATTTTTTTTTTTTGGTTCCGGGGCCCGGAATTTCTCTAGGCGGCCCTGAGACCAGGTGACAGTGGATGGCGGATAAGACAGATCAAAAGATTGGTTTAATACCTGCAGTGGCGGCTCTAGGATTTGGCAAGTGGGGGCCGTTGGGGGCAACTTCTAATCATGGGGGGCCAACCATGTGTTGTTTAATGTATTTAGCATTACCCAATAAACATGCCTCTAGAGGAGCTCTAGTGGCAAACCGAGCGAGGACTTCTAGTGGCATTCCTCCAGTGGACCGACGGAGGATTATCGTCATCTGCCAGACTGCCACTGCTGCTTAACCGCCGCTGGAGGATCCACACTCCACAGCATGACAGCGGCCGGCCACCAGCATAGAATATTATGAATATATCTCTATGTTTTATATGTGAGAGCGCAAACGGCGATCGAAGTTAATTGTTCACAAAAGTGTTTAAAAGTGTTTCAAAATAAAGGTATTTTAAACGATGTGTAACGAAACCCCTAATGCTGGGATTCCATCTGTTACAATCCGGCGACTGGCCTGTTCTTGCCAAAGTTCTACTCTCAACCAGCCTACCGGTTTTATAATAATAATAGTGCTTATTGGACCTTTCTCCAGGATGCCACGTCCAAACACTATCGGGGTATCCTTGGCACGTTTTGGGTCCCTAGCTTTTTGGCTAGGTCTTCTGAATTAGTTAACTCCTCACTCCCTTAACTATACTGCTTAGCACCCTTCCTGTATCTCCTTTCTAGTGTCAGTGCACCCTTTCTAGTGCTGCTCGTTCCTTTCTCACACCCTCCTAAAGTGTCTATCCTCCATACTCAACATGGAACGCGCCGCGGAGATTTATCTTTGGATGGGGCACAACCCTGCCCCTTGGGTCCTGCTTTCGCAGTAAATCAGCTATCCCGTATAAAGGAATCGCTTATTCTACTTCATAGTCCAATCAAGGCTTACCCTGATGACTATCCACCACTGCTCTCTAGAACTCACTCTTATGTGTGCTCACTTTTACGTGTGCTCACTCTGTCCCTTCCTTCCCTAATCAACTAAGGCCTTACTTAACCTCCTTGAACCCTCCTTAACGGTGGTGTGCTTAAGTCATATCTTAACCTTACTGGGAAACCTACATTATTTGTGCTATCTATTAAATAACCTTATGTCTCTATTTAGAATAATTACCCTTCTTTTACTGATATTCATTAATCCTTATTTACTCTAGGAATATTACTTATTTAAGCATACTAATGTTTTACTTATAATTCTCTGCTGACATAAGCGCCTCTAGTGAACGATTCGAAACTATTTACATTACATGAGGTGCCCATAAAATTCGCTACATTACCCCGGACTTTACCTATGAATGGTCCCCATTCATTCTTATGGACCCATCCCGAGTGTGGGGTAACAAATCTGTGTACTTATCTAACACATTATGCACATAATTATCAGTCTTATACAAGCAAACAATGAAACATTATGTACAACATTAACATTCGTATACAATACAATTATACAGTCATCATAACATAATTACATACAAGAACATTCGTAGTAACATTTTAACATCAGCAATAACTTTTTACAATGACGAATGTCCTTTCAATCGTCGTATCTCGCAGGTCTCCTTATATTTCCTCTTGGTCGTAAACGTGGAATTCCGGGAACGTTGTTTCCACGCGGCTCCTCTGGAACTTCCGTGAACGTCTCTTCAAGTTCTTCGGCGACAATGTTCCTTTCTTGGTCGTTGACATTCACTTCTTCTTCCGCTTCTTCAAACGGTGGTCCCTGTTCTTCGAATGCTTTATACAACAACATCTTGTCTAGATGTGTTACAAATATCCGTCCTCTCGGCTTCTTTTGCACTCGATAATTCAGACGTCCTGTCCGTTCCAAAACTATGAATGGACCATCGTAATATTTCTGCCATTTCGGATATCGACCTCTTCGTTTTCTGGGTATGAATATCCAAACTTCATCTCCTACTTGAAATTCCTTCTGATGCATCCCCAAGTCGTTTTCGTCTGTACGCCTCTTTGTGTCTTCTTTCAAGTTCTCTCTTACTTTATTCCTCTGTGTGCCTTCATTTCTTCGAGACTTCCGGTCCGTCGTGACCGGTTGTACTTCACCAAGTCCGTTATTCCGACATAAGACTGCAGATGTCTCGTTCAAGTTCGACCTTCTTACTTGAACTCCCTCTGGCTGTTCCAAAACAACCTGTGCCGCATGCACCCCGGACTTAGCCTTTGCTTTGTCCTTTCTAATTCCCTTATTCTCACTCGGGTTTTGTATCTTCAAACACATGCGTCTACATTGTGATGTACGACTCTGGATTGTCGATGAAACTTTCCTGCGTCCTATGCGTACTTCCCCAGTAATGAAATTCACTTGACAATCGTTATCAACTAGAAATTCTATTCCAAGCATGATCTCCTTTACGTCTTTAGACACTAAAAATGTTACTTGCTGTCTGCAACCCCAACTAAATCTCACATCTACATTCACTTCACCAATCAGCCCAATTTCGCTTCCATTGGCTGCTAACAACTTCTCGGTCGTGTGTTCTATGACCATGTCTTTAGTCATGCTTTCAGGTATCAAATTCACTTCTGATCCTGTATCAACTAAAAACTGACACTCACGTCCTTCTATCACACCAGTTATATACACAGATCTCTTCTTATCTCTCTCTCCTGCGGTTGTCAGCACATTATGACTTACCGACTCTCTAGGAGATTCCGTTCTTCTATCACTCCGACAATGTTTCGCTAAGTGTCCTAACCGTTGACATTTAAAACATCTCACTTTACCTCTTCTTTCTGTATTAGCGTGAAATGTCTTTTTGTTGGTCCTTACTGTCTTGGGTTCCGTTTCATCGTTGTCTTCAGACGCAGACATTCTTTCTTCAGTTCTTCGTGGTGTAATGTTTCGTTTCCATGTCTTGGGTCTAGTTGCTGTATTGCTGCTAGTAGATGGTATCCTTTCTTCTGTCTCGTCGAGTATGCGTGTTGTACTCTTCAACAATTTCCTCTCTAAGTCGGCTTGCCACTTTTCTTGTTTTATTCTCTGTTCTTCAAATAAACCCTTCATTTGACTCATAATCCTTTCTACTACGTCCTCTTCATTGATACTTCGTACTTGTCTATAGTTCCTGCCCTGTCTCTGATGGTCCATATATTCATCCTCTGTGGCTTGTCTATAGCTATCCAATCTTAAGGTAATTCTGTAGGCTTCGTCAAGAGAACGTGGCTCTCTTTCTCTGACCTTTAAAGATAACTCTCTGTCGGACAATGCTTCCAAGAATGCATCTCTTGCTAAGATCTCCGTAGTGTCGTTGTTTGGTCCTGGGAATGCTAATGTGACCAATTTTCTAATATCATGGAGAAGATCCCCAAAACTCTCCTTCTCTCTCTGCTTCCGACATCGTAATTGGGTGCGAAAGGTTTCCTGTTGGGCCTCTAACCCATATCTCTGTTGTAGCCTTTCCACCAATTCACCATATGCGACTTCTTTCTTAGCTCCAAAATCCCATAGAAGTTGAGCTGGTCCTTTTCTAAGGAACACTGTAAAAATGCACCCTTCTCCTTTCTGTCCAACCATTGTATTCTGCACAAACCTCAAACTGTCTAAGAAATGTTTCTAATGGTATCAATCCATCAAACTTGTTTGGTTTCATCGGTGACCACTTAGGTGTGTTTCGAGATCTTCCTTCTCGACGAGCTGGTCTCATAAATTCTCGCATATCTGAATCAGACCACTCTTCTTTCACTTTAGTGAACCTTTGCTGTTTCTGTCTTATGGGTGTTTCTTGGTCCATGCCTCCTGCAATTCCGTGGCCCTTATGAGTTTTGAGTCCAATATCCAATCCTCCATATCTAGCAGTACTCTTTTCCTTGCTCCGAGCACCCATTTCCAATCTCTGTGCTCGTCCGAACTCACAAATCCTTTCTTCACCGGGACCATGATCAATGGCTCGTCTTCGGTGCTTATCAACAGACAATTCTTCTTCTATCATTGACTCCAACAATTCATCTTCCTCAATGAGTTGTGTACTTTTTCCGTATCGTAATCTGCACGATTCTTAGTGTCGCACAGCTCGTCCTGCTTAGGTTCAGCCATGCTTATTGCTCTAAGCTCTTCCTGAGTGCTGAGCCGTCTGAGTGCAACACACTTCCGTAAAGTGGACCTTCAATGAGCTTATACAGTGCTTACACTGCTATCTCTGGTCTCAACTATGTATCGTACCAGTGAGTCAGTGAGTCTTATAGCCGTTATACAAGGTGGCACACACCCACTCTTGCTAGTGCCTACTCCTGTGGCTTATCAGTGGCTCAATTCCTTCTCTGTGCTAATCCAGCGCCAAACCCCACTTCTCTGGTGCCAGTTATGTAACGAAACCCCTAATGCTGGGATTCCATCTGTTACAATCCGGCGACTGGCCTGTTCTTGCCAAAGTTCTACTCTCAACCAGCCTACCGGTTTTATAATAATAATAGTGCTTATTGGACCTTTCTCCAGGATGCCACGTCCAAACACTATCGGGGTATCCTTGGCACGTTTTGGGTCCCTAGCTTTTTGGCTAGGTCTTCTGAATTAGTTAACTCCTCACTCCCTTAACTATACTGCTTAGCACCCTTCCTGTATCTCCTTTCTAGTGTCAGTGCACCCTTTCTAGTGCTGCTCGTTCCTTTCTCACACCCTCCTAAAGTGTCTATCCTCCATACTCAACATGGAACGCGCCCATGAGATTTATCTTTGGATGGGGCACAACCCTGCCCCTTGGGTCCTGCTTTCGCAGTAAATCAGCTATCCCGTATAAAGGAATCGCTTATTCTACTTCATAGTCCAATCAAGGCTTACCCTGATGACTATCCACCACTGCTCTCTAGAACTCACTCTTATGTGTGCTCACTTTTACGTGTGCTCACTCTGTCCCTTCCTTCCCTAATCAACTAAGGCCTTACTTAACCTCCTTGAACCCTCCTTAACGGTGGTGTGCTTAAGTCATATCTTAACCTTACTGGGAAACCTACATTATTTGTGCTATCTATTAAATAACCTTATGTCTCTATTTAGAATAATTACCCTTCTTTTACTGATATTCATTAATCCTTATTTACTCTAGGAATATTACTTATTTAAGCATACTAATGTTTTACTTATAATTCTCTGCTGACATAAGCGCCTCTAGTGAACGATTCGAAACTATTTACATTACATGAGGTGCCCATAAAATTCGCTACAGACGAATTTTATGTTCATAATGTTCATGTTCACGATGTTCATAAATTTGGTAGTATATTGAGTATGCATGACTGTTTAGACATTTAACTTATATATATTTACATTATACGTTGCTTTGGGTGTTATATCTGCACAGCATATAATATTCACGGGATCCCTATCTAGGGCACGAAGCATTCGTGATTGGTCGCAAGTAATTTATTTCAAATTAGCGAAATTGGTTATCGGACATCCATTTATTCCAACGTACTTAGGCCATCGATTGAAACCCGTGTGCGATTTCAGTTTGAGATTATAATGCATCAACCGAGACTACACGTGCGCAGCATGTATAGGAGAGCTTCTATAGCGGCTAGTTTGAGGTAACGCGATGGTTAGAGTTACGTATGCCGTAAGTCTCGAGTACTTGGCTAATGGCTATTGTTACGTATGTCATTCAACTAAATAATTGGCTGAAGAAATTACGTGATTTCTTCCACCAATCACTTGAAGCAGATAAAACGTGCTATATTGTAGTGGATCTTGGCAATGTTCGTGTTAATTTTTCAGAATTGTACGTCAGAATGTCGAATCCGAATAATCTGAATCACAGGTAATTGAAGTGAATCTTATCTATTTATTCAGCAGTGTTGTGGTGCGTGCCGCAGTGCAGCGCTTTGTACTTAGAACATTTTGATGTATTTGACCTTGACCTATGGCGAAGCTTGTTTGCTTTATGGTTATGTCAGCGGTTGTGACGGCCGAAACGAACAAGGAGACAGTGGCCATGGTGGTGGATCAACATTGGGAAAGGAACCGAGAAATCCGACTTGGGATTTGAGCATATTGCCAAGATTTGGCAAACACTTCTATGACGAACTCTCAACTACTTCACAGAGGACCAATGTAAGTTAATGGATTTTTGCAGAATCCCGCTGTCTGAACGTGTTTGTGTCTGTGCAATGGTGCTCTCATCGGTCACACGAAACTGTCGTTAGTGTAACTTATAATTTGGAAATGACCTAACTTTATTGCATGTAAAACCTTTGTTACAGGATATGCTTCAACAGTTCTACACAGTTAACCAAATAACTTACCAAGGTCACTCCTGCCCAAAGCCTATTCTCAGTTTCCAAGAGGCTCATTTCCCAGGTAATTTGCCGTAATTGCTAACTCTTGTAATATTGCCTAAGCATCAAGGTCTTTTAATCAAAATGGGTTTCTATATGAAAATTTCATTAACAGTCAAGTTCAGTATGCCAGTGTAGTTTATGTTGTCCTATTTGAATAGGTTCCATTGTAAAGTATTTCCTGTAGAACATGTGGCAAACGCTTTAAAGCAACATAATTGGGTTTCAACTGACACCCATCGAAGCACAGGGATGGCCAATAGCACTCAGCGGCCGACAGGGCCTCCGAGATCTAGTTGGCATCGCTCAGATTGACTCTGAGAAGACGCTGTCAGTTAAGTATAAGCAGGTCTTTACTGTTCTGTTTGTTAGAGTTATGCTTCAGTGCGGCTGCCTTGCAGCGTCCAAAAACACGTGCAAGACATGTAGCTGAGGCATTTGGCAAATTTCATTGAATGAACCGGGATTTGACACTGCTCACTTCCTGTCACAGCGGCTATGCGATAAATTCAAAAACTTTTAATATATTGTTAAAATGTAATTGAAACTGTTTGAAATTAATACAGATGATGCATCTTAGCAACCTTTATGAAATCAATCTGATGGATGAGCTGACGCTAAAAGTTGCTACGTAATATTGTGCTTTTGTGCACGAAAGACAGAAAGTGCATTTGTCTAAATACACTTGTTTCTAAGTCTTGTAAATATACTAGTAGACCTCTCTCTAGAGTCTAGGGACTATGCTCATTGTGGCCGCTATGTGCATCTAGGCGATGCTCTTGTTGTGGGTGAATTGAAGTTTTCAAAGACTTAATACGATGACGATGCACGCATAAATATTGTATTATACTGAAAATGTAATTTTTTAGGTTACAATAGGTAATTAATTAAAAAGTGCAGGATCCATTGTTTCTGTGTGTGCTTGGTAAAGCTACTGTCATTATTAAATTTGTTTCTGACATTCAGTTGCAGATAAATCAATTAATTATCTTGTGTAGTTTATTGCAGCATGTTGAACTTTTGGCTAAAAAGATAGCAGGGCAGGATAACAGAATAAAAGATCCATTCATCCGATTTCCACCATACATTTTGAATGTCATTGCATGCAGCTCCAGGCGTGAGAGGGTTTGTAATTGTACGAAATTTTCTGTAGAATCGTGTAAAACCGTATGGCAGTAATCTTAGTCATACTGCATTGAAATGCATTTTCTTAAGTCAATCATTGATGTTGAGCCCCAATTCAGTTGTTTATTTAAATCTGAGTGGGAGAACTGGATACCTGGACCTGTCGAAAGACAGAAACCCTGATGATGATGATGATGATGATGATGATGATGATGATGATGATGATTATGATGATGATTATGATGATGATGATGATGATGATGATGATGATGATGATGATGATTTAAATCTTATTTTTTACTGATATTATTTATTCAGAAGTATTTTGTGCTTTGCCTGATTAGACTATTTTGTCTTTAGGCTTGAACTTCAATTTTACAAGTCCATATCAATCTGACGATATTATAATGAAATTTTGATAGGACACTACAACAGATGAGATTTTCAGGAACCCTGAGTCTGATAACAGAATAAAAGATCCATTCATCCGATTTCCTATATAAAGGACTTAGGGATGCAGTTGAGTAGCAGTAGGATGCTTGCCAATACAGCCAATACAGGTAGTGAGTTTGAACCTCTCCACTGTGTAGGAACCTAGAGCAATTTTACCCACACTTATGATGCCTTACTTGATATGATTTAATAACCATGTAATAATAATAATAATAATAATAATAATAATAATAATAATAATAATAATAGGGTTCCTCTGTGAACAGGTTAGAAAGCCTTGGTCCACACTTCCAGCATTGCCATATTCATCATTTATATTGTTTTGGATCTGATGGTTTTGTAGATTTGTATGTTGATACTTCTTAAATTATGCATTATATTGTATTGTTTATAGATTTGTTCACTAGAGGCTTTGATATACAGGCTGCAATGAATAGCTTACTTATATTTAGAACATATTGACAAACTAAGAGCTAAAGAAGGAATACATGAATCAGAGAAGAAAGGAAGAGATTGACTGGTGTAAAGAAGTCAAGTGAACTAATTGATTTGAGCACCAAAGGTAACACAAAATAGGATATGAAATGTACGCTTACATTGTTACCTGTGATTACCTTATTTTGGTGGCCGTTCTCAAAAATGACTATCTTGTAGGGTCGAGAGAAAAGTATCGTATGAAAAGAAAATGAGGTTCTGAGAAAGAAGAATCAGTTGAAAGCTACAGAATCAAAACCGAAGCTCAAGAAACGCTGCGAGATGGTTCTGACGTCACATTACCTTGCTTCAGAATGAGCTGGTGCACTATGCCAGGCATTTGAGCAGAGTTGTAGAAATTTCGTTCTTGCTTGCTTACTTACTTACTTGCTTACCTAACCACCTGTACCAGGTGTTAGCATAGGCTTGGAATCGAATGAATGCTTTCCTTCATTTGGGTTATTTCCGGCATTGAGTATGCAGTCCCAGTTTTTTCTCCCATTATTTTATTTTCCTTCTATATTTAATTACTTCATTGCATTATCATGTTCGATTTATTTTCATTTTTCTTGCTTCAGGTTCCATTTTGGCCGCTCATCATTATCATCATTGACAGCCTCATAATCATCATCATCACCTTAATCATCACCATCATCTTCTTCATCATTGCCTTCATCATCACCTTCATCTTTGCCTTCATCATTGCCTTCATCATTGCCTTCATCATCGCCTGCGTCATCGCCTGCGTCATTGCCTTCATCATCACCTTCATCTTCGCCTTCATCTTCGCCTTCATCATCGCCTGCGTCATCGCCTGCGTCATCGCCTGCGTCATTGCCTTCATCATTGCCTTCATCTTCGCCTTCATCATTGCCTTCATCATCGCCTGCGTCATCGCCTGCGTCATTGCCTTCATCATTGCCTTCATCATCGCCTTCATCTTCGCCTTCATCATTGCCTTCATCATCGCCTGCGTCATCGCCTGCGTCATTGCCTTCATCATCGCCTTCATCATCGCCTTCATCTTCGCCTTCATCATTGCCTTCATCATCGCCTGCGTCATCGCCTGCGTCATTGCCTTCATCATCGCCTTCATCTTCGCCTTCATCATTGCCTTCATCATCGCCTTCATCATCGCCTTCATCATCGCCTGCGTCATTGCCTTCATCATCGCCTCCATCATCGCCTCCATCTTCGCCTTCATCATTGCCTTCATCATCGCCTCCATCATCGCCTCCATCATCGCCTCCATCATTGCCTTCATCATCGCCTTCATCATTGCCTTCATCATCGCCTTCATCATCGCCTTCATCATCGCCTTCGTCATCGCCTTCATCAACGCCTTCATCATTGCCTGCATCATTGCCTTCATCATTGCCTTCATCATTGCCTTCATCATCACCTTCTCATCATCGCCTTCATCATTGCCTTCATCATTGCCTTCATCATCATCTTCATCATTGCCTTCATCATCGATGATGTTGTCAATGGTGTTGTTGTTGATGTTGTTGATGGTGTTGTTGATGATGCTGTTGTTGATGGTGTTGTTGATGGTGTTGTTGATGCTGTTGTTGATGGTGTTGTTGATGGTGTTGTTGATGGTGTTGTCGATGATGTTGTTGATGGTGTTGTCGATGAAGTTGTTGATGGTGTTGTTGATGATGTTGTTGATGATGTTGTTGATGATGTTGTTGATGGTGTTGTTGATGGTGTTGTTGATGGTGTTGTCGATGATGTTGTTGATGGTGTTGTTGATGATGTTGTTGATGATGTTGTCGATGGTGTTGTTGATGGTGTTGTCGATGGTGTTGTCGATAATGTTGTCGATGATGTTGTTGATGATGTTGTTGATGATGTTGTTGATGATGTTGTTGATGGTGTTGTCGATGATGTTGTTGATGGTGTTGTTGATGGTGTTGTTGATGATGTTGTTGATGATGTTGTCGATGGTGTTGTTGATGGTGTTGTTGATGGTGTTGTCGATGATGTTGTTGATGGTGTTGTTGATGATGTTGTTGATGATGTTGTTGATGGTGTTGTTGATGGTGTTGTTGATGGTGTTGTTGATGGTGTTGTCGATGATGTTGTTGATGATGTTGTCGATGGTGTTGTCGATGGTGTTGTCGATGGTGTTGTCGATGGTGTTGTTGGTGGTGTTGTCGATGGTGTTGTCGATGGTGTTGTCGATGGTGTTGTCGATGGTGTTGTTGATGGTGTCGTCTATGATGTTGTTGATGCTGTTGTTGATGGTGTTGTTGATTTTGCTGTTGATTTTGCTGTTGATTTTGTTGATGATGATTATGTTGTTGATGATGTTGATAGTGCTGTTGGCAGTGGCTGTGGGGATGTTGTAAGTATTAATAATTCAGCAGCAATAATATTAGTCGTCATAATATTAGTCGTAGTATTAGAAGTAGTTTAAATAGCAGTAATAATAATAATAATTAGTTGCAGTAGTAGTCGATTATGTATAGGATGATGTTTGATTGATGAGTTAGGCAATTATGTGTTTTGTTTTACATCAAAATGCACAAGTGTTTTGTACTTTGGTTGTTTGTTGTGAGATTTGTTCATTTTGATCTGTGTATTTTTTATGCATACAATCTTAGAGATTTAGTGGAGGTGGATTTGGTTGTTTTAAATTTGCAATTATGTGTAACATCACTGCAGGGGATTGCAGGGGGAGGAGTAAAGTTCCTTTGCTGGTCGGAGCATTAGGCAAGTCAAACCTTCTTCGTCCTACCTAAGAGGTTTAGCTTTGGTGGCGGCTCACAGCATCACCTTTGATGCTGCTATTTTGTTTTTTTGTGCTGTTGTTTTTTGCAATTGAATGTTTTACTGATTTGTGATTGTTGTTATTGATGTTCATTGACTGTTAATGTTATTTGAATTATGTTTTAGTGGTGTATATAAATATTGAATTTTAAAGTTAAACATTTTAAAAAGATTAAAAATACTAACAGGGGCTTAAAATTTTAAAAGTAAAAGTAGAAAGTTTAAAAATATACAAAAATAAATATGTGAAACAAAATAAGAAAATGTAAGACACTAAAAATAAACAGGACATGTAAAATGTGTAAAAAAACATTAAAAATAAACAAAACAGCATCAATGGTGTGATATGCAAAATGAAATTTTTTGAAAGTTTTTAAAGTTTTGAGGTAACTCTACACATATTTGATATGCTGATTTAAGATCTGCACTCAGAATTTCTCTATCACGTCACATTTTTTTTACAAATTGCTAATAAAGTTTCATGTACCGCTAGTTACAATGGGAAACGGCGCCAGTTTGAGTAACGCAAAATTTTAAAAAAATTGTAGAACAAATTGTTGAAATGAGTGTCACAGCATTTTACTAGATGAAGTATAGACTGATATTATAGACTTTAAATGCAGTTTACTGAGGCATATGAAAAGTTACAAACAACTTCAACAGTCAGCATAATCATGGAATGAAGCTGCGCTTCCTCTACTTTCTGGTGTAGCTAGTGGCTGACCTGTCTCTCTTCAAGCACTAGCAGTAATAGGCCATCATATGGGTGAATCTGCCTTGGTAGCAAATATTGATATCCTTCACACCCTGGTGAAATCGCTCATCTCAGGCCCGTTCGAAGAGGGGGGTGCAGCTGCACCCTATGTGTCCTTAAATGTAGAGGACCTTTCTTGCTTGTCGAGGTATTTTTAAGGTAAAATTGACTGCCGTTTTTTGCTTGTAAATGATTTGAAAGAGAAAAATTTTACTTCGGGAAAATCTGCACCCCCTGGCCAAAATGAGTTCCGACGGCCCTGGATCATCTTGTTTCTCACTCGTACTATCAACATTTTTATGGGAATAATCGACATGGGAGTGTAGGAAGTGCACCTTGAGACTTGTGGTTAGGGCTGCGCCGTACTCGAGTAACTGAGTACTCGCATAGAATAACTAAATAAAGAAAAGTAAGTAAAGTAAAATCTCGTAAACTTATACAGCGCCACGGAGAGCAGTACATCAGTAGCTGTTTATTCTTATGCGCTTAATCTTTCTTGAAATAGCTATGGGCAGGGTGGTTTTTTAATACAAATTTTGGCAATTTTTGGGCAAATTTTAGGCATTTTTGCAATTTTTGGGCTAATTTTGAGCAATTTAGGCAAATTTTAGGTCCAGTGTTGGAAAATTTGCAATTTTTGGCAATGTTTGCAATTTTTTGCACATTAATACATTATAAATTAATATTTTCATTTCCATGGGGGGTGCAGGGCCCCAATGACGCCTCTGGTGGGATAAGGTGGTGGGAATGCTATGGGTAGTATATAAGGGGTTGGGTGCCACTAGAACACCGCTAGGAGACCTCTGACGGCTTGTAATCGGCTGCCGCTGGTGGTCCGCTATTAATTCCGTGGTGCAAAAAGTCAGTGGACCACTAGTGGAATGCCACTAGGAGACCACTATGGGTGCCTACAGAAGACCACTAGTGGTCCTACAGTGGAATGTTTACTGGGTAAGTATAGGGTCCCAACTGGGGGGCCACTGAGGGGCCAGGCAGTCAATAGGGGGCACGGGCCCTCCTGGCCCCCCCGGTGGAGCCGCCACTGAATACCTGTGTGTTTCTCTGTTTAGTATAGATGCCATTAATAGTAGTGGTGGTATTCTATGTTGGCATATATCTATATATAGCCTACTGTAGCACTAGCATTGTCCAATTTCAAACAGGTATCAATTATATAATATTTTAGTGGTCTATAAAACCTGGCTCATTATTTTTCGTGGCATTTCGAAAGCTCTAGAAAAAAATTGAGACAGAATATATTGACAATTCTAGTACGTTTTGACACAGCAAAGATGGGGACACACGAATATGTGGTTTTACCGGTAATTCATTTCATCACTCTTCTGAATTTTTGCATATCTATAGCCTACTGTAGCACTAGTCCTTGCCCTGTCCAATTTCAAACAGGGTATCAATTTTATAATATTTTTGTGGTCTATAAAACCTGTAGTAGAAGAAACCAGCTCTCTTAAGCGCCATCTTATCTCTCGATTGATTTTTTAGACATTTGACAGATAATAGATTTCTGAAAGACTTTGTATAGTGTCGTTTCAAATGTCTCATTATTTTTCGTGGCATTTCGAAAGCTCTAGAAAAAAATGAGACAGTTTTGAGACATATTGACAATTCTAGTACGGTTTGACACAGCAAAGATGGGGACACAAGAATATGTGGTTTTAATTCGTTTCATCACTCTTATGAATTTTTGCATATCTATTGCCTACTGTAGCATTAGTCCTTGCATTGCCCAATTTGAAACAGGCCATGTTGGCCCACCCATTATTTGGCTTGTGGCGCCCTCCATGATGTTGGCGGCATTCTTATGGTGTTATGGGTCTCACTTCTTACTCCTTCGCTCTGTTCAATGTTCACTATTTTACTTACTTTTTACTTGCTTACTGATTTTTCATATTCTTCCCAGCATAGTCAACTATCCAAGTCATTGCCGCAACCTACAACTGCCACATCTACAAGCGCTAATCTTAATATTAAAGGTCAAAATAGTATCGACCCTGCTTCGTCTTATCCTCGTCTTCGCCAATTATTAAGATTCGACAGATGTCAGTTCCTTGCATATAAGTCTAAAAGTTTTTCGTCCACAGTTGCACTCGATAGAGGTCAGTAGATCTTTTGGGCGAAACTTGTTATTACAACATACACTGTCACATGCAGGTTGTTAACCCCTTAACTGGGGATCCCGGATATATCCGTCCATTTTACATTGAGTTACAGTTAAATACACGGTTAAGGGGTTAATCCTATAGCTTCATCACAATAGAGTTTGGTGCTTGATAGTTGTTAGGACAAACCACTGGCGTAAATTTGGATGAAAAAGTGGGTGAGCCAACCCCTAGGTTATAGCTTCCCCTTCTCTATGGTAGTCTCTCAAAAATTGAGTTGGGACTCGAGCCATTAAGAGGCTTAAGAGAAGTTTACGCCTATGGGACTAACTCCACTGCTTTCAGTCTCGCGGTCTAAAACAACTGTTAAGTCTTTAGTGTCGCGTATATTTGTAATGCTTTAATTTAGATCTTAGGAGACGAATATTTCTATTTTAGTAGAATTTATAGAATGAAACAATTTAGCTGTCTCGATGCTTTCAAAGAGTAGGCCTACAGTAGAATCGAGTTTTGAGGGTTGAATACGCATTTCGACTGCCAATAGTCGTGGCCTGCTGCCCTTCTCTCAGATCTACTTAGCGAGTTCAACGGTTTGACTATTGTAATCGAGTGAAACGATTTAACCCCTTAACCGTGTATTTAACTGTAACTCAATGTAAAATGGACGGATATATCCGGGATCCCCAGTTAAGGGGTTAATAGCGACAGCCATCGGCGACCTTTTGGACAGCGAGGACCAAACACCCATGGCAGTGCCTCTGACAGAGGGCCATGAAAATGTATGATAAAACGAGAATTTAAGATTATTTTAATATAATTAGATAAGGTTCCTTATTTTACCAAAGGAATAACTATAACTAACACCAGTGGCGCCTCCACAAGGAGGGGTCCGACGGACCCGTGCCCCCATTGAGTGCCTGCCCCCCCCCTAGTGGCCCCTTTTGGGACCCTACACTTACTACTACATACTTAGAAGTTTCCACCCCAACGCCATCCCCTCCCTACTTGCCAAATCCTGGAACCGCCACTGACTAACACAAGAACAGTGCAAAATGCTATTAAAATCAAATACCGTTAGAAATGTGAAATAATTATTTAATAATTTTAATAAGACACTTTTGGAGTGTTGGGGACCGGATTAAACTCACTGGCGGGCCGGATAGGACCCGCGGGCCGGTGGTTGCCGACCCCTGGCATAGATCCATAGAATGTCCGCCGTGAGTCGCATTGATGCCACTGAAGTAACGGCGTGTGAAGCGAATAATTCCAGTTATCCTTCGATTGGTTGGAGATTGTGCGACTGAATGCACGCCTTAGAACAAGGCGCGGGTACCTCCGTCGATAGATTAGTCGAGAGATAAGAACGCCAGGCATTTAACCGGCTACGCCAGAGATACTACCGCAGCGACAAGAGGCTAACCATTGAAACGACAACGCTGCCTCAGCAGACAACGACGTCGGCTGGACAGAGAGAGACAGACAGACAGACAGACAGACAGACAGACAGACAGACAGACAGACAGACAGACAGACAGACAGACAGACAGAGAGAGAGAGAGAGAGAGAGAGAGAGAGAGGAGAGAGGCATTGATGCGTTGAATGGGAAGATGTCTGTCGCTGAAACCGCCGATACAGCGGTCGCATTCCTCGCTAACTGTGGGTGGAACAGCAGAAGAAAACAAAAGAATCCACGACGGAAGGAAGGTAGGAAAACTCAAGTGAGATTCGTCAAATGAAGAGTCAGGAGTCAGGACTCTAAATCTGGGCAGTCATTAGTGACGGCAAATTGGATAGAAATAGTTTTGGATTTCTTTTGCTTTAAAACGTCCGGTGTTTACGTGAGTCATGTCCTTAATTAATCACACCCAACAGTAGTAATTAGCTAAATAATTTATAGGCTACGTAATATCCTGGAAAGTTTTCCATGTAATTTTATTTAACTTGAAATGCAAACTGTGTGGAGATTATGACGGGAACTACGATTAGGCCTAAGTGTAGGCAGTGTTGGAGTTGTGAAATTTGAGCTGGTGCGTTGAGGGCTGAAATTCAGTGACTGACAGAAACTGCATGTACCCGATATGCAATTTTTGAGAGGGTTGCAAAGTTAGCTGGGGGTTCAACCCCCCCCGGCAACTCCAACACTGAGTGTATGTAGGCTGTGTTAAAGTAAGAAATACTTTTAGTATAGATCAGAATGGCGCTCATTTCTTTATTTCGAAACTGTACCTGCTAACCCCTGCTTTGTGAATAATAATTCTTCGTGTCCATTTATCTCCAGCACGCTTTATCTTCCTTTTATTATTTCTTCAATCTCAAAAATTCACTGTCATTTTATTTTGAAAGCTCTAGGCCCTATCAACTATCATGCCCTTGCAATATTAGGGTCTATAATAAACCTCCATGGTCAATGATTGAGACTGGTCTTCGCGATTCACCTCCTCTAGAATCCGACAATATTTACATTCTTCGCGGAAATATTTAACAGGTTTGACATTCTGTCTGTGTCAACAGAGAAACGAATTATTGACGATTATGCTTATGACTTCCGCTCAGAAAGGTAAAAAAATAAGGTTGTCTGCAGAGATGGGCGTAATCGTCTCTCGTACGAACCTTAATTAGACTGCAAATAGTCAAAAGTCACGACTAGACTACTTAACTGCGAGATCCTGTCATAGTTTTAGGCGCAAGTATTTCCTCTTTCATTCTTTATTAGAAGCGATTAGCGTTAATTTGACCAAATTTCTTACCAGCCGGCCTCCTGAAGGGTCGATTTTGTTACGTGAAGACCTATAATTGGTCTAATCCTGCCCAATTATGTATAACTAAATATGCTTAGCAATGCTTCTAATAGGCGCCCAGAATTCATTATCGTCTGTCTAATGTTAGTAAGCTGGCTTCGATCGGTATCAAAATTTAAACAGATAGCCTAATACTATTGAATACGTGAACAATGTAGGCCCTACTTTCACTAGCAGCAACTGAATCAAAGGCGAATATAACAGGCCGACTTGACTATTTAGCGAATTCATTTTTTATTTCTTCCAACACTTTCATTCAATACTATACCCGGTCTAATTCCGAAACATCGGGTGAGAACTGCATGCATAAATAGTAAGTAAGTAAGTAACAACAGCAAAGTGGTCAGATGTCCTGGTCTACGATGACGTCATTATCACGGCAGTTCTTTCAAATTTCGTCTTTGGGTTTTATTTTGAATATTATTTCGTCTTAATATTTTATGAATTTCATCGCATTTAATCGAAAAATCCAAGAACTATGCTGAGTACGTACGTCAAAAATAAAGGTATTTAAACAATTACATTTATTCATAAAATAATTAATTTACCCAGGAATAAACCCGTGTTTAAACAATTTTAATTAGAACGCTGAAGCGTCGTCAGCATACTGCATGCCACGTGTCCTATTTATATAGCGCCTTGTAAGTAAAATAGGATGGTAGTGCAGTGTTTTATTCACGTGCGTATTTCGTGATGGATTTAGCTGATAACTTTATAATCATCTTTAATTGACAGAATGACTGAAACTTGATATCTGAAATGTTATTCTTGAAGTGTTTATCGTTTTTGTGAGAAGCGGGGATTTATTTTTTTATCATTTCAAATATCAGATTAGTTCTGTGTGACCACATAACAGATATTTAATCAGACCGTTTGATTGTTTGATCATGCGTTTTAGTGTTGTGTCCAATTACATGTCGGGTTAATTTAGGTGATTTTCTAGTATTTCGCTATCACTGCTTTAATTTGTCCAGGGATTGACTGTGATTGCAGGCCGTCTGCTTCCTTTTTCATAGTTTCAACGCGTCATTATTTGTGTGTCTGTGTGTGCGGGTGTCGTGTTGTCACTCTTTCTTCCTGATTCAGTGAATTAACCTTTCAATTAACTGCCTGATATAATAAATAGATTGCATCTTGAAAGATCCGTTTGCGCGCTGAGGTCCATATCCGCTTACATCGTTTACTTTGGGTCTGTGTAACTATGGTCTAGGTTTACAGTTACACTGATTTGGACCTTGCAAGAAAGACCTTGCCAAATACAACGAACGAATGACTTCATGTTTCTAGACCTCGAATATGTTTCTATTTTGGTCCTATTGATGATCAACGTTCACTTCACGTCATAAATCAATGTACATCTGGACTCGGGGGTTAGTCCCCAATGGTCAGTGACCACCCCAAGTGGGACGAACATAACTTTTTTAGTAAGCCGACCTTACCTCATAAGTTTGGGCTGCAAATAGTCTGATTTTCCAATTGCTATTTTGTATAGCAATACAGTGTCTCACCAATTACACAGTTAGTTAGTAAGTCAATTTATATAGCGCAGAAACATGGGAGAAGGGCCAAAGTCAAAAGCACTTTACACTTTATACGAGATCTCATAAAAGTATGTTTTAAGTTTCCTTGCGAGCAGGTCTAATACGATATTTGTTTCCTCTGTTTGAGCTGAAAAATTGGTGAATTATGAGTAAGTTTCAGAGTACAATTTATCAAATGTAATATTATAAGTATTTTGGAAAATCATGATTTGATATCAAAACGCATAATGGGGTGGGGGTAATTTGTGTTGAGTAATAATACCAAGTTTTGCATTGATTTTGGCGTCAAAATTTAAGGCGCTCTATCATAATAACCACTCGGATTCTATTTATCGGGTAAATTAGATGTCGGTGAGACCAGGTTACCACAACCTGACATAGTGTCAGTGGGGTTAAAACGCGGCTATAGATGTGGTCTGGTGTTAAAACCAATTTATGACCATTTTCAGTTGTTCTGATCTTTCATATTCAATGACATTGAACAGTCACTGGCATTCTGATAATCATGATACACTCACTCAATGATTCAACATGTCCGCTTAGTAAATACAACCTATGTATATGTTAGAGCAAGCTCTGGCTAAATTTTTATTAAATATATTTTAATGGCAGGTTGAAGTTAAGAATCCAAAGGTTTCCGTATACAGGGCCCATGTCTATTTGCTGTTTGCCTTTAATCCTAAGGCAGGGCGGTGCTTCAAAGAATACTTTTATCTTATTCTGTTTTTTAAAATGAACCTCAAATTTTAATTTACCAGGATGTTAGAAGTGTTTCGCAATTATATATGCTAATAAAGTGCAGTGGCGTACCTAGGGTGGGGCAGTTCGCGCAGATGCCCCCTGGGCACTACTTGAAGGGGCGCCAAATTAACTATGCGATCTTACTCTAATCGGCGTTTAGAAAGAGAAGAAACCAAAGCAGAAAACTGACTTTGAGCGCATCATCATAGACCAATAGACCAGTTCACATCAGTAAAAGCAAGAAAAGTAGAATTCTAATTACATGTAATGTTGTGTCCAGTGTTTTATCCAGACTCCAGGCCTTTGGGGGGAAATTGAGGCCTATGGGGGAATTGACTTGGCTGGAGGGGACAAGACACAGTTTAATGCACAATTTGTGTGACGAGATTTTGAGGGGATGTTGAGGCTTTGGGGGGATCTCCCTCTAACAGACCTGGATAAAACACTGTTTGTGTCGATGAAACGTCATGATTTGTCAATTAAAGATCTGTTATTATTATCAAGACGACTTTTACAGCGCCGTGGGCATGACGGAGCACAAACCTGCTGATTTAATTTTCTGACCCATGCCTTGGGCGCCAAATACCCTGGGTGCGCCCCTGCTAAAGTGATGGCAATACTTGTTTTTTCATAACTTTAAGCAGCAAGCTACGTTAATACAGCCATTTCACATGCAGGCATTGTTACAACTAGCAGAGGAAATGACAGCCTTCGCCATAATTAATCAATTATTTTATTTGCCTTCACATTTGCTTTGAGTAATTATATGATAGAGTTTGTCACGATTTCCCATGACTGCTTCTGCTCGTTGTGATTACAGTTGCCCAACTTCTCCTCTTCATATTCGATAGTCTTATTATACCTTTGGCGTGTGGGGTTCATTAGGCCTATTTTAGGACTACCGGTAAGAGGGAATCAGTGCCATCATTTTCGCGTCAATCTATAAAGTAAATGCCCGTCAACTGTATTTTTGCACTTTGATATAATCTGAAGTGTTGGAGTTGTGAAATTTGAGCGGGGGGGTTGAGGACTGAAATTGAATGAATGACAGAAACTGCATGTACCCGATATGCGATTTTGGGGAGGGTTGCAAAGTTAGCTGAGGGGTTAATCCCCCCGATCCCCCCGGCAACTCCAACACTGATAATCTGTTAGTCGAAGTATGACAAGAAGGAGTGTAATCAAGACCTTCAAGAGGGAAATGCAGTGCACTGTGGGGAGGGAGAGTGAGCTGTCATTTGAGCGGGAAAATTAAAATTTCAAAATTTAATCTTAGAATTTTCTTTGGTTTCGACCTAACTGTAGCTGCCACGAGCGCCGGCGTCGTTTGGTTATCTTGGCGCTATTCGTCGTCTTTGTTCTCGGATTTATCTAAATGAACGGTTATTGAAATGATATTTCTGCGCGTCAGAGAATGAGTCACGCTCCGAGAACAGAACCCGTAGCCACTTATTTGGCAATTATCACCAGTCCATCGGTCACGCCTTCATAAATTCATAATTACCTCAGAATATATCTACAGCCTACGTTGCTTCAGAGTTCAGACTTCTATTAATACCGCTGGGGTAATCAAGTAGTTTGACTTTTGCGCTCGTTTTTGAAGACGAATTTCATAAAGTAAGACAGGAGTTCCTTTAGGCCTATAAGGGCGCCAAATGAATTACTAAGCTGCCATTAAATTGAGGCGAAATTCAGAGACTGTTGCTATTCTTTACAAGCATGTTTCAAGTCCAAAGCGTAACTTTTACATCCTTATTTATTTTAGCCCAAGAATATAGGAAATATTTTAAACCTATGTTCTAGTTTATGAGACTTAATATTGTCATTCAATAATATTTCATCATTTGTTTAAAATGTGAGTTTTAATCCAGAATACAGTAGAACCTCGTTATACCGTATTTAGTGGATCTGCACAATTTAGTAATCGGGGTAGGTTATATCCGAGGCACGTTACAACCAATACCATCCAATACAGTAGCGCTTCACACGGGACCGGATCATTGCGGTACTTAAAGTCTTTATAACCGAGTATAAAAGTTATAGCTGAGTCCGTTATAACGAAGTTTGACTGTACATAGCTGTCTGAGGCTAAAAAATGTTGATTGAGATGTACATGAAAGGCCGGGAGAGATGAGGTTTATTTTGGAGTGAGTATTAGCATGGGCGGTATTCCAAGAGAAGCGGAATGCCGTCAGAGCATGCATGCCTCCACATGGCAGTAGGTGTACTTTGGACATCGGATACTTGCACCTGTTGAGCGTTGTCTTTGCAAATTTCAAAGAATGCCAGTCGTATTAATGCCAAGCGAATTATCTTCAGCCCATCAGTTGAAATCCAGCTGCCAGAGTTTTTACAGAAACTGCCTAAGTGCCAAAGCCATGCACCTACGCACTATACAGTACAGACCCTTTACCTGCTGGAAGCGGGGACGTGTGCACAGTGGCATATGTAGCATGCGTCACTGTACTCCTCTAATGGTTAACGCATCTGTTGACTGTCATGGCTGTGGCATGTCACGCCCCCTTCCCACCCGTTCCAGCAGTTCTTTTGCCCTGGGGCGCAGGAATCGAGAGGTAAATTGGAACGTTTCAGTCCGAAGGTGTCAACAAGCGGTCGACTTTTGCCACCCCACTTCCCAGAACCCTTCGTATTCGAGCGAGCAGGTACGGGCAGACTCCGACCTCTGACTTCGATTAATAAGCCCTCTGGACCTGCGTCTGAGACGCGGATTTTGCCCCCACCTCGAGGCGCATTCGCCTGGTTATTAGATATGGATCGCATTTCCAAATGGAAAAATTTAAGACCATTCGGTACGAAAGAATTGCCATTGTTTTTCGTCGGATGCAGGATATAAGTTGACATCGATCGTGGCCGCTTACGCCCCCTGGGGACACATCGGCGAACTAAGCGATCGGCCGTGTCGTATATTGCACAAGAAAGACGCCATTGTTTTGGACCTGGATAACTATATACCGCTATGAGAAGGGTTCCGTGGTAAATCTGCTGTGACAGCCAACTGTAAATAGATCCAGATTTCCAGTTGAACCAAGACACGTCCTTTGTAAGATCGTATGTTACTTTACCGTCAGAGTAATATTTTAATGTGTGGCATTGATGTTTGAAGAACCATTTATGATGCGCTAGTACAAACACAGGCTCCGAAGTATATCGGTGTGTGTTTGAAAGAAGCCTTTGTTTAAAGAGCTGCGTTGCGTATAAACAGAACGCTTCTTTGTACCTGAGACAACACACCGCTTTGTAGCAACTGCTGTTACGACCAGTCATAAAGTCTTTGGTAGATCTCTGCCAGTTGAAGAGAATTTATCTAGCGCCTTTTATGTTATTTTTCCTCTTGGCGATTTTTTTCCATGATGTCAATATACTCGTAGGCTCGAGCCCCCACCTTTTGAGAGACTACCATAGGGCGATAATTCAGTTGGTGGGACCCATCCAGTGTATTTAGCAGATACATCTTCGATGGTCATAGATGTGGTCAAGTTTGACCTTGATACTGTTTCAGGGACACACACACACACACACACACACACACACACACACACATATATATATATATATATATATATATATATATATATACGGCTGGCAATGGATTTGAATCCTTAATAATTCCGGTTTTGAGTGAAGTTGATAGTTGTTTTAGCGAAGTGCACGAGGTCATGTCATCAAAGGGCGTATGGATAAGTCTCCGAACACAAAGGGTTAAACCTAAGGCGATCTGTAGGCTTTTGGGGTCAACCAGTTCAAAGCGGGATGTTATCTAAGACACAGACACATTTCAATCGATGCTTTGGCTTTGGAAGCTGCAGCCCTGCCCTATCGATCACCTGCGATAAAGAATTTCAGATTAATGAGAGAGAGAGAGAGAGAGAGAGAGAGAGAGAGAGAGAGAGAGAGAGAGAGAGAGAGAGAGAGAGAGATGGACAAGAACGCATACAAGCAAACAGACATACAGACAGACGCGGTGATCCAATTAGTTGCATTGGTAAACACCGTTGCCCTTTAATAGATTGACTGCTATCAGGCGTGAATTATTTGTACGGTTTTCACCCGAGATTAGATAGCGTTTACCTTGGCCATGGGTTGATGCCAGAGGCAATGAGACCAGACGGGAAAGACACGAAGACTCCCACAGCCAAGCACTTGGCCAGAGCCGCTCATACCCGGGGACTATATGCCTAGAGACTAGAGAAGGCTGCTTGAGTTTTGGATCTCTGCCTGTTTGGAATTCAAGTCTATCACACAGATTCACTCGTCTATAGATACAAGAACCTGAATAATTTCGCGATATTAATAGTAGCAACGTGGAATTGTAGGGGCGCGTATGTCCCAAAAAGTACATGCTGCAGATGTGAAGTATCTAAGGCTGATTGATGGAAAGTCGTCAAAGATATACGAAATACGCAATTATTAGCTATATATCTCCACAAGTTGATTGCGGTGTGTTCTGGCGGCAAATGATTCCTTTTATATATCTAGGTTATCGAACGTTTAATGCTTTGAAGGAACTGATAATTAATCAGAAACGAATATCAAAGAAATCCAGGCACGCGGGATTAGCAGGTTCTGAACATCAATTAAGATATCTGCATGGGAGATAGGAACACAGTCGGAACACAGTCAGACGCAAAAGAACGATTGGCAGAAAAAGAAAAGACACAGCGGAAACACTATACAGTATATCGAAAGACATCGTGCACTGAAAATTCCTATCGAGATTCCGTTTGAAAAAAAATTAATAGCACAGATTAGAGGAGGAGAGAGGAAGGGCAGTTACCGATGGCATAACTTTTGTGGTGCCTAGCCTTTATTTGTCGTCTTCGCCTAATAAGGTAGAGAGAGAGAGAGAGAGAGAGAGAGAGAGAGAGAGAGAGAGAGAGAGAGAGAGAGAGAGAGAGAGAGAGAGAGGCGGAGAGCGCAGGGCAAGGAATGCCTTTGGGGCTACCGTAAACATCCAGGTATTCTGTATACAAGGTGTACGGAACGCGCAGGCATTGTGTCGGACCTTGCAGCATAAATTGCCGATTTATTTTGACATTCGGTCGTTTGATTCTCTCTCTCTCCCCTCCATCCTCTCCCTCCCTCCTTCCCTCCCTCTCCGATGTCAGTTTATCTCGAGAACGATGTGTGTCTGTTCAATTAGACGGAATTCTTGACCGGTGTTTACCACCAGAGCGGTTTCTTTCAACCAAATAATTACGTTGAGGAGAGAGAGAGAGAGAGAGAGAGAGAGAGAGAGAGAGAGAGAGAGAGAGAGAGTTTCATCTTCCTGATTCACCTTTAAGGAACCTCGTTTGTTTGGTGGATGGTTTCCATAGCATCGTTAATTCTGTTCTCGTGTTTTAAAATACGTCTTTCTTTTGGACGCGGAACGATTGCATAATTGATTTTATATTTACCCGGAAAAGAATCTACTCTTTAAAATTCTGCTGTTTTTGTTTCCAGCGTTTTCTTGCTTCGTTGTAACTCAAAGTAACACAAGATATAGACCTAACTGAAGGTTTACATTGGTATGCGCACCAGTAGTTTGCGCACCTGGGAATTTGCGCACCAGTAATTTACGCACCAGTACATTGCGCACCCGCTATTTGCGCACCTAGTATGCGCACCAAGTTAAGTATCCACGGTTAATAACAATGTGACGCAGTACCTTGCATTCTTTTATAGGTCGCTGGCTTAGAAACCAACTAACATTTAATATTTGAACCATTGCATGATTATACAATTTAACTCGCACTGCGTTAGTCCCAGGGCCGGCCCTAGCCAAAATGGCGCCCAAGGCAAAGCATACTTTGGAGCCCTCTGCGCGGACTGGCATCACGGTTACTCCTCCAATGATGAATCAGTCAAAAAGTGCGCTAAAACAGAAGAGTCATAGTGTTATGTTATTAAACATTTATTATCAAGGTTCGAAATTGAATTGAATCGGAATGATGGAAACAAACAATAATTATTATTTAATCTGTTCCATAAGCGAACGTTTTGATCTTAAATAAAAATAGACGTTGTAATTAAATCTCTTGGCTAAAATGGCAAGGATTGGCGCCTCTTGGATCTTGGCGCCCTAGGCAACTGCCTGCTTTGCCTGTGCCTAAGGCCGGTCCTGGTTAGTCCATGTATAGTAACTGTGTATCAAACATTTATTTTAAATTGGATATGAGCTGTGTTAAGCGCTCTTGTTGTAGGCCTTAGCCTTGTCTACTGCGCTATATAAATTGTCAATAAATAAATAAATAGCAAACTTTAGTCCAAGTTTTCAAACCGTTATATATCCGTATAAAGGGTAGGGACAGCGACCAGCGGCAAGGCTACGTGGATGTTAGTCCTTGTCCTTGGTCTTGGCCTTAACGACTCCTTAAGGACCGGTGTCAAGTCCTTGGTCCTGGTCCTGACCTTGAGGACTGAGTCCTTGTTAACATCCCTGCCATGCAGGCTATTCTGATGTTTTATCTATGTATGTAATCTTTCTTCACATTGTTATTAACCGTGGATACTTAACTTTGTGCGCATACTACAGGTGTGCAAATAGCGGGTGCGAAATGTACAGGTGCGTAAACTACTGGTGCACAAATTCCCGGGTGCGCAAACTACTAGTGCGCATACTATGCAATACCTAACTGAAATATATGATTAATTAAGTTGAGGAGACAGACTTTAATTCGTTTCATCACTCTTCTGAATTTGTGCATATCTATGGCCTACTGTAGCACTAGTTCTTGCATTGTCCAATTTCAAACAGGCCATGTTGGCCCACCCAATGTTTGGCTTGTGGCGCCCTCCATGGAGCCAGTTCTTTTGTCATCGTTGATTTTAATCGTTGTTTGAACGCGTCCGTGTTTGGATTAACCAACTCAGTATTCTCACTTTAATTCAGAGGCGTACCTAGGGTATTGGCTGTCCATGGCTGACGGTCAGAAACTTAAATTATCCGGTTAACAAATCTTTAAATAGGAAATCATGATATTTTTGACAAGGGGTTACAGTAAAACAGCAACTGCACTTGTCTTGCTTTTACTGATGTGAATTGGTCTATGCATGTGCCTCTCAGAATCAGTTTTCTCAGTTTCTTCTCTTTCTACGCTGAGCAGAGCAAGATTACTGAATTTTTGTGGCGCCCAGTTGGGGGGGGGGGCATCTGCCCTACCTGCCATGCCCTAGGTACGCCACTGCTTTAACTTGGCACATATGGTCTATAACTGCATAAATCTTTAAATCCTAATAGCACGTGTTGCATTGATGCCGGATCGAGACTTATATCTGCGATATATATATATATATATATATATATATATATATATATATATATATATATATATATATATATATATATACATATACATATATATATATATATATATTATAATTGTGTAACGTGTTGCGTACGTTTGCTGACCTGGTGGTTCTGCTTAGCAGCTGGGACCGCGGCGCACTGCAGGCGGCTTCGTCCGTATGAGTCCCAGGGCGTCCCAGGTCCGTTGTCTAATCTCGGTGGGATGTATTGCAAATTGGTCTGCCTTAGATCCATTGGCGTTCGGTGCCACGAACGGAGATCGCGGAGATCGATCTGTTTGATTGCAACCTTGGCGGTCAAGGTAGATGGCCGCCGCCGATGGAATAACAACAAGCGAAGCACAGCAGGACAGCACTGACTCACTAATTGATTTCCATTCCGATTCCGATCCACTTTTTATTTTTAAAAAAACCGGGATTTCGTGGTGAAAGGTGGATTCAGAATATACGATTCAGTGGCACAAGAAATTACTCGGAAACTATTTAACTGAATTCAAACCTTAATTATTATGTGAATAATTTATTGAGTGACACGAAAGAGTGTTTGATTTTACGAGGAGTCAGTGGTGAACCAAATTGCAGCATTCTTGCTGTATTAGGATATACATGCTTTTGTATTGTGTTTATTGCTATGATTGATTCTTGTAGGGTATATACTATGTATAGGCAAACTGATATTAATATCATGGATAAAGATACATTTGTATCAAACATGTTTTTTGTCTTTGTAAACTACACAACATGCTAAAACACATCGTGAAAATATTGAACGTTACCTTAGAACTTATCACTGTCTAACATGAAGCCTCCGAAGCATCTATAGAGAATTCTGTTCAGTTGGCTTTTTATTGCATTCTCTTCCGTGCAAACTCTAGAACGTTCTAGAGCAATCTCTTCACGTATATCCGTCCTGTGAAGAACTGCTTCATATTGCATTATGCGGCCTATGGGGGTGGGGGCGGGTTGGGGCGCCCGGGACCTGTGGTGCTGCCATTTGTATCCGCATTGCTACCGTGCGTAAACGGACCGGAGATATGTGTTTTTACGCCGCGACGTTATGACGTATACGGGGGAGGGGAGGGAGAGAGGGGGCGTGGAAACTGTGGCGAGTGTTGCGTAGTGTAGATATTGGCGTCAATTGTGTTTTTATGTCCGGATTTTCCGCCCTTGTCCTGCTCCTGAGTATGCGCATTATGAATTATTTATGCGATGGAAGCGCATATACAGTGGCTGGCTGTCTCTGCGTACGATGTGCTGTTGCATTGCTAATTGGTATGAGACGCAATAACGGAGACCGTTCGATGCATTGGTATCCGCGCTGTGTGCCTCACCTGGGCCCCTCTTCCTTCGTCGCCTGTATTTCATCTATACGCTGTTGCAATAACAATTGATCGATGCAAATACAGAAGCGGGAATTTTTACACGGGTTATTGAGGTTTAATTGATTTTTTGACCCCGCCGGAATAAACTTGGTGGTGCAGTGGTAACAGTTCTTATTTCGTGCCTGGAGGCAACACGTTCGAATCTTAGCATTGCGATTTCTTGCGAAGTTGCTTAATCTTTAATTTCATCATCCTGCTTATTATCAGCATAGAGCTAGTTGAATGGCATTTAACAGGGTGGATTGATGTGAAGGAAAATTCTACTGTCATGCGGTACTTTTAAGCCAAGGACGACGTAATGAGTAAAGAAAATCAATAGACGCTCGTCTTGCCCAGACACTGCTTCCGGTCAAAGCATTTATTGATGCAGCGTTAGGCCTCTGTATAGACGCACAATTTCTGAAGTGAGATTCGAATCAGCTGTTATTAGCCTGTCACGTGGCTCACATCGTATACCACTATCAGTGGCGTACCTAGGTAGGGGAGGTAGGGCGGCTGCCCACGAACGCCAAAGACCTCTTTGGTCTTGCTCTCATCAGCGTATAAAGAGAAGAAACTGAGAAAACTGACTTTGAGGGGCACATCACAGACCAGTTCGCATCAGTAAAAGCAAGAAAAACGCATCGGTAATGTTAATCTTGTTATAGTTAAATATCTGTTAACCTGCCGATTCGATTGTCTAATCCCCTGCCATAAGCGCCAAGTTCCCTAGGTACGCCCCCGACCATTAGTATAGCCACAGTTCCGTATCGGATTCAAACGTGTGTCGTAGACTACAGCGGAGGAGTTCATTTCGAAATGTGGCGTCTGCAGACATAAAGCAATTATGGCGCGGTTAGCTTACACTCTGTAGTAGTAGTTGTAAAATCCATTGTAATTATGGCCACAACTTTTACAAACCGCAGTTTTATGTGTAAGAATGAAATTCAATAGGGTCACAAATGCACAGGCTTAGCAGTCACGTGACGAGTAAAGTCATGCGAATAGAGACACGTGCTGTCGAGTATCCTTGTGTCGCTTCTCTGTTACTGATGCAATAATCCTCGGCGTAGATGGGTGGATGGATACGTCGCATAGCAGCACGTGCTGCCGGTAAATTGCTGTCGTCACGTGATTCTGGTGTAGTGTGGTCACGTGATTTCAACGGATGTATGTATGCATGTATGTATGTATGTATGCATGAATGGATGGATGGATAATGGATATGGATGTATGTATGTATGTATGCATGGATGGATGTGTGGATGTATGTATGTATGAATGAATGAGTGTATGTATGGATGGATGGTATTTGATTCTGTCACACATGAAAGACTATGTGGATAAATATGTTAGAAATGGGATAACCACCACTTTTAGTGCAACTTCAAATGTACAAGAAACATCTTAACAAGAGGCAAAACCTAAAGTTGCAGGTTCAAAATCCGAATGGTTAAGGATCAGAAAAGGTGTATTAACAATATGTATTAACCAAAAACAACTAGAACAGGTGACAAGCTTTGTTTATCTAGGATCAATAATCACAGAAGATGCGGAATGTGAAACCGAAATTCGTGTCAGATTGGATAAAGGTCAAGCAGTCAACAAAGCACTTAAAGAATCTATGGAAAAGCCACGACATATCTATAACCACAAAGATCAAAATATGGAAAACTCTAGTTTGGCCGGTGGCAACATATGGGTGTGAGACATGGACTTTGAAAAAGAGACGAAGCAAAGATCAAGGCGTTTGAGATGAAAGGATTAAGACAGATTCTGCAATCTGCATATATATATCGTGGACAGAAAAAAGAACTAATGAATGGGTATTAGAGAAGGGAGGTGTTAAAAGAGAATTTTTGGAGTCTATCAAAAGAAGAAAACTGTCGTAGTTTGGCCACATCATGAGGAAAACAGGCACCTGTTTGGAAAAGGACATGATACAAGGCGTAACTGATGGAAAAAGAAAACATGGCAAACCCAAGAGTGGATGGACTGAAGACATCATGCAGTGGAGTTGAATGGACTGGAAAGACAATAGTTGAACAGACCAATTAAAAATGGCGATCTGGTTGGATGGATGGATGACAGACAACAGAGAAAACAATGGAACAAGTTCATTCATGATGCGGTTTATATCAAAATAGCTAGTGAGGAGATTTGCCCCATCACCCCTCCCCGTGGCGACGCTAATATCTAGAACGCCTCCACCATGACAACCCCGTCATTCCATAATGCTAATAATGCATGACAAGTCATTCCATAATGCTAATAATGCATAGGATTTGTGCAAATTCAACCGCATTTTTTAAAGTGATTTCGTCCTGTTAGAGATCGATTTCAAGGACCATATTGAGCCACTATCTTTAGCATTCTTCATTACATCGAGATCAATCGCTATTGCAAACATAGGCCATCGCCTTATGTATTTAGAGCGCCTCCAACATGACAACCCTCGTTATTCCATAATGCTAATATGCATAAGATTTGTGCATATTCAACCGCTTTGAAACTTATTTCGTCCTGTTAGAGATCGATTTCAGGGACCATATTGAGCCAGTATCTTTAGCATTCTTCACTACATCGATATCAAAGGCTATTGCAAACTTAGGTCATCACCTTCCGCATTTAGAACGTCTCATCCATGACAACACTCGTTATTCCATAATGCTTATAATGCATAGAATTTGTGCAAATTCAACTGCAGGTTTGAAACTTATTTCGTCCTGTTAAAGAGCGATTTCAAGCACCATATTGAGCCACTATCTTTAGCACTCTTCACTACATCGATATCAATCGCTATTGCAAACTTAGAAAATCGTCTTCTGCATTTAGAGCGCCTCCAACATGACAACCCTCGTTATTCCATAATGCTAATAATGCATAGGATTTGTGCAAATTCAACCGCATTTTTGAAACTTGCTTAGTCTTGTTAGAGATCGATTTTAAGTACCATATTGAGCGACTATCTTTAGCATTCTTTACTACATAGATGTCAATCGCTATTGCAAATTTAGGCCATCGTCTTCTGTATTTAGAACGCAGTGGCGTCGCCAGGAATTTTTGGTTGGGGCAAAATGGGCTAGGGTGTCACCCCTCCACAGAAAACTTTCCCACCGGATTTGCGCGAATCTGTTAGGTGGTCTGGGGCAGGTTGGCGGGGGGCAGTTGCCCCATTTGCCCTCCCCCTCCCCGTGGCGACGCTAATGCTATTGAGGATGAATTCTGCAGAAGACTATTTATATCTTAATTTTCACAATCCATATGCAAGCACTGAGACCTTTGCAACTTACTGACGATTGCTGAATGAGCATTCGACAATACGTTTTTAACTGACTACATGCTGCATAGAATGTATATAAATGGAAAGTATTTTTCTTTATTTTCTGTGCATATTTCTATGGATTTCGACAATCAATGCAGTTACTGTATGATGCCGTAAGTGTCAGAATCCTAATGCTCCAGCGATTGACCTTTCTGATCTTATTTTCATTGTGAATAATGAATTGTACCTGCGCTGAGAGCAGGAGAGAGCATTTTCCCACAGGAATCGCTCTGTCTCGGACCCAGGTAACCTACGAAATGAATTAGTTATTAACCTTCGAGGCTTAAGGCCAGGTCACACACTTGGTTTTCTTCTCTTCACCTTTCTGCGGCTAGGTTTTCGCTCGCATCGTGAACAGTTTGGTTTTGTGCGAATGCAGCTCTTAATATCAGTGTGTGGATAAAAACTCCACGTGACGCAGTGAGATTGTAAAAAGTATAGTCAGGACGGAGTCCGTGGAAGGGTCAAAACCCTAGAATATTTACGACGATCCAATAATATCAGACAAGTGTGAAATTTATCTTTCCAACGAATACCCAAAATTTGCCAAATGGTTTCTGCTACACGCCTAATATTAAAGTGCTAATTAATATATATCCGTCCGGAGTACATTTACTACCCTGACACCCCTACTCAATTGTAGGACGTTCCATTGCTCGATGGTCCATTGCTTGATGTCTGAATCATTCACCCCAAAACTAAAAATAGTCTCTTTCGTCATTTTCCGTTTATAGGTTTTGACTGGAAAACTATTTGCTGACGTTTGTGTTATGCTTTGCAATTTTCTTTACGAAACTTAACCCCTCCCCTCCTATGGGCCAAGACTAACTCGTCTCCGATAAAACAGTAGCCATCACTTAAGACCAATAGACCAGGTCTATTTGACTTGAAGTGGACGTCTAAAATTTCGAGCCTTAATGAGATTGATCAAACTTTTCCCATGGTTTTTCACAGTGCCATTCCTATTTCATCGGATTGTCTTGCGGTTAGCTGTTATAGGATATCTGTGGTATTTTTCGTCTGCAATCGTGAGGTTCTGAAAGACTTTACCAATAATCGCAGGTTTCTCTTATCTAACCAATTAAGATTTTATTGAACTTTTCACCTGGTCAGGTAAATCCAATTAACCTGAGGTCATGGCAGTTGTCAGTGTTTCACTCAATTGTCACTTCATTTAAAATGACAATTTCCTCAGGTTCGTCCCCCAATCTTGCATGTGACCGTCACCTTGATAGGAGGTCGAGTTGACCATCGCCCTTGCATATCCCAGGGTAAGGTGCTGATAGGTACACACACTCTTGAATGAGATTCTAGGCGCGGACTTTATTTATACGCATTGGCCCATGGGAGAATCTGCAGAAAGGGTAGCGACTAGAAACCCCTCTTTAACTCCAGACCAGTTGGGGTGGGGCACTTTAATGTGACGCTTATATGAAGCTGTCCCTCTATGGATTGGAAAATATAGATGCACTAAAAGAGACAAACGTCAGAGTTATAGACTCTCTTTCAGTGCATCTTTATTTTCCAATCTATTGTCATATTTGATTTCGTCTTTCAAATTCCTATTTTCCATGTATGCTTCATCAGTAAATCTGACGCTTTTAATTGAAATTAAAATATCAAAACCTCTGCATGGTGCTTAAATGAAGCCGAAATCTTAGTTTTGTTCTTTTAAAACCAGCGCCATATAAAGTCACAGGAACTCGTTAATGTTCTTTCCCCCCAATTACGTGAATGCTTGTTGCCTTTGCGCTCCAGTCCGTGTTTGTGTGTGTGCGTGTGCGTGCGTGTACTTCAATTCCTGACTGTTTGACAACGTCATCGTGCATTATTCAAGTGTCCCAACTGTTGCCCCTTTCCCCTTCAATGGCACCCATTGGTACTGAGTGCAGGACCCGTTCCTACTTTATTCCTGTTTGTCCGATATTTTATTCGCAACAATTATTCAATGTTGATTGTTCTAACAATCCCTGAGCATCCTGATTCTAGAGTTGCATCAAACCTGCGCCGCTTTCACTGAAAACCGTTTGAGTGACGCGCTCGAGTTTTTCCACCCCACCCCTTGAGTCAAATCAACCCTCATATATACGAACCAAATTCAACCCTCATCCATTTCGATTCGGTCAAATTTAATACTAAGTTAAACTAACAGTTTAATTGCGACTGTTCTACTGTAACGGGGGACTCGATTTTTGTCCTCGTCGTTTTTTGAATTCAAATTTGTCGTTGTCTGTTTTACCCGCTGGGGTTTCCAGATCTCCTTCCCTCTTCCTGTCTCACGTCCTCTCGTCTAATAACCCCCTCCTACTCCGTCACCCCACTCCACCCCACACGCCCAGCCTCAACTTAACAGCCAAACTTTGCTGTTTAGATTAAAACGTCGTCCTTTGTTAACTTTGACTGCAATTAAACTGCCTTCAATCCTGTATTTGCTTTGAGTGTCCTTTTTGCAATTATGAACTCACCAGCAGAGAACTGATTACCCTGGACACTCTAATGGGGCGACGAGGGAGCAGTTCTCTGAACGGAGGAGGACGCCTGGGAGGAATATAAGGAAGCACGTCGATATAAGAAAGGATAATAAAACATTTAAATTACACACTATTGCACTTTTTACTTTAAAAGGCAATAATTCAACTATATTGCAGCTCAATCAACTTTAGGGTAAATTTTATTGTCTGGTGTCCATTTTGACGCAGCGAGAACCAGATCCTGGGTGTAAAAATGGTACAATTTTATTCAGAATTAGGAAATGTACAAGGGAACTCGCCAAACCAAACTAGGCAAACGGCTTCGCGAACAGACAACATCCAGTCTAATTATAATCAGCTTCTATAGCGACATTATATAATACGCAGGTATACAGCGACGGCGCATCAAATCCGGATCGCGTATGACAGGATTTCAATGCGGTGGATGTAAACCTGGATGAATGGATGGATAAGCGTTGAGTGTACACTGTACATCGGTTGGTAGTGAATCGTATGGCGCAGGCATTGGGCAGAGAATTCTTAAGCCCGAGGGCGAGCACTGAGGAGACAGGAATACCAGGGACTGTTGAAGTGTGAGGGAGTGTGAGAAGAACTGCAGATGGGGATCTTAGGCTGAGTGTCGTTTTTGGCCGAAACAGACAGTTCTTGACAGACAGTGTCCAGGTTGATTATTCCGAAATGCTTTCAAAGCCAAGAGGCAGATGTCTTCTATGAATCTATGTCTTCACGTTTTTCAGGTTTTAGAATTTAGAGAATGGAGACAACTTTTGCTCATGAGCTCTTGGCATTTAGGCGTAAGCTTCTCTTAGCCCGCGAGGCTTCCATATTTTGATAAGCCAGGCTAGGCTAGGCTAGGGGAAAAGGGGAAATGTATAGGAGTTGGACCCCGCTTTTTCATCCAAATTCACGCCCATGACTCTTAGTACAGCTGTTCTGGTGGTGATGATGATGCTGCTGGTGGTTACAGTGTTAGTGGTAGTCATCGTAATGGTGGAGTTACATGGGGTGGTGCTTGCGGTGGTGTTGGGTATTATGTAGACCTGTGTATGGGTGCTTATTGGCTCAGTCTCCTTTAAATAATGACAATGAAGCTTTAAATTGAGAACAACTTTGCAAATTTGTCATTTTGTGAACCGAAAATATTTGGTCAAGCTAAGACTTCTGATGAATTCAGAATTTGGCAGATGACATCCTGCAGTGACTGTTGTATCTGTGCGTGTATACGTGTCTTTGTATCTGTGCTTGTCTTTCTAGGCTGCGTTTGTTTTGATTAGCCGCGTTGAAATATTTAATTGTTCTAATGGGGCGGTTGATCTGGGATACGGCGAGGGGTGTTATAGGACGATCACGTGACGTGGGAGAGATGGTGTGAGGGAGAGAGGGAGAGAGGGAAGACGGGGGAGAGAGAGACGAGGTTTTTGTCCCCATTAGAGGAAGTGAGTTATGACGTTCAGGTCATTTAGGCCATGCACGGCACTTAATTATATAGCAGGTTAACCAGACCATGCACTTCCTCTTCTGTCTGTCTGTCTGTCTGTCTCTCTTTCTCTCTATCTCTCTCTCTCTCTCTGTCTCAGTCTCTGTCTGTCTCGGTCTCTGTCTATCTGTGTTTCTGTCTGTGTCTTACTCTTTGTGCTTTGGCTTTGTTCTTGTCATCCTCTGGGGAGGAGCTAAACCCTATTATCTCCGACATGTCGATTCTTGGTTTTTGCTTGGTTCAATAATGTCACGAGAAAAACAGGCGAATTGAGACCGCGATAAGGAATCATGGAGTGAGATAAGTGAGACAGTGAAAGACCGTTTAGGCGTGAAATTGGCGCTGATTTTGATCATAGAGACTGTGATGATGGCATAGAGATGTGGAAGAGTCAAGCATAGAGCACAAATGAGCCAGAGATGAAAATTGGTTAGTGGGTCATGGCTTTTTAATGGATCAACAATACTTCTTGGGTCAGATCGGTTACGACCCATTGACCCATCAGTTTTAGAACTGCAGTTGCAGTTATGGAGTGCCTGACATTTCAATGCCTCAACTTCATAGGCGGATTTAGAGTTTAATATTTGGGCAGGCTAGCATGGGGGTCTGGGGGTGCCATGCCATCCAAAACAATTGTTTTGTTTTGGTGGGATTAGTTGGGTAGGTTTAAGCCTACCTTAGCCTTTAATAAAATCCGCCTATGCTCAACTTCATTGACAAATACATATTTGCAAATGCAATTTTTGCATCTAGACCTACTCTGTGGTAATGACGTAATTCTTGTATCATATCGGGTATCTATGTTTTTATGTTCAGCATTATTTTTACACGGCTTGACGGGTATACAAAATGTATTTACTGCCCCGACCCATGGGTCACGGGTCAATGTTTCAGTGATCACAGCGGTCAAAGGTCGTTTTGGGTGACTCATTATAGTATCTGAGATGATCTGCTTTGCATTGGTGGTATTTTTTGCATGACGTGAGCTTTTGACAGGAAATAATTTCGTCTTTCCCTCAGACACTGAATCAAATTCTTTAGAAACTGTGGATCATTGGATCCGGTGCCCGGAGTGGGGAGGAGGAAAGGGAGCGCAGGGGCGTTTAGTGTTGACGTGGCTAATGTCACTGGGTGCCGTGCGCCTGGCGTCTGGGAAAAGCGCACGTGACGCAGGTGATTAAAGCGATCTCTCAAGTGGTTCCGATGTTCCACTGCCGGCGCTTGTCTTGTCCCGACGACACGCACGGCGACAGACGGACGGACAAGTGGACGTACGGAGACGGGGACGACAAGTGAGTATGATCGAACGGGCGCCCACCGCGCCCATTAGAGACTCGATCCTGAGGAACATTATTAGCAGAATAAACCGCTTCTAAACGAACGGGGATACATTGGGTCGCCCGCGAATGCCAAACGGCGCTTTATGCGTTGGCGTCATAGCGACGTCATTATTACGTCATCTTGACATCTGTCGTCAAGTGCAACAGAGGCATTTTTTAAATTGAGATTAACATAGCAGGGGATAGTAACTGTAGACTAAAAGTGAATATGTATATGTAGTGGGTTAAGTACAGTGAAGACTCGTTTATAGGAGCCTGGTTAAAACTTAGATTCTCGGTTAATACAATTCCAACGTCGTATTCCTCCGGTCCTGTCATGAGATCCGTGCATGTTAAGGAGGTTTTACGGTAGTGCGCATTTCAAATGTATTTCTCTCAAAATATATTCGTTTGATAATTTAGAATGTTGTCAATGTTGCTTCATAATGTGATCAGTTGAGGCACGTATATTCCATCCAATGAGCCGTCATTTTAGGCAAATCCACAGGTAATAGGGCAGGTAACGATTCTAGCATCTAGTACTCTCTCTCTCTCTCTCTCTCTCTCTCTCTCTCTCTCACACATATATACACAATATATATATATATATATATATATATATATATATATATATATATAATGATCTATGTATTGTTGCATTCTGGTTGGAATGTAGGCTATAGTGTGCGTTCTGTGTCTGGCCATTGGTGCCCCGTTGTTTGTTTACACCAATGCGAGTTCGTTGTGGAAAAAAGCCCAAAAAAGAAACTTAACGGAGCGCGAAGATGCTTCCTGATCCGAAGCGGAACTCGGGAGAGAGAGGGAGAGAGGGAGAGTGTGTGTGTTTCCCATTAATAAGGCCCTGGGATGGATTGGTATAATAATAATATATAACAAGGTTTTGGTTCAGTAGGGACTGCCCTGTGGTGAACCAGCGGATAAATGGTATTAATCGTACGATGTACGAATTACAAGTAATTGGATTCTGATTCTTGAATAAACAGTTAAACACCCGACAGTGGCGAGCATCCACTGCCGTTTTCCCTTTTCCCTCGAATCACCTCATTGCAGTTCAAATCGCCCTCTCAATATTTCCCCTCCGCTTTCTTTTTCACTTCCTCGTTCGTTTTTGCCATTCCGAAGGGATTTTACCATCTCCTTTTGGGTCACTGAGCGATTTTCCTGAAGATGCGCTATATAAATGCTTTGTTATGATACGTTACACAGATGATGCGGCAAACATATAGAACAATTGAAAGTGCGACAGATTTTGCCCTGACATCAGAGCAGCTATATATATATATATATATATATATATATATATATATATATATATATATATATATATATATTTATATTTATATTTATATAAACAGTTCAGAGCGTTGCTAGATTTGTCGGGAGTGTGGAGCCGGGAGGTTGACCCACTCAATTTTGGGTCTAACTCTCTGAGCTCCCATTGAACGCTCTGCGTTTTTAGAAGGCGTCTTCTTCAACTGCTGCTTTGTTCAAATGGATAGACTTAGTGCGTAACATATGGGCCCAGTGCATGGCCCTTTTTGAGATTTCTGCTCCCATCACCCTCAGAAAAATTTTCAGAACATTTCAGTGGCTAATAAAAGATGTTAGGAGTTTACCGTGGGCCTCTATTGTTTATCGGATATCGACGCTGTAAGCACAGAACCGTTTTATTCCGTCCAATAAACCGGTGTTTGATTGTGGACTTGACTTGGCTGTCCATGAAAATGACCCATTGTATAGTGTAGACTCACAGACTGTAGACGTTCATGGGGAAATGACGTGCATTCCATTGCAGGGATTCTAGAGGCACAGAACATAATGTCAGGCGTTGACTTTCAAACGTATTAAAAGAAGACAGATTAGAAGTGGTGCATTGAATTTTGACGATGAAAATCTGTTGCAAAGTTAAGTTAAGCTGAAAGATTTTGCTGAAGAATGATTAGGTACTTTCGTTGTGCGTTGAAATCTCTGAGGTCGAGGTCCGTTCCCAGACCAGCGAGATTCCATCTACTCTCTGGAGTCGTGCCATCCGGCGGGGTCATGGTCAAGGGGTGACGCAACGGCCCCCGCCGGCTACGCGCTTCTGATGATGATGAAGGTTAAGTTTTGCTGGATGGCAGTTCGAAAACCTGTTAACCCCCTGTACTCTCTCTCTCTCTGCCTTTGTCTCCAGCTGCTGTCTATTAAAACCGCTATCAACTTCTGTATACAGAAAGACCGTTTTTCTGTTTACAAAAATTGCACCACAATTACTCTTTTGCAATTATCCACTTATTGCGTGCCGGATTCCAGAAATCATTTGCCAGCTGAAGTCACGTGATTTTTAGGGTCAGAAGGTCATCGCAAGGTAGAGACCGCCATCGTGCATGGGCGATTATCTGGCATCCTTTGTCTAATATTCTTTCTTTTAGTTCGACCCTGTTTCTTGATTCCTATTCACCTAGTTCCCTGTTGCAGATTAAGCCATTTAATTGGTAAGTATGTTGACTGGATGTTTGGTTCGAATGTAAATGGGCTAATTTGATGGTTGACTATCTGCATGGTGTTTCCGATTATGTTCGTTACTTATTGTTTCATTGATAACAGTTTGCACTTTGCAACACCCTTCTACAAGCGGACTTCAAATGATGCGCTTTATTACCAGACTTCTTTAGCCGTTTCGAAGGCCACGTCAATTAACTTTTCATGTCACGTGACGCGCCATCGTCTCTATGCTGTGCAAGCGGTTAAGTGAGACTTCCATCGCTTCCTGCTTTGAATGGGGTCCAGAACATTATCTCTGCACATTATCATGTCATCCATGCAGCCAAGATGTTCTTCGTGTGCCATACTTTCATTTTCAGCCGTTCCATTGCAACTATAGTGGTGAAAATGTTGGTCGGGAGGCAGTACTACCCCACCCACCCACCCAGGCTGCTTTTTCCCAACTCGAACCGCAGGCCATGCATGCAGTGGCACAGCGAGGGATGGAAGCGTCAGAGGCAAAAGAGGGGAGTTTGCGCCTCCAAGGTTTGCTTTTCTCTCCAAAAAGTCTTGACGAATAAGAAAGACGATTGTATTTCCAATGATAGATTCAGAAATTATATACGCCAACTTATTTTATGTCTGCCAGTGTCCTGTGGTTCAGTATTTTATTACTTGCACTTTTTATGTTTTCACTTGGAATTTTGCGCACCCCTACAAAAAATTACCCCAGGGCAGCAGCTCTCTGGCTCCCCCACCATACGTCGCTGCCACGGGCGAGTTGTTCTTTGCAGACTTTATTGGCTTGCTGCATGCTTCCAATGAACTTAAATACTATTTTGCGGAAATATCTCGACAAATTCCCAAGCTTCTTTCAGTATTTGTCGTTTTCAATGCGCTTCAGGGCAGCCAGCGTGCAACGATGACCCCTTGTTGATGGTCCACTTACTTCGGGGCCTTTTACTTCGTTAATCAGTTTCTTTGCTGAGACGATTTTACAAAAGGATCCGGTCTTTGCATAGAACTTCAAGTAGAATAGACAAAAATACTGTATTTTAGATAACGTTAATTGTTTCAATTAATTGGGTTGCAACAAAGGAAACGATGCTGGAAAAAGATGTTGCCAATTTTAATTTTGAATCGACTACGCCCTTATTTGCTGGCGGTGCCTACTTGACAAGACAGACAGACAGACAGACAGGCGGGCAGGGAGAGGGAGAGAGGAAGAGAGACGGATACCGAGGACGAAAAGATGGAGGCAAATTGAAAGAGGAACACGACCATTATAGAATACAGGAAGACTTTGAAAATCTAAGCACTGCCTATTTAAATATAGTGTTATACCCTGGTCGCCTTGGCTTAGCAGTATATATATGTTTATATGTGTAGCTCCTTCCCTTTGTCTTTCTCTCTCCCTCCGCCTCCCTCCCGATATGCTTCAGTCGCGATATACCGGTATTACCCATGCGATTACGCCGACAATCTTGCAACCGTGATCGTATACATCCGGGTAGTTTTCTGTGTGCGGAAAAGTATTAATTTTTACCCGCCATCTAGACTCTCCCAACCGTCAGCACCCCTCCCCATCTACAGTGTCCCAGGCTTCATTAAGCCGAGAAATGTTAGACGCAAAGGGTTTACTATACAGGCCCTGCAGAGTCTGCAGTGACTCACTGGGATTTTAGATAATTTTAGGTGATCAATATTAAAGCGCTAAATAATTATATTTTGCCACGTGATTAATTTTAAGCGATTTATACGAACCTTGTGATGGATGGCTGTCTAGTGCAACCACGACCAGTTCATATATATAATATTATATATATGAACTTATATAGCGCAAATATATATATGCGCTATATAAGTTATTGAACGCTTTCGCATCTGGTAATAAATTGATGCCGTCATCAACTTATATTTCTTTATATTTGTATTTCTTTTTCCACTTATTCTGTGGCTCTGCAATAAATTGAAGTTGATTGACGGATAAAAGAAGACAAATGCTCGTACAGATGATGACTGCACTTTGCATCTAATGTTACAGAGGCGTTTTTATATCGGGCGTTTTTGCCTAACTGTTTCACTTCCGTCGTAGATTTAAAATCTTGGTCGGGTACTGATGAAGGTAAGTCTCTGTCCCGCTGTTGTTGTTGTCGTCGTCGTCGTTATTATAGTAGTAGTAGTAGTTAGTTGTTGTTGTCGTTGTTGTCAAATTGGAATAGACGGTTAGGTAAGATCGCGTTTGGACGAATTCATTTGAGACTTTTTAGATGCGCCAAAGACTAATTCCTGTGCATCGAATGTTCCTCTGTAAGACTCAAAGCAGATGTTCATGAATAGTTGGAATGCGACATTAGCGAGGTCCCGGGGAGGGGAGAGCGGTAGTCAGATCTGCGCAAAGGTGTTGAGAAAATTGTATCGTGGGAGGGGGTGGGAGTTGGGGGGTGGGATGGATGCCGGACTCAGAGTTTTTAATTCCAATGCCGCTGTTTTGCGGCTAATAATTGTGTCGCATGAAATTGCGTCACTGGGAGTGCGATTCTCAATTATTTGCGTTGATGTACAGCACTCAGTTATATTGAGAATTGTTTTTGTGATGTGTGTCCAGTGCTTAAACCCTCCTTCCCTCCCTCCCCCAGTCTGTGAACTCCTCTTCACCCCACCCACCACGCCCACCCCACACCCTTCGCTTCCTAATTCTCCAATGGCCTTTCCTATGGACCTATGCTCGCCGTAGCGGCTTTGCAAGAGGCCTTGACGTTCCCTGTGCTGGACTCTTTAACCATTCATGGCAAATGGCGTCCTTAGGCGAATGCTCCGTTTGTCGTCGGGGAATGGGGGAGAACGACCCCCCTCCATCTCCCAAAGGGGCCGACAATTTTCGTCTGCTCGTATAAAATCGAAGCCTGATTCGGATTGTATGTTATATTATACGGATGGCATTAATAAATAGTAATGAAATTGTTATTATGGGCCTAATAACCATTTAAGTGGTTTAGCAGGATTTCTCCTGTGTTGATAACCACTTTCACTCATACATCGCTCAATTCCTTTGCACTGTAAACGCATAGAACCTTTATGAAGAAGACTGATTGATGTTTGCAGCAAAACCTTAGAACAGAAAGTGATTGGGGAAAATGAGATTAACTTTTCAATGCAAAAACAAAGATTCAGAGTTCTGTTGCAGTGTCCAGAGTTTTTCTAGTCATTGTTCATTGGACAATCAATTTACCGTTAATCACCTTAGAAGCACCTGCTGATTGGTACCTGACTGTGCCTTGTTTTTGACGACTGCATGTCATCGCCGAGCCGATTAGCTCACCTGCCCAGGTAGCTCCACCCTATTGGCACACCTATATCGCACCTGAACACAGGTGATTGGACGCTTTCTTTCTCTCCGCCATTGGTCAGTAGCGTGGTTAGTTGAAGTCTGATTGGCAGGTGATGTAGTGCTAACGAACATTTGTTGATGGATAGCAGACGCCATGAGGCAATATCACCGCCTAATGGGGAAATAGAAATAATTATTATGCACTTCTATAGCACCAGTTCTAATACCTGATGGTATCAATCGATGGTACTTCAGATCCATCCATAAAAAAGACCAGGGAAAGAGACTAGGCGATGAATTTAAAAAGCCGAATTTGGACATTTGACAAATATAGGTTTTTATTGGCAATTAAATTGTATATCTTTATATATATATATATATATATATATATATATATATATATATATATATATATATATATATATATATAGTATATATTATGTGTATATATATTTATTTATTGAAAACTTTGGTATTTTGAATAATGAGACAGAGTACTCGATGATTTATCGAGTTTATATTTTAGCTACAGTAAAACCTCGCTAAGACGCAGTGGGTTGCATGCAGTTAGACTCAATAGGTTTATTCGGATGTGGTTAACACTGACCTTTGTCTGGCATGACCTTGACCCCTGTTCTGTTGAGTCCGTGACTTTATCGCTAATCTTATTAGCCAAGTTAGAGGGGAATTTTGCTCAGCGTAATTGGCTTTAATTACTTCTGGTATTCAGATTCAAGTCCATCACCGTTCGTTTAATTGATTTCGTCTGGTCACGTGACACAAAGCCACATCGTAATGGTAATCGATTACTTTACAGCTGATGCGGAAGGGAGTAGGGTTTCCTTGCGATGGAGGGGACGGAGGAAGGGTGAAACAGGAATATGTAGAAATTAAAAATTAGAAATTTTTGAAATTCAATACAATACGCTGTGGTCTTCGTCGTTTATAATTATCGTTATAATTAATTAGACAGAACTTCCTTAACCAATCAACCAATTACAGTCAACGTTATTCTTAGTTGTAGGTCTTCACTCTTTTGATAATGGGGTGGGGTAGTTGCACTGGCGTATCCATGGGGGGGCCCTCCACCACTCCCCCCTATATTCGAAATGGGACCGGCCGTGGGATTCGCGCAAAACCGTTGAGTATAGTTTGGGGTACTGGTAAGTAGTATATGAGATTGAGCCACTGGGTATTTGTGTGGGGGAGTGAGTACATCCTAAATATTACTTGGTGGCCTTTGAAGCTTGTCAAGTACCGATGCTTGAAGAGCGTCTTGAAAATAGTTACACTGAGAAATTGTGCCTCGTTTTGCTGTATTGTTGTCGACCTATTGTAGTGTTTGAATAGAAGAAAAATGCTGGCAATCATTCGGGGGGTGGGGGGTTCTGGTCCGCCGCCCCCGGGAATTTCAGTTGTCGTCTACTCCGCTCGGTAGCTTCGTGTAATTTTGACCACTTGTAGGTATACGCCATAATGGGGATCCTGTAGTTTGAACTGTGTCCATAGTATTGACTGTTTGCTCGTCGCTTCATCGTCCTACCCTTTGGCGAGGGTTCCTCCTTTCCCTCTGACCGCGCCCTGCAGTGGGGACGGGGAAGGGTAAGAGGCCTCTCGTGCTCAACTGTCTATTCACACGATGATTACATCAGCGCCGTAATGGTTCGTCGCAAAGCTCGTTCCCTTTGGCTATCCGTCCTTCTTCGGAAGCCTTCCCATCTGAGCAGCAGCAGCAGCAGCAGCACAATTGCGACAATCACGGTAACCCTGGCAACGGTTGCCATCGGCTGCCATTTTGTCGTCATTGAGTGCGCGGCGACACTTAAGCGCCGCTTATCTGTCCATTCATCCGGCTAATCGATAGAGCGCCCGTCCGTTGGCGGCGGCGGCGGAGGCGGCGGAGGCGCAGGGGGGGGGGCCGGGGGCGGCGGCGCAACAATGCCCACCAGTTACCGTCGGCGGTAAATTTAGGTGAGAGATTCGACGGTAAATGGCGGCGCCGGTCCCCGGGCTTTACGTCGTCCGTTCTTCCTTCCGTCCTTCGGCTGATTGCAAATTGGCCAGATTATTTATTGAATGGACGTTGGACTCGCTCGGCTCCGTTCGGTTTCGCTCGGCTCCGCTCGTGTGTGTGTGTGTGTGTGTGTGCGTGTGGCGATTTTCCATCCGAGGTTCGGACGTTCAAGTGTCCGGCAAATGACTCGACTAACGGACGACCTCTGCCTTCGTCCCGATTGCCGGCTTCCGGTCCATTTATATAGCGCAATTGTGAAATGTTTCGAGGAGTCTCTGGTGCTGTGAGCGAATGGGTTAATTCAGAGTCATTAAGACCATTTCAGTTTATAAGATGTCCTCGTATGGCTGCATGGGACTGCATCCTATTGGTCTATGGAATTGCTCCAACCATTAGTGTCATTGTGGATACGGAAGTACTGGTATACTACAGGTATAGTGGTTAGCGGACTTTGCTTGCAAATTCAAATGTCTCGGATTTCAATCCAGAACAGAAACTATGGGCATTTACATAATTGAAAGTGTAACTGTTTCTATTCAGTTTTGTATATCGCTCTTATGTTGCTGTTTTCTAGTCCATGGGAGAGGTGACTGGCCTCATTCGAGGGTCTTAGGTCATTGAAAATAACGGCGGTCACATGACCAATGCCGTGACACACGAGTCGACATCTGCCGAGATGTTTTCGTATGTTCACAACGTCCTACACTTAACAAAACAATCGTCCTGTGTATAATTCACTCCTAATGGAAGCGTGTTTAAATTCTCACTAGAGCAGACCGTGACTATACAGTAGAACTTCGTTATAACGTATACTTGGCGCCAAGTTGGCGGATCTGCAAAATTTATTACGTTATATTCGAGGTACGTTATATCCAATACCATCGAATACGGTAGCGGTTCACACGGGACTGGACATTGCGGTACTTTATAACTGAGGATACGTCATAACCGAGTCCGTTCAGAGGCGGCGCTGGGTGTTTTTGGCTGGGTGGGTGTAATGCAATCTACACAACCAGGACCCGGCTAAGACTACCTCTACCCCAATAAAAACAAGATTTCTCTGCGGATTTGCACGATTTGCTCGGATGCCCCTGCCCGAGGCTGGGTGGGACCCACCCCCTCAGCGCCGCCCCTGAGACCGTTATAACGAAATTCTGCTGTATAGATGTAATTGCGAAGACCTGTAATGAAGCTGAGTTATATAAGTCCGCCATATATGTCACAGGACTTTGTAGGAAGACACTTACGTAGGCAAGGCCTGTTGTTTGGAAACACACCCTGTTCTCTATCCGCAGTGGGAAGGGATCGGTTGTCTACATGGGTGCATGTGAATACGATAGGCCCTGTATCCCTTCGTTTTGCCTGTTTTATGACAAAGTAATTTTGTCCTGGTAGCATAGAATTTCGTATCACGTGGTTCACTTAATACTGTAAATTTTCGAGTTAGTCTCATATGTATATAATACCTCCTCGCAAAATCGCAAATAGACAAATAGGTTCTCATGTCATGTCATTATGCCGCCTTCGCTACGCCACGGTTGGCTGCAACGTTCAACAATAATTATCCACTGTTTTCTTTTTTTAGGAGCCTCCACTAGTGGAGTTCCTTTCATGCTAGTCCATTACATGATGTTATCTCAGAGATGTTGATGGGTCCATTTTTTGGAACCCAATCCAACGCAACCCATCAAATCTCCAACACATCAATCTACCACCCAACCCAACCTATCGTAATACATGGTCATTTCTTAAACCATGACTTATTTTCTAACCCAACCCAACCCACCATTAATATGGAAAAGTCTTACCCAACCCAATCCAATCCAACCCATGGGTTGATCCTACCCATTGGCATATCTGTGTTATCTGTCTATCCAGCTGGTTCTGGGTCTGCTTTGCCTTCTGTTTCCCTTTGTTAAACCTGTTATTATTGAGTTTTCAATACAGTTCTCTGTTTTTCGGGTGATAGGCCTATGTTCGAAATATCTCATTTTTCTTGATTCGATATGTGTCAGATATTCTTGGTCTGCTCCAGCCATTTCGTACAGTGTCTCATTTGATACAAAATCTGAATAACGAATCCGCATAATTTCTCTCTTTAGTGTCCATGACCCATACGAGGTCCTCTCCATTTGCTTTTCTACAGGAATTTTCTTCTTCGATTTGACTTTATAAAAATAGCAAAATCCATTATGCTAAATAAGCTAGTTGAATAAGTTAACGACAGCATGAAACTGTCCATTGCTACGTATATGGTGGACCAGTGTGGGAGGGGTCGATGAACAGTGACCAGGACTTTCCTCCTTTCATCCTTACAAATGTCACATTGCGTATATTCGAATAAAATGGAAGAAATCCATTCGAAATTTCCTCCGAATCCGATCTTTAAAACGATATTACATTATTAAAAACGGTACTTTGCAAAGCCCCGAAGTCATGAGAATCAACATGGAAGTACTTCCCCGTGTCTTCAGACGACTGAGTATGGCCAAGTACTTGACGCTAAGACCCAATGTCCGGCTCTTCTTCTCCTTCTTCTCCTTCTCCTCCTTCGTAAAATATTTTTCATTAACTGGATCGTCCAACCGCCAGGATTTGCGCTAAGTCGGAAGCTTTTAACTGCAGACGAACCCAGCATCCTTCTGTCTCAGAGGGGTGGGAATGAGGGGCGGGGTGGGGCGAACTACTTTTGTACGTGGGTAGCGCCGCTTCCGAAGGCAAAGACGTTTACTTCAATTACACGAGATCAATAGCAAGGTCCTGCTTAGCGCCGATCAATATATATATATATATATATATATAGTCGGCCGCTAGGCGGAGCCTCTCCGGTGCGTAACTGTTATGTCCGCGGACTAAATGGGTTTTTGTTCGTGTCCTATACTCGTCCACAGAATGGAATTCCTTGAATTTTTTACGCTGAACCGCCGTCCAATGTAACTTATAGCAGCGCAATTGGACGAACTTGTGACAGAACGCCCTTATACAGTAAATGCGAGATCTCTTTAACCGCCCAAACAACCCACGCAATTTAATATAGGAATAACATAGTAATGTAGGGTAATCCATACTTCAGTAAATCGGGGGAGTATCTTGAAGCAGAAATGTTCCATGTGTGTTTGTGTGTGTGTGTGTTTGTGTGTGCGGAGTTAAAATCCTGACCTTTCGATGATTTTGACCCGACCGTGACGTCATCGGTCGTTCCGATCGCGACCCGAAGAGATAGGTTTGGGTCAGAAATTCTAGCAATTTCAGTGCAAATAACATTAACCGAAATTGAGATCGATTTTGGTTGATGTTATATGCACAGAAATTTTTAGAATTTCTGACCCAAATCGATTGATGACGTCATAGTAGAAGTTGAACGATCAATCAACTGTAGCTCTGCTCTGCATAGCAAAATCTTACATAAACAACGTCTAGAGTGTACAGCCATACAAACAGTGGTCAGTATGTTTCAGAAAAGCAGTGGGGCGAGAATACTCGTACCCAAAAATTCTTACTCCCAGAGGGTCAGTTGACCAGAATTGTCAACCTTTCTTTGGATGTCGGCCTCTACCAAGTGGGATTCAGCCCTCTGCCCACCGGCGAATCGAACATAAAATCCTCATTAGCATGCATGCCAAAGTAAGTCAACTAGAGCTTACTCTAGCCCCCTCAATATATATATATATATATATATATATATATATATATATATATATATGGCTTATTATGATATCATATTTTAAGCGTGTGTGAGATGTCATGAGATGAGATTTTATATATATATATATATATATATATATATATATATATATATATATATATATACATCTATGTATATATTCAAACACACATACTTACATGCATACATATATAGAGTGCATGGCATTTTGACATTGAATTATGTCGTAATTAGTCCGTTGGAGAAACTTTGTCATGAGTGCCACTGGTTGGATGGGAATGACTTTCTAAACCTCGTCATTCATCTTCACTGCAAGACTTTTCTACTGAACTTGCACTGCGTGACCTTAGGTCCGCCCGCCATCTTAGAAGAGCTTAGAAGACAAACAGTGGCGCAAATGAATTAGTGCCTTCCAATGTCCTTTGGAGTCGCAAATAACCGAATGTCGGTATTGCATAGTATGCGCACCAGTAGTTTGCGCACCTGGGAGTTTGCGCACCAGTAATTTGCGCACCAGTAGTTTACGCACCAAGTTAAGTTTCAACGGTTAATAACAATGCGAACCGCTGGTCTCTGGCCTAGGGGTCGTCCATAAATGACGTAACGCGCCTATAAGGGAGGGGTCAGGAAATTTGTTACGAAGTGTGATGAGGGCAAGAAGAAATGAAGGCACGGTCAACTACCACCCCACCCCTCCCGGTCCCCCAAGGATAACTCATTATCGCTGTTTCGATTTTAAAAAAAAGCGTCCAGAAAAACCGGGAACTTTGCGCAATATTATAACGAAAATACACACTAGATATAATTTTTCGACGACCGAAGATATGTATAGACTGTAATCTTGGACTTGGTCTGTCACAGGAATTAAAAAATCTAGTCTACGATTAAGGGGAAAAATTGTGTGAAAAGAAGAGAATTTTACGGACAGAATTATTTCGGTCGCTTACTCTACAGCGTCGCTATTTTTAGAGCAGCGAGTGATTTTTTAAGATGTTCGGGGCCGACTATTCGTCCATTCCGTCATGCCTTTGAGCTGACAACGCCAATGGATGACGGAGTTTACGTTGTACCAGCGCGGATTAGGGCTCGCATCAGGAGTGACGCTTTGAATAATGCGCTGTTGTTACAGACCGCGGGTCTCGAAAGGATGCCGCTCGCTGCTGGCAGCGGGATGGGGTGGGGTGGGATGGTTGGGGAGGGTGGGGAAGTGGAGGAGGGGAAGGCGATGAGAGCGCGTTGTCTATTGTTTATCGTTTTTGGCACCTGTTCGCTAGTATTGCTGTGTAAACAGACGAGTAACTATGAAAGCGTAGCTGGCAATTAGATTTCCAAATCCCGCGCAATGTTTGCCACTGAGTCAGGTTTTCGAGAGGTGAAGGGGGAGGGTAGGAGGGGAGAGGCGTCGGCGGAGGGCGGCTAATTGGCCAAGCGGGAGAGGGAGGGAGGACTGGCGGATCTCGGGAACAGCGGAGGTGAACTGCCGGTGCTTCCGTCGCCTTGCACGCGGTGCCGTATCTTCCGAGGAACGGATAAATCGCATCGAATGCTGACACACTGGACACACCCGTCCGTCCCATATGCCGTACTGTTTGTTCCTGTCGTAAGTAATGTTAGACCGTTTCAATTGTTCGGGTCCCGGATGTTGTAACAGTCTATGAGGAAACGGTTTCCAACGCCATCAGAATGACACGATGGGACTCTGTTTGGCTGAGATTTCTCCACCTGTTCTCAGCCGCAAAACAGTTTAGAATTACTTAAAAACAAGACTATTGGGTGTCCATCTGAACTGGCGGGGATACGCCGCTACTCCTCTGGTACACGCGTATATTGTACGAAATTCCGCTGCGGTACACAGTAGTACTTTTTCCTTAAGACAGACAGAACAACGCACTAAGGGACAAACAGGTCATTTAATGGAAAGCAATAAACCCCGTACCGTCTCAATAAATATACCAGCGCTTAGATCGATAAAGATGAGAGAGAGAGAGAGAGAGAGAGAGAGAGAGAGAGAGAGAGAGAGAGAGAGAGAGAGAGAGAGAGAGAGAGAGAGAGAGATTACGGTAAAGAAACCATGTTCGTGGTGTTGCCACTGGTTCGAGCAAGTATTTATAAGAGTTTAAGGAAGAGTAAATACTTTGTTACTCTCTGGTTACTCTGGCTACATAGTTTCAATAATAATAGATTGTGTAAACGTTTTTAACGTGCATTAGAACGCTCGACCGTACCTCTACCCGATGTGATTTAACTACCGGTGCTGATAGGAGCGCCGGTGGCGAGAGAGTTCTAATTCCGGCGAAAGCAAAGCGCATCGGATATGAAGAGCTGACAGGCTGTTTACACTGTCAATCGATATGGAACAGATGGACGGAACGCGCTTTTATGCGGGCGACGGAAACGATACTGGATGTAGGACGGGAAAGAACTCGAAAGAAGAAGAAGACGAAGAAGAGCGGAGGGAGCCCGGTGCAAAATGTTTATTATCTAAGGTGAGCGTCGCTCCGTTATCTGTCCATCGAGTGCGTATAAACAGCATCGGGTGCTGTCACATCGGCCGCCGAACAGTACCGAGTAATAAATTTAGTCAGGCGCATTTTTCATTCGAGCAGCAGAGACGGGGGGGTGGAGGGGTTGGGGTTGGGATGTCACATGCGCTGACTTTTCGTCAGGGTGCTAATGCGTGACCTTGGTTTGACCTCTTAAAGGGGCCTGCGTTGAAAGACGCGGCGTCAGGTTACGTGTCTTTGAAACAGATTTTGAAATGGGGAACTACACTTGACAGATGTTTTAGCGGAGAGAAGTGATACGCAACAGATTCGGCGAATTCTTTCGCCAATCGCCACTGGGGATATTCTGGCGCTCCATAAAGTTGATCATTTGCATACAGTATCGGTGGCGTAGTCAGGATTACCGAATAGGGGGGGGGGCACAGCGACATTTTCAGATGAAAAAATTCTTGGCGATCAAAAATGCGTCGTCGTGTCAAGGTTTAGTCTCGTCATCCTAGTATTATTGCCTACCCCTCCAAATCCCATGACCGCTCCCGGCCCGAATAGGGGAGAGGGTGTGGCGTGCCCCGTGGCTACGCCAATGTACTGTCTTACCCCCAGTAATATGATCTGAAAATGGCCTGGGCTATATATATATTTATATATCGAAACTCCTAGTATATAGTCGACGTCCCTCGCTCTGTGCATTCGAACGGCAGTTTTTCCCCTTGCGCCCGGCTGTGCGTGGCTTCCTTGATTCCTCTTAACCTGGTACCGTGACATTGGTTTTAATTACTGGCGCGCGCGTTAATAAGCGACATGTCGTCATAAGTTGTGTCATGTGGGTCGACAGATACATAGGGCGCATGTGCCATCCAGTCGCCCTTTCTATTCGGCCTATGCATCAGCCCTCTGGCCTATAGACTGTGTAGTGTGTACCGATAGGTGTTTGAGAAGGGCTACAGCTGCTGCTGCTGCTGCTGCTGCCATGGGAAGAGACACTTCCTGATCTCAGATGGTCACTTTTTATCTTGACGGTGCCTATACTCTGTCTCTGCCTCCTGAAGCTGTAGGCCTGGCCGTGAGGCTGGTGCCTGTGCATTGGCCTAGGCGGTCTGTTATACATATATATATATATATATATATAGTCTGTAGCCGGGCGTTAAAGTCTCGCGGATTAATTGTTTAAATTCGTTTTGTTTTGGCTTTCACAGCAATCGAGTGGGACTTGATAAGTTCAAACGCTGCTATCTGTGTAGCATCACGTTGCTTTGATGTCGACTTAGCAGTTGGAAAACTCATTTAGCAGTTGGTCTAAGCGAACCAAGTGGTTCGCGAGAATCAATAATCTATACATCTGTTGTAGCTTTTACATGTAGAAATTATACGGCTGTAAATTTAGCACCTGAAACCAGTTGTTAAATGTAATTATGTGTAAGTATATCTATACAGTTATACATGTGTATATTAGTATTATGTGCATGTTTATATAATTTTAAATCTTATATAAGATGTTACTAGTACAATAATGTTAAGCCGTTTGCATACAAATGAGTGCCTTTTAACTGTCGGTGTATTTCTAGGCATGCAGTCTATTGTTTTTAAAACTGTTTATGTAGTTACATATCTCGTTTTCATTTAGTTATTTGCTTATCTAATCTGTCACATGTGGATGTTTCGACAATAAACGAAAGATTGATTCGTTTTCTACTACAGTTTATTGTAGCGATATTTGACTTGCGCCCATAAGTTGCGGTTTTAATTATATATGTGACCTGGGGTTTCTAATTCTATATAATTATATATATATATATATATATATCGACTTTCGCCTAATCATAGACGCGAATAAACATATCAAACGTGAGATGAACCAATGCTATGCTTTGTTTTGGCGTTGCTGTTAGTGGTTTTTTGTAAATTAGACGCACTGGTTCGGAATTCTAAGACTGCACTTGTTTACCTCAGGCCCCGTTGCCTGTCTGTGTAAATGGGGTCCTGGGTACGCACCTGATTTCGTTATTGGCGTCTATTGTCACCGGACTGATCTGGTCTTTCCGTGTTTTTGCAGGCGACTTGGAAGTCAACGGATGTCACACGAGACCTGTCACCGAACAACAGCACTACGCCTTTCCCTACAACAGACGAGGACAAGAAGAAGAGGCGGCGGCGGGGGAGGGGGAGGAGGAGGAGGGGGAGGAAGAAGAAGAGGAGGAGGAGGAGGAGGAAGAGGGAGTAGGAGGTGGTGCTGATAAAGAAGAAGCGATAGTCGCCGGACCGATGGTCGACTCAATAGCTGTTCCGTTTGTTCGGTTGAAGAGTCTAAGAGAAGCGCCGGCGGATGACAGAGCCGTGGAAGATGTACAGCGTCGAGAGGAGCCTGAGTCAGAGATGGAACCAGATAGCAGCAGCGGCGGCGGCGGCGGCGGCGGCGGTGGAGCAGGTGGAGTGGTGGGGGACCGACGAAGCGACCGCCCGCTGCCCTATCCGTCGTCGTTGGTGGGGTTGATGGAAAGGTACGACGAATCGATGGAAGACGACGAGGGCGCTTTTCCTCTGGTCCGCCTGGAGGGCGTCGCTGTCGCCGGCGGTCGATCCGTGAATCGGGACTCGGTGGATCCGGCGGATGACGTCATATCCGGTGATTCGCTCGATTCCTCGTCAATGGCTTTGCGGTGTGTCATTGATGGAGTCGTCACAGGTGAGTGGAACGACGCGTCGTAGTTATAGGGCATCCCTCTTGTTCTTATGTCTTTAACTTCTATAGCGCCACTTCATAATGCACAGATGGCGCGATGTTGCTGCTAAGAGACGCGTTAATATTCGAAACAGAAAGTCTTGGGAAAACTTTTCTACTTCCATTCTAAGATCAATGGTACATCGTAGAAACCCCAAACTTTTTGCCCCCAGAATTTTGAACACCACTTCTGGCATTTAGTCCAGTTGCTCTACGCGACGCTTAGTAAGACTCTGATACGCAATTTCATATTTTTTCTCAGCTGTGTGTGCTTGAAACTTTTGGCTTTTAATTAATAAGTCGGCCATTACGCTGTAATTAGAATTCTATTGTAATGTAATGAAGGTCCACATCTGACTTTGTCAATGTCCAATGTTTGTCTTTTCCTACTCTTATCTCCTTTCAACGCCCAATATAAAAACTAAAAACGTAAGTAAGTACTGAAAGGGCATTTATAGTTATGAGCATGATGAATTATCTTCTGGCTCAAAGTAGGTCTTAATGATATTTTAAGAGACAATAAAGGGCATGGCTTATAAGATAATTAATTTTGTATTAAAACAAATATAATCTTCAAGATTTTGGTCTTTCTTGTCTGGTTTGCCGGATTGAATTCTCGGGGAATTTAGCAAAACATTTAACCCATCCATCTGAAGTTACGCCTTTCCACTCAACACACTATACTTTAACTTCAGAATATTGAATGGGAATCTTAGTTTTATTCCATTTAAGCACATTTTTAAACGCCGAAAGAGGCAGAGACCGAGCAACTGGAGGACGCGTGATGCATTAAATGGTCTGATGTCCTCCTCCGTCACGCATTTCCTTCCCCTCCCCCGCCATCCCAAATGTCACTTTCGCTCTATTTCCAGCGCCTTCCATCTCTTCCACTTCCACCGGTCGACGCATTTGTTTATCGGCGCTGTGCTTTGCCAGCTTCCATCAGCATCTTCGTTTTCAAACGACCAAATTAATCCGACCAACATCCGCTGTCCAATTCGGCAATTGAGACCAGGAGAGCGAGACAGAGACAGCCAGACAGATAGACAAACAGACAGACAGACAGAGACACAGACAGACAGAGACACAGACTGAGGGAGAGAGTGTATGACCGAGTTAAGTCTGTGTGGCGTGACACAGGGGGGCCGTCAAGCTGCACACCTGTCACGCCATATTACTAGGACAACGGCAGAGGCGTTCGCCCGGTCAAACCATTAATCACGATCAGTGACAACGACGGAATTAAAACATCGGATAAACCAACGCCCATCCAACGAACAACCCCCTCCCATCTACTCCCCCCCATCCTCCCCTTCCCCTACACGACCAGAAAATTCCAGAATTCCTCTGCCAATCTCTCTAATCTCTCTCTCTCTCTCTCTCTCTATATATATATATATATATATATATATATATATATATATATATATGATGAGAATAGGGTTGAAGTTGATTAATGCATGCAGTCACAGAAATTTGGCATAGTGTTCACTGCGGATGGATCGCCGTGAACGCAGCAGCAGCAGCTGAGCAGCAACAGCAGCAGCACTCTGGCCATTGGACAAGGACTTGCTGGTCCATTGCTGCTGCTGCTGCTGCATCGTCCGGATTTTTCATTAAAGACACCATCTGGACAGTCCGGCCAGATGGACAGTGGAAATTATTAGTCATCTTATTTGCATAGTGTCAATATGTGGAGAGAAGTCGTGTCGGTGCCTGCAGCAGCAGCAGCAGCAGCAGCAGCAGCAGCAGCCGATCTTAGAGTCGCATCTTGCGTCTTTTCGGAGGCGGGAGTATTTTGGGTGACGTTTGCACAAGGTAAAGCAATTTGTTTGATCGGCCGGACAGCGGTTGGCGCATGCGCACTGCGATTGGCGGCAATTATTGCCATTAGGCTGATGGAAAACGCGGCATTTGCATTGTGCCGGAAGATTTCCTCCTTCGCAGCGTCCGCTGCTCCTCACGGCTTACGATTGAGAGAGAGAGACAGAGACAGAGACAGAGACAGAGAGAGACAGAGAGAGAGAGAGAGACAGAGAGACAGAGAGAGAGAGACAGAGAGAGAGAGACAGACAGACAGACAGACAAAGTCGACCAATTGTGATTGGACTCGAGGAGTATTTGGTGCTGGAGTTAGTGAAGTCTACAGAGGAGAAGGAGGAGGAGGAGGACGAGGGGAGGAGGGGGAAATATTGACCGCAATATTCCACAATGGACAATGGCAAGAGACGAAGAGATGCGAAAACAAAAATGTACCATTTGAAGAAAGAAAAGGAGGGATCAAATGCAGGTACACTGCGTCGGGGGGCACATGCAGGCATATTTAATACAGGCAGATTGCCTCCGTAATTGCTTCATCCAGATGCCATCACTCTGATCTGACCATTTTTAGAAACGTCTCAGCGGCAAAACCCTCTCCTTTGTCAAATAATTTCGCTACGTTCCTTATCTGATAGAATGGAGATTTTCTTTTTAAAAAATTAAAATGTGAGACATTAGTTGAGCTGATGTAGACTATGCCATTCCGGGTTCGAAGGAGAGGGGTGTCCGGGCCCCAGATGCTTCTCCGTTTCTTCATCCTGGGAGCTTCTTCATCGCTGCATGTGTTTCGCCTTACATCAGAGGCGGATCTAGGGTATTCGGCGCCCGGGGACAAAGTGTACGTTGGCGCCCTTAACAACTGACAAGCAAAAAGGTCCTCACATCGTTTTCGGCGCCCCTCAACTCTCTCTTCATATAGTGCTGACGAGCAAAAACAGGTCCTCGCAAGTGTTTCTTCTACATTATTGTGCATTTCACTTACCCAAATAACCAATTTTTGGCGCCCCTCACCTAGGCGCCCGGGGACATGTGTACCCCCCTGCCCTTCCCTAGATCCGCCTCTGCCTTACATGGCTCGCACTTTCGACCGTTTGCATCAATATCCAGATACCGATGTTTGATCTGTCTTGGATCTAACCGGAGGCAATGCGGATGGAGTGTGCTATAATAACTTCACATGGTCAGGAATTTACGACAGAACATATAAATATACAATTGCTCGTTTGCAAGAAGTCCTGGAGCCAGTTGCCCTTTCTAGTTTCGCTATACCTGCCGTTTACGTGCATGCAGGGAAGATGACGCCGGCCTAAAACGTTAATAAGCCATTTAATTATGCGGCCCAAAAAGAGAAGCTTATCTGGCTATAGAAAATCGCGACTTTCGATTTCAAATTCGATAAAAATTTCACGTGATAACTTATACTCCATCGGATTACTTTCGGTTTCTTTGAGCGTTTGTGTGTTTTTCTTTCGAGATGTCATCGCTAAGTTATGCCAAAAATAAATACAGCCAATTATATATATATATATATATATATATATATATATATATATATATATATATATATATAATCAGAAGAAAATGAAAATTATATATACCTTCGTTGTCTTGATAAGGTAGTCACGT
>CM030837.1:442500-532500 GCA_018105865.1 Metaphire vulgaris | reverse complement strand
TGGGACCGTGATTTACATTCGATGTTGCCGTGCACTGCTTTACCTCCGAAGAGACTGATCATTGGGGTGGAATTGGGGGCCGACCCCTTCGGACAGCGGGGCGACGGTTTATGGAGACACGAACCGCGAGAGGGGGAGAAGACCGTGTCACGTGATTCAATCGGACGCCGGCGAAAACCCATTAAGTGATCTAGGAACGGTGTGAAGGAATTAAAAGACGCTATAACAATGACACTAAATCGCAATGCACAGGCGAAGCAAGCGAAAGTCATGGCAAGGAAATTATTAGAAATAAAAATGCAACCGATTTGTATAGCATAGATACCTAATGACCTCTCACGAAATCCTTTTAACTCATTCACTTCAATGGAAGAACCTATCCAAGCCATAAGATGAACCTCCAAAAGATGAAATTCTAAGCAATATACAATACTCAACAGATATTTAGAAGCCAACGATTGTCCACGATGAATTGGGTTTGTATACTCGGACATTTAAGACAATACCAAAGATAATAAATCTCAGTGAAGATAAATTGTCGGAAAAAATCGATGTTTCATATTATAGACACCTCGACTCTGTACTCTTTACTCTTGTGCAAATCCTGTTGCGTAGGATAAGTTCCTCTCAGCCTATCTGAATGCAATTAAGTGCAACTGATATCGAATAGGAAAAGCGTCCCTTCATATTAAGCTCCTGTCACATGTGGAATGTTTTGTCTTTCCTATACGTTTCCGTCTTCTCTGGAATGCAGTAAATTTGTCTTGGCGCCCCCTAGCGCCGACGATTGTCATCGGGTTTCGCCAGCAGCGTGTGTGCATGCTTTCGAAAAAATGCTGGCAGTGAATTACTTCGACTGCTCAGGTTGCGCGCATATAGTGTAATTTCACCGGCGACGATTCGGGGGCTCTAAACCGAACCCTAACAATGAACCACTTGTCATACAAGTGGATGACACAATTAACTATACACACTTGAGGCGCCTACACGCTTAGCATAGTTTTATGCGATCGGGCGATCGGATTGTTTTACATGTTGACATGTGTTCAACCGGCTAGTAAAGCACCACACTGCGTTAAAACCACGCTAATATATATATATATATATATATATATATATATATATATATATATATATATATGAGCATAGCCTTTTCAGTGGCGGCTCTAGGATTTGGCAAGTGGGGGCCGTTGGGGTGGCAACTTCTAATCATGGGGGCCAACCATTTGTTGTTTAATGTATGTAGCATTAGGTATAAGGTCCCAACTGGGGGGCCACTGGGGGGCCAGGCTCTCAATAGGGGGGCACGGGGCCCCCTGGCCCCTCGGTGGAGCCGCCACTGAGCCTTATTGATGATGATGAGCCTTAATATTGATAAATAATTGTTCTAACATCGGAAAGATACGAAGGGATTTAGAATTTGTATTGTTGAAGATGCTACGTGTTTTTTAAAGATTTTTGGTGTCTATTCTTAGACATGTTCACGTGTCTAGTTGCAAAGATCCTAGCTTTACCGTCTGGTATGTTGGTGACGTGGCAGGTGGGGTCACGGGGTCGTAGGTCAGCCGTCAGATGCGTCATGACCACGCCCTTTCATAGCGCATAAAGATTTCAACATAGTTATAAAACGTAGGCGATGTCATTGTATTTCATTTTATAACTCCACCCGAAGCATCGCATTTTTACAGATTGTTGGTTATTATATATTATGCCGCTAGAGGTGTACGGGGACTGTTGTGACGTAGCGATGCTGTTATTTCGTTGCTTTATTATTCGCCAGATGGCAGCACACAAGTGGACGGCGGTTCTTTGCATACGATGGTCACTCCTTTACCGAACGATGCTGCTGACGTCACGATGAACCTCGACAGATCATCGGAGGAGGAGGACGAGGAGATGGTCGATGACGTCACTTCCGCCGACAGAACTACGTCACTCGTCTGTCCGACGTGTAACAAGGTGTTCACGTCGGCTGTTAAGTGGAAGACTCACGTGACCAGCGGTCACGTGATGCGTCCGACGGCGGAGCAGCGCATCTTCAAGTGCGACCAATGTCCGAAATCGTTCAAGCTGAAGCACCACCTGAAGGAACACAGGAACATCCACTCCGGAGAGAAACCGTTCGAATGCCAGGTCTGCCACAAGAAGTTCGGTCATTCGGGGTCGTACAGCAGTCACAAGACGGCCGGAAGATGCTCTGGTGGACGATGCAAGAACCAGACAAAGAACGCCGTCGCGCGTCACGACGCCGACGCAGCGGGTCATTTCAACGGCGGTCCAGTGCCGCCGAGCGCTGGCGTCATGCACATGTCACCCTTTCAGCACGCCTACCAGTTCCACCGTAACGGCAATCCCGGTGTACAGGGACAGGTGGGGCTCCTAGAGTATCAGAGGCGATACCTGATGGCTCTGCCTCACCTGCTTCACAGGTACCAGAACTCCTCGGACATTCCGGGACCAAAGGGCTTTCCGTTTGCATTCCAGGTGGATCGAGGTGTCTGTCATCCGTCCTTTGAAGACAGTTCATCGTCGGAGTTGATTGGTTCAGTGGACGAAAACGAAAACACTAAGATCATAAAGAAGAGACAGGAAGTACCTGCAAGGCCTCAAGCTCAGGTGACCAGTTCAACGGGAATAGAAAAGGAAACGAAAGTCTTTCCGGAAATGGATTCGCCTGCACAGGAGAACCTTCCGCCAAGAGCAGGTAATAATGCCTCGCTGTCTCCGTCGGCGCAGGACTCGACGAAGGCAGCCAATCAGAGCGCAGATGCGGGACTCGAATCGACGGAAATGCTCGAGATCTATGACGTCACGGACTCGTTCAGATTCAACGGAGAAAGGAACGGCGACGATCACGTGACGGCACGACTTCCGGTGTCACCGGAAGAAGAAGATGACGACGACGACGACGACAAACAGCAGCTGAACGTAGATGTGGTGAGCGGTGGAGAGGGGGAGGAGGATGAGGAGATGGTGGCGGTTGATTCCGGAAGGAGTTCGAAGACATCGGAGGACTTTGGAAGCACCGGAGTGAAGCAGTCCATGTCACCGCCTTCTCTTCTTCCTCCTCCTCCTCCTCTTGGAAGAGATCAAAACTCTCTTCTGCAGATTCGATCAAATGTTTCAAAATTCGACGAAGCAAGTATTAATTCCGAGGAAGAACTGGGAAAAGATGAAAGGCGAGACCCAGGCAACGGCAAAGGCATCATCTCAGGTGAGGCGAGCACCGTTACAGGTGAGACTAAATGTCTTCAGAAGGCGATTGCCACGTCAGCTTCGGCTAACGACGAGTTCTCAAGTTCTCTTGCAAAGATTCTGATGACGTCAGAGGCCAGACCGACGTCACCAGCGACTTCCTGTTTAAAGGCCATTGAGCGTCGCTTCTCTCCTCCTCCTCCTCCTCCTCCTCCTCCTCCTCGTCCTTCGCCGTTCCAGTCTTCCACCTGGTATCCCATTCCACAGTACCCGCTGCCTTCCTCCAATCCAGGTGCCGCTCTTACCTCGGCGATGCTGCCTCAGCAGTCGGTGATGTTCTGTCAGTTCTGCAACAGCGTCTTCCTCTCCCCCATCGACCTTCAACTGCACGAGAGTGGTCACGTGAAGGCGCAGGTCAAGGTCGACCACGTCAGTCCCGCCTATGACGTCTCTGCCCAGCGCTTCCTGCGTCACGCGCCGCCGAACCTCGTCGCCCCCGTCAGAGAAGACGTCAAAGAGACCAATGACGTCACAAGGGGTCACCACGTGAGGAGGCCCCAGCTGGACCCCGACGGCAGACTGAACGGGTTGCCTAGTAGAGCTCCTGTGCAGGCGTCGAAGTGCCATCTGGAGGAGGAGGTGGGTGCCTCGGTGTCGAAGGACCTCATGCAGTCGTGGTTTCTAACGCGGCGATTTCGCGAGAAGCTCGGACTAAGGAAGTACACCTCCTCCTCCTCCTCCTCCGCCAACGGACCCGACCGATCCTCGCGCCTCCTCGCCGCCGCCGCTCCTCCTCCTCCTCATCCTCCTCCTCATCCTCCTCCTCCTCCTCCTCCTCCTCCGCGGCAGTTCGGCAGAAGAATCCATCCGCAGCTGGAGCGCTGGATGGAGAGCCTTATGGTCGGCAGGGCCTTACGAGACCAACAACTTTATCGCTCATACGAACAGTTGGAGAGGGGCCTGGATGTCGCTGCCCGTACCAGCAACGGCGGTCAGACCGTTTGCCTAGAATCCGACCACCAGATGGAGCCACTCGATCTGTCGTTGAGGAGTGACGTCATCGCCGCCGAGGCCATTGACCTGAGGGTCGGCGAGAGGTCGTCGTCCGAAGGAGGTCACCGGAAATTCAACGGTCTTCACCGTCGAATGGCAGCAGCAGCGCCGAACGGTGAGCACAGGGCGGCGTTTATGACAGGGTCTGGACCGGCGGCGGCGGCGGCGTCTACCCAGCAGCACCAGTATCTGCCTCTTCATTGGAACGAAATCGCAAGCGGATATGACGTCAGAGGTCTCGTGACTGGGCAGATGATGTTTCCGGACGGTTACGCAAACAACTATCTACAGGTATTGGCTCCTTCTTTACTACTCCCTTATAACAATGACTGAGCGTACTTGTTAATTTACGATTAACTATATACCCGATATATCATCATAACGTACTTGTATTACTTATAACATGATTGTCGATAATTAATTAATCGCTTAGAAGACGCTATAACGATAAATTAGCGTTTAGTTGATTTTCCTGATTCAAACTTCTAATCTTGATGCTTTGTCTATAGTTGCTAGCTTCAAAATGGCTAACTGAAGCCTTTAAATTGAATTCTGTAACCTACTACAGTACTAGATATAAATAGGACAACCAGTGGCGGTTCCAGGATTTCTTGGTGGGGGATTAAATGAATTCATAGAAAGTTGGCGGGGGATGAAAATAGAAGGGAAAAATCACTAAAATTTGCCGACAAGGCTGGAAAAGGGAATTTTATCCATTATTTTACAGTTTTTACTACATTTTTACAAAAAAATAGGTTGACAAGCAAAAAAGTCGTCATCCTCAGTTAGTTTTACTGGACTTTTACCCAAAAGTAGGTTTCGCAAGCAAAAAAGGTAAGTCCGAAAGTCCGGTGGGGGATGCATCATCCCCACTCATCCCCCGCGTGATGGGGCCGCCACTGCTGAATGGTTATAGTGTGTCGTCGTTGGTGATGAACAGTCGCAGATGTGTGAAATGAAGGAAGATCTCAAGGAATCCGCTTCGATTCGCGTCTCGACCAACGGACGGCAGACGCGCCCCTACCGTCGCTCACAGCAGGGCCAACGGGGGGACCCCTCGGCCTCATCGAGCGGACAGAGCTTCCAGGGTTCCATCAGACCGAGCGACGCCAAATACGCCTGCGACCAATGCCAGAAATACTTCGACAAACAGAGCTCTTACACGAGACACAAATACGAACACTCAGGTAACACTTCTAAGAGTTTCCAATGATGTTATAGTTGTTTCTACTTTAAAGAGGTTGTCCAGCATGTAGGCGTCCATTATGTTCGCACCCCCACCCCACAACCTCTCGCCCCCCCTCCGCCACACACGCATGGTAGTAAATGCGTGACTGGATTGTTTTGACTTCTGTTAATAAGTATATCACAATCAGTGTAACAGGCTCCTATCTCTGATCGTAAAAGATTTTCAGATTATCATAGTTCTGAGCTCGTTAGTTTTACTAAATCTTCAGTCGGAAGCCGCTATTTTATTCGGAATACATAACACAAAATGGCCGCATAGACACCCTTCTTTTCGGTGTGAGATTGTCGAGTAACGCCAAACGAGGCGCCGCCGCCAGTGAGAGGACCGCAAAGAGAGTTATTTCTTTCAGAGGGGAGAGGGGGGATGACATGCATATGCGTTTACCTGATTGCGTAATGTGTCATCCCACAGCAGTGACCTTGTGTCGTCTTCGTTTCCATAGGACAGCGACCGTTTCAGTGCGACATCTGCGACAAGGCGTTCAAGCACAAACATCACCTAACGGAACACAAGCGCCTACACACCGGAGACAAACCGTACGTTTGCAAGAAGTGCAACAAGCGCTTCAGTCACTCGGGGTCCTACAGCCAACACATGAACCACCGCTACAAGTACTGCCGACCGTTCAACGACACAGACGACTTCGGCGCCGAAGAGGGGATCGAAGACAACAACAGCAGCGGCGGCGGCGGCGGCGGCGGCGGCGGCGGCAGACAGCGGGCCGGCTTCTTACAGGCCTAGTTACCCCCCGGAATACCGTGTGGAACGATATTTGGAACTGACAGGGTTTTTCAATAAGATAAACGGTGACTATATAGTTCTTCTATTATATATTGATGCGAAAACGCAGCTAATGTTACCGCTGCAGAACGGACGATTTTCTGCATTTTGAATTCTGTAGCGACCTTTGCGTGTCGCCTTGGAACTGAGGTTCCAAGTAACAACAGTTTGCATATGCGATAAAGATGTCTAGAGTGTGGATGACTTCCCCCGTGCATGGGCGTTACGGACGGCTTCTGTCCTGCACATGACGTCTGCCCTGCTGGGGGTGTAATGTTTCAGTTTTTTTAAATTAGTTTTAACATTTACAAGTAATGAGTAAGGGCACAATGAACTAAGAAAGAATCGGTCGTATATATATATATATATATATATATATATGCATCAACGAATATGCATGTATAGCACTAATTTCCAGCAATAAGTTTTTGCCTTTCGTGTATTGATTCAAGTGCCCTATATTTGCTTTGCTGAGTGGATTCCTGTTTGCGGGGTCTTTGTTATACTTAAAAGACTTTGCACAGTTTCTGTGTTGGTGTCGTTTGTTTCCCCTTTTCGGGGACGTTTCTAGTGCAATGTTTCATATTGTCACCGTTTTAGACAGTCATGTACATACTTACTTTACTGAAATTTGTTTTGGGTCGTGTATGTAATGTAACAAATGCATTTGTAAAGGTTTTGTAGCTGCTATTTCAGTGGGCATATGCTGAATAATCATATGGTTTTATGAAGTGTGTTTAGTTATGGTTTTACATAATCTTTTTGAATGTTGAGTCAAAGTTTTTTTGTCTTTTTACTTAATTATTGGACATTATTTCATAATTCACTTGCAAAAGTTTTACCTTTGGAAACTAAATTTATCGTTAATGAATTAAAGTCTGGTTCTTTTACGATAAGCATTGCTTTTAAAGTTGCCTGTTTTTAAAGTGCATGAGTTGAAGTGTTTGAGAGAGGAAATGGTTCTGAGATCATTCTATGCGTCTCATTTGCGTCGCTTCATGTTATCATCTGTATTGTTTCATGTTTGACAAACTCTGCCCATGTGTGGTGTTATGTGACAAAAAGGTTTTGATTGAAAGCGGTTCCTGTTATAGAGCTTTCCTGTCTATATAGTGGACCTGCATTGTACTTATATACAGCAGGCGTCTCTCTCTCTCTTAACTATCAGGTCTTTATCTTAGACAATGGTGGCTAATCTAGTCGCAAAAAAATAACACAGTGATAATGCTATTTCATTTGCATCAAACCACCTTCGAATTTTCTACGGTTTCAAGTGAGACTTTTATTTCACGGTGCCTTGTTTAAAAAAGGAAACTATGATGTCTTCCATAAATGAGGAACAGAGCACACAAGGCTGTGCCTGTATACAGTGGGACGTGCAATTGTCTAACATTCTGGTGATGTGAACGTACACCAGGATATATATACAGTATATATATATATATACAGTATATATATATATATACAGTATATATATATATATATATATATATATATATATATATATATATATAGTTGTGAACTTGGAATTGCCAAGTATAAGCATTCTGTTGTTGTTGTTGTTCATGCAGTTTATTTGAACCGCTTCTTCGCGTTTTCGATTGACGTTCTTTTGCGGCTGGTTGTCTGTGTGTGTGTGTCTGCGACCGCTTTGCATATCTGAACATGATGGTGTTTTATATACAAGACCTTTAGCAATACATCTAAGCTGTCAGTGCTATTGACCTGCACTCTTGTGCACTCAACTAGGCTATATATATATATATATATATATATATAACATTAATTAATTAAGTAATTATAAGGTGTTTCACTGTACAGCATAAGCGTTTTGTTTTGGTTCTTTAGTTAAGAGCTATTGTCTTCAGCTGTTGTTTGTTTTTAGTTCTTGAAGTGTTACAGAGGCTTTGATTGGGCTTTGATTCGAGCGAGCAACGTTCGCGGGGAGCGGACAGCCTACAGCCTCCATGCTCTGATGGGTTTGCATTTTCTATGTTAAAATTCCGTTTAATCCAGAATTTTTGAACGCATTTTTGACAATTTTGTTTCTATGCTGCTGCTGCTGCTGCTGCTGCTTTATAACGACAAGCGAGGCTGCATTGGACAGAAAAATGTGCAAAAGGAAATTAATTTCGTTCATTCGTTTGTGACTTCATCATTTGCTTTGCAGTGACAACTTTTCTTAATTTTGTAATATGTTTATAATTTTTGTTTATTCGTTTAAACATTTCATTATTTTTCTTTTTTGTTGAATTTTGACGATAATCAAATAAGTTACATTTAATTAGAAGTTGTAAGTACAGATTTTACCTTTCAAAAAGTTCTTTTTCACGAAACATATTCACTCTATTATCTCTTTTGCGGCATTTTTTCTATTAACTTCTAGGGGCCTAACGGTCTTTTTTGCTGCTTTTCATGTATCATTAGTTTTCCTATTTATATTGCTTTGTCGGCAATTTCTAGTTTCTGTTTTATTTTAAATTAGCGCTATTTCTTTGTTATTGACCCGAGGATCAAGGCTGCTGTGTTAATTGCTCTGTTAATTGCAGACACATACATCACTGCATGTTTCATGCGAAACCGAATCAGCCGAATACCCAGAGCGGTCCTTTTAAGTCTCTCTCTCTCTCTCTCTCTCTCTCTCTCTCTCTCTCTCTCTCTCTCTCTCTCTCTCTCTCTCTCTCTCTCTCTCTCTCTCTCTCTCTCTCTCTCTCTCTCTCTCTATAATCGGAGGCGCTTAATTATTAGGTTCTCAGTGTATTATTATTATTATCATCATCAGTTGCGCATATCGCAAAGTTTTACATGTTTAATTGTCTGTGTCTTTAATTGCAACAGGAATTTCATTTTCTGATGTCATTTGAATTTTGCTGGTTTATATTTGCATGTTTATACCAATGTTTACGTGGGGGACTTTGAGGAGAGGTCGGTATTCTCTCGCAGTTGAATGCAGTCATATATGTTATAAGATTTCAACTGGAAAACATCTTTCCGGTTGGTTTACGCTGGACCAGTGACGTCACAGATCAACCATGACCCAACATTTTTGCATTAAATTAGCATTGACACAATGTAAAGTAGTACTTGTTTACAGTCTGTTACTTCATTGATACAGAATGATACAACCCAATATCATTTTAGTGACTCAATATGGACTATATGTTGCGACTGTGTGTAGACTAAAACGCTTACAATTCCTTGAGAGAGCGCACACACACACGCGCGCACGCGCAAATCACTTGATTCACGGTGACCAAATTTCTTTTGCAGAGGAGCTTTTAACGCTATTATACAGACTTTACTACAGTATTAAAGTATGTGCCAAAAAACATTTACTCTGTGCCAAATTTTCCACGTACAAAAATCTCGATTTCGCCAGAAATCTCTAATCGTTTGCCGCGCCCAGTAGACTATCTGAATATCTGTTTATTTTGAATTCTTTTTTTATTTTTTAATGTTTCTCTCTCATTTGTATGAATAATGATAAACGCTTTTATTTCTTCTTCTTGTACAGACGACTTTCTTTTGAAGTTGCAGAGTTTTTCCGCTTCATTTGGGACAGCTTTATTTCTCTCTTTATCTTCTGATTTATGATCTTCTTTGTGGCGATGTTAAAAGAAAATCCTTCAACTGTAAACGATCAGCATTTTTGTTTTGCATAAATTGTTGCCGTTTTAGGTTTTGTTTCTGAAATAAAATTTAGAAGCATTACAGATCTTGTATCTTATTTCCAATTAATTGACTTTTTCCAATTATTTCTGATAACTGTAGACGGAGACATGTGCCATAAGAGCGGAATAATCGAGCAAAACCGATGAGAAACATTTCTTATGGGTGGTTGGGGTGGTGGTGGGGTGATTGACCATAAGATGTGTCATACAGTCTGTCTGCAACGTGGGTCCCCTACATTAGGGCAAGAGGGGCATTTGCCCTCTGGAAAATGTAGGCCCCTAAGTACCAATGTTTACACAGTGAAATTTGAAAACCTTGCTAAATTATTTACAGTGATCGTTGCGTTTTGCCCCTGGGAAAATTTCTGTGGGCGCCCGTGGTCAATGCTCCAGGGAGTTCAGGCTGAGTGAATGACCTTTACTTGAGGCCAGGAGTGTGGCGGCACCTAGCGACTGGTTTATTTATTGATCAGCTGAAGGGAATACAGTAAAGGCAAAATTAGATGCTTGTTCTTAAGCCTTAAATCAAGCGTGAAAGTAATAATAGTAATAATACAGCAATCGACTGAGACAAGACTCAGAGTGTCTGGGGTGGGATCTGATGATCGCAGAGAGAATGTTTTTTTGGAGATGGAAGAATTGAGATGTTGAAAATTTGAGACAAACGGTGACTCGAAATTCAATAGCCTATGTTGCTTCTGATGTGGTAGAAGAGAGATTCAGGAATTAAGCCCATGTCTGATAATCTAATAATAGCGGCGATTGCAAATTTCGAGCAGTAGTAACTTAGATAAGGATTAGATAAGACGACGAAAACGAGGATGTAGTTTGGTTATTTAATCTCAACGGCCTACAAAGGAAGACCACGAAGAGAGAGGACAGACAATATTAATAGAATGGCGCAACATGGACACATGCTATATGAAGCATACAAAGCCGCACAAGACAGACGAATGGAGAAGGCGAACTCAAATTGCAACAGACACCAACGGGCACTGTGTCCATGATGATGATGATGATGATGATGATGATGATGATGATGATGATGACGATGACGATGATGATGATCTCATAGACCTTGTTTTATACAGGCCTGATAGGGGACCCCCCTCCAAAAATATCCCGAAATCCTAGCACTGACACACATTTTAGCATTAATGATTAAACTGTGTATCTTCCCCTCCAGCTAAGTCAATCGCCCAAAGGCAAAGACCTGGAGTCTGCATAAAACACTGATCTCACAGGCTATATAGTAGTGAAGCTGTGAGGGCAATTGATTGTCTACAGCAGGAATTTCATATTCCAGTTAATCTCTTAGAAGCAATAGAATAAAAGATGAACTGAGATATGACAACCGATTCGCCCAACAATCAACCGGTCTTTCTCTTCTTTTCATTTTCATTTGCTGGCCATGCATATAAATAGGTAAGTAAACTCTCGTGAATTTTTGCAGCGCTTCAAAAAGTAGCCGGTTTACCGCAGTAGCTGCTTATTTTAAGGCGCTTAGGCCTAATCTAAATTTGAAATATCTATGACCAAAAATTTTGAGTCAGTCAGAGAGGGTGATTTATCAAAAGGGCGTGGACTAGGAACGGCCTATCTCCAAACTGGCCCAACCCACCCACCACCCCCCTACCGTCCCCATTTCCTCTCGCTGTCACTCTGTCAGTAATCTATAAGACTGTGAAAGTGAGGATTTAGTTTTATGCGAATGCACAGAATGACCAAAGCACCACAGAAGTATGCAATAGCCCTACATAACTGAAATCTAGATAAGATTTTGTAGCGAAATGGATCAGTCGTAACTACTTGTCCAATGCCCTGGTGTCGTTTGGTTCTTAATCGTCATCCAGACGACACTTTCTGTAACCAGAGCACCTGTCGTCGTCGTCGTCGTCGTCGTCTTTGTATCGTGCGATTGTGACGTCTCCGTTAACGAGGACGCTTCTAATGGACATCGTTACGACTGCGTTGTCATGGCGACTTCTACGCACCGATGCCTGGCTCCGCCTTCTCTCCATTCTTCGCCCCGTCCGCGTGATGATTGACATCTGTGCTGTGGCCAGTCTGCTCGTTTCTGATTGGCTGGACGGAGAAGAGAGACGTCGACCCTGAATCCATCTGGAGTGGGGCGCCGGGACGTCCGGGGGCCATTAGGGGACTCAAAGGCCAGATGCATTCACTTACAACAGAGCAAGACGAAGATTCAATTATCTCAGAAACTCTCAGTTGGGGAAAGACGATAATCGCTTTCAACGGAATTCGGTGTTGAACAGTCGTTGAATTCCAAGAAATTTACTTCAAATCTTAAAATTATAATCCGTTTTTTATAAATTAAATCGCAGGTCATCTTCATATATCGAGTTCCGTGCGAAGACAATTGTATAGGCCCTAAGAGAGCGCGATTCCAACCGGAACTTCTCAGAGGCGAACTTTGAAGACACCGTGACGTCAGAGACTTAGTTTGTCTGTGGCTGACGTCATTATCGGAATCAAACGAACATTTGTCCGAAGAGAGAGAGAAAATCCTCCTGAGCGGAAATGCCAAGGTCCGTGTGCGCTGGAAATGCCCCGGGAATGACCTTTCGACCTACTCCTCCCCCTCCTCCTCCCCCGGCCCTTCCTCCTTTCCATCGTCCCTTTGAGGACCATCTGCCTCCCCGCTCCACGTGCGATGGAACCGACTCCTTCCAGCTTTCCGCCGACGAGATTCCATCTCCACTGGAAAAACCGTCTGAGGCAACACAGTCGTCCCCTGAACAACATCGAGACAATGATAACGAACATAACAACAACAACAGTGACTACTACGACGATGATGATGACGACGACGACAACGAAGATGAAGACACGGCAAACGCCGAGCAATACTTTGCGTCATCATCGCCGACCTCTTCTCCTTCTCCTCCTCCTTCTCCTCCTCCTCCGTCCCATGGATACCTGCAGCGAAGAGGAACCAGCGACGGTTGCCATGACAACGGTAGCTACGACAACGCCAGCAGTGACCAGAGGGACGTCAGCACTAAATGTAAGCAAAGCCTTCGTCATCCAAAGTAGGGCCTATGACTCATTTTCATAGAAGTTTCTCTAAATTCAGTGACCATGACGTCATCGCTTCCTTTCGCTGAGTGTTCATCTTTTCAACATCAGTGGTCACGTGTGCATTCAGATTAAGTTTTAATGGCGGACGGAACAGTTGCAGACAGAGTTATTTCTAAGATTATCAATTTGGGGGTGTCAGTAAATTGTGGGGTCTCCTGGCGAAAAGTGTGACAAGCCAAATAAGGTCATTCCATAGCTGAGATGGGGGTCGTGTTGGAGGGGGTGTCGGTGTATCCTATAGTTGAGATTGGGGTGTTGGAAGGGGTGTCGGTCTCAAATTGGGGGGGCGTTAAGGGGTGTAAAAATATCCCTGGTTGCATGGATGTAAATGACAGCGTCTGATATGGACGTTGGACTTAACGTATACTAAGCAAATGTAATAAACACTGACTGCCTTTGAAGTCTCCTTCCACTTTCCAGTTCTCTCACTTTATTACTTCTGCGTACCTATAACTGCCGTTCGAAGCGATACATTAGTATCTGTTTGGGAGAATTAACTCCTTAGGGGCTCGGTCCCTCGACGCCACCCAAGAATTCAAGCCAACCCTGAACCCCCTCCCCTACCTAGCCGTGCTATTACACAGTAGGCCTACCAGATTCCATGGAAGTTAGTAGACTGTATATGTTATATACAGGAGGTCATGAATGATATACAGAAGTCCTTGGTTAGGTGATGGAGTGTTAATGTTAGCACGGCTTTGATCGTATGAGTTGACGTGCTAAATGGCAGTCGTTATATAGCATTGGTTGGAAATAGCGAAGTGCAGTCTTCCGTTTGTAATAATTTCCTTAAACGCCAAGTAATATAAACAGGCGACGAAGTGTAAAGTGACTTAAGCCTAAAAGAGTAGAGTATGACGACGTATGCAATGTGTAGGTCTTGATGTGGTTATTATAAAACGCGTATAGATTTGTCGATGAGTGAAACCGTTAAAATGCAATTGAAAATTTAATTTACCGGAGAAGGCTATATATATATATATATATATATATATATATATATATATATATATATATATATATATATATATATATATATATATATCTACAGGCATTTCGGATTTCGAATTTGGCACAAAAGTTGGCGGTCGTGATTATTAGGTCTTCTAGCCAAAGTAAACGGTGGATAGTTCTCCCGGAGGAATTTTTAGGTTTCTGACGAGAATTTACCGGGTACTACCATCCACCCTCCTTCCCTGCCTTCCAATGGGTTCGAATTATGCCCAAGCGCCGCCACATGCAGATTATGAAAAAGGAGTCGTGCGTCACGCAACTCTGTCGCAAATTGAAGAAAATGCGGAGAGTCGATGACATTTGAAATGAACAAAACGTCAGAGGAGGGACGTAGTAGGCAGTGGTCGATTTCTTAAAACAGTGTCCTCAACCCAGATTCTATAATTGTATGTGGGGAACGGAGAGTTGAAAACTCAATATTTTCTATACATCCACCTGGACTAGTAAAGGCTAAACCTCTCCTAAACACGATTCGAAAACTGGACGTAGTATTCAAAGGCTAGCATTTCCCGGGTTAAAAACTGGAAAGGAAAGAACTTTTGAAACTTTTGAAATAAACTATAGTTGCGGCGAGTGATCTAATTGATGTATATAGGCTTATCAAAATAAATGGACGCGCCCCGCTGTTAAATGGCCGTGAGCATCCGATTTGGGTGAATCATTTGGGGGTGTCATATTCTTGCCCTCCTTGGAATTAACTCTCTCTCTCTCTCCGCGTCTTTCCAGCGACAGACTGACTTCCCATGCAAAGCCTTCTTTATCAATCGACCATTTAGTGAGAACATGATTCGTTCCGGTTCTCTTCGGCCGATTTGTACCTTATATCTTTACTACACCCACCCCACCCTTAGCCCCACTGGGGGAGGGGGGCGTTCGATGACCCTAAAACAATCCGATTGCAGTCGACGGGGGTCGGACTTTATTGAACGCCTGCTTAAGAAATCGTTTTGTGAAATATTCGGCCGCTGACCGTGGATAGAGGCGACAGTTTTACGATCATTCGATTGTCGTCGATTCGTCGCAGGCGTTTGACGGCGTTCAACCGGAGCCTTTGGGCGAAGACGTTCTAGAGGGAATCCTATATTGACGCCGACCGCTTGCATGCAGGGCAAAACGACTAAATATGTTGTATATTCAGAAATTACATATATCAAAGTTTAAGTTCCTGGCTCAAAGTCGGTTTGTAGCTCTGTTACTGCATTTAGATTGCCAAAATTTATTCCCACTGGAAGCTTTATTATTTATATTTAGTTTGCTTCTGCGTTGAATATTATAGCGCATGCATGTGGTTGATGATGGCGTATCCTTTCCTATAATGGTGGCGTTCTAGTATTCAATTGCTCGATGCCCGTGTAACAAATCGTTAGCATCTATACATCGATGTGTCAGCACCTTATAATTACGGTCGTAATTACCTGTGATCACCTGCCCGACGCCACCTGTCGGTGCAGTTAGACGCTAAGTAGATGCGTCAACTCCACCTGGGACTCGTGTCTTCGAACCTGGTCGGCGTTGTTCGCTTGAAGCCCATTAGGATCTTAAAAGGGTCGCTTCGTGTATAGAGGCCTATATAAGAGCGTGTTAATCGCTCACCAGTCATAAAAAACACGGGAGTGGCTTATTCGTTTGGAGACTCACTGTCTCCCTGAAAGGGTTTAAAAATCTATACAATGTATAGCCACCATTATTTGTATTGCCAATATAGACACATTAATACGGTGGAAAGTGACGGATTTTTCTAGTCCACTGACATCACTGCAAAGCGTTTGAGGGTGCTAAGTAGAAATTTGGGTGAAATATCGACATGAATTTTTGGGTCGCCCGAAAATTTTTCATGGACTATAGTCCAGGGTATTTTTTAGAAATTTGAGCGAAAATTTGTGGTGTCGTAGGGCTTTCATATTTGCACCGATTGAAGCCCAGTCGATGCCTACAAGGAATCAGGACCCGCATTTTGGATATCTATCACTTTAAAGGGTTAAAAAATCTATACAATGTATAGCCACCATTATTTGTATTGCCAATATAGACACATTAATACGGTGGAAAGTGACGGATTTTTCTGGTCCACTGACATCACTGCAAAGCGTTTGAGGGTGCTAAGTAGAAATTTGGGTGAAATATCGACATGAATTTTTGGGTCGCCCGAAAATTTTTCATGGACTATATAGTCCAGGGTATTTTTTAGAAATTTGAGCGAAAATTTGTGGTGTCGTAGGGCTTTCATATTTGCACCGATTGAAGCCCAGTCGATGCCTACAAGGAATCTGGACCCGCATTTTGGATATCTATCAGGCTTAGGGTTTCTTTAAAGCGGTCTCTAGTCGAATTAATTCCCACTGAAGAGTGAATTTCTATAGAGATGCGCCTGAAGTTTTGCGCAACATTTTAACATTTTAAACTCTCCCCTCAATGAACCTCCCCTCAATGAACCTCCCCTCAATGAACCTCCCCTCCATGAACGGACTAAGCAGTTCATGGTAAACGCTAAAAACAGGAACAAAACAGATTTATTCGTCTAAATCAGCGGTTCTCAACCTGTGGGTCGCGACCCCTGAGGGGGTCGAACGACGAATTGCCAGGGGTCGCTCGAGACCATCAGAAATATGGGGGTGTCTCTTTTCTTGTTATTGTACAAAATTTCCTCATCGGTAGTTACTAGTTTTTTAAACTATAATATAATTGTCATTCGAGGACAGACATTGGAGACAATAGAATAATAATTATTCCGAACATTTTAATTGCCGTAGCATTATTATTTTTAGCAGTTTACAATATGAACGAAAATAATTTTACGGTTGGGGGCCGCCACATGATGGGGAATTGAATTAAAAGGGTCGCGGTACTATAAAGGTTGAGAACCGCTGATCTAAATGATGCGACAATTCTAACATTTACGAATTCTTTTATTACAAATACATGGTTAAGTCTTAAGCATGACTATAGTGAAACAACGCCTCTGATGAAATTGTTATATAGGCTAGTTTATATAGCGCCTCTGACAGAACTACTGCATATTCCTACTAGAGTGTCTACTGTTAAACAGGCCTTAGCCGAAAATACGAATGACCTTTCACTAGAGAGACTGACGTCTAAATACCTGTTGTCTATTCCAGAAAATGAACTGCAGCGACAAAAATAGTGATCGGATAAATAGCTTTGGATAAATAGCTTTGTCTTGCATGCGTATAATTGCGTGTCTGTGTGTCTGTGTGTGGGTGTGCAGTGTTTATGTTTGTCCTATGCTAGAAGCTATCGCGGGTCAAGCATTGATAATGAAAGCGACGCGTCTGCTCGAAATGATAAACTGCTTATGATGAACGTTAAATGGTTTTGTTTTTTCTTCTCCGATGTGGATTTTCTTGTAATAATTAATCGAATGTCATCGCCGCTTCTGGTCAATTTTAAGCAGACGACGAGCGTACTGTCGTCGTCTGCGAACTTCATTCAGCTCTCTCTCTCTCTCTCTCTCTCTCTCTCTCTCTCTCTCTCTCTCTCTCTCTCTCTCTCTCTCTCTCTCTCTCTCTCTCTCTCTCTCTCTATCTATCTGAGCCTTAGACGCAAAGTGTCAGCGAAGATAAGAGACGAGGGCGACGAAGGGGCGGAATCAATCACACGACGACGACGACGACGACGACGACAAAAAGCTAAAAGACTGAAGGCGACTTCAGTTTGCACATTTACAATAACCACGGCGTTTAACCACGCCATTCGCGGCTGTGGATCTACAGAAACTGCCATTCGTCGAGACATGCAAGTCTTAACCCCTTAACTGGGGATACTGGATATATCCGTCCATTTTACATTGACTTACAGTTAAACAAACGGTTAAGGGGTTAAACAGTTACGATCAGTGTTTAATCTATACTCTGGACTCCGGTGGGAGGGGGAAACTGACAAAGCCGGGGGGAAGTCAGCTAGGTGGCTGCTGTTAGTTGATGTAGTATGCCAAAATTTCCGAGGGGGAAATTTGAAATTTCCGGGAGGAAAAAAGAGCAATTTCCCCCGGAAACGACCTAGATTAAACCCTGGTTACGATATGTGTTGGTGGTGGGTGGGTGAGGGGGGAGTGTGAGTTGGTTGGGCGTGGTGGTTTTCTTGTAAAGGGACATTTTTGAACACTTCTGGGACGCTGTGTTAAGTGTCGACGATCGAGAGAGTTTCAGGGTGACAATAAACGCCCCATTCATTTAGGCATCAAACCTTTGAACCATAATAACACCGACTGATACACTTTGATGTACGTATTGCATAAGAGTATTGTAAGGGGGAAGAGGTAAAGTTTAGGGTAAATTCATTTGCCTCGTTTTAGAAGTCATGCATGATGTCTTGAAATGTTGAAAACGTTGCATCATTTAGACGAATTCTGCTTTGTTCCGCCACTAATGGCTTTCTCTAATAACAGTCGTTTCCATCTTATGTGCATGTACGTAGACAGACTCGGTTTCAAGTATAAAAATCCGTTTCAGTCGAGGCTTGGGCTTAGTCGATAGACTAAAAGCTACGAGCGAAAATAGACGGAGTTATTGCGAGGTTCTTGAGAGCTTCAATCATTAAGAACATTAACAAGAACGTCGCCCATTGATTGATCGACTCCGCATCTGATTGCTGCTTTTGTCGTCGACACCACGGCCTCCAGTACCCCCGCCCCCAACCCCAACCCTCACCTCACCCCCAACCCCTATGCAGAAGAATTGTAATCCGTACGAAGAGCCTTCTTGGCCGCTGTCACATCATCGCCGACGAAGATCTGGAAAGTGACTTTTAAGCGGACGTCAGTCGAAGAAACTCTGGCGACAAATGACATCGAGAACCCCTCCCCCCGCCTCCCTCCCTCCCTCCTCCACTCAGCCGCTGCGTAATTGGAAGAGGAGGTATCCAAGATACCGATTAATCAAAGAGATATGATAAGATGTTGGGTTTGGGTGAGTTAACGTCGACGCATCGGGACACTCTCTGACAATTAGGCAAATTCGAGCACTCGGTGTCATTTGCCCTCGCGTCGACCGTTGACCAGACGGCGTTCAATGGCCCGATCGTCTTTCTGCACGGCGTGTAAAAATCCCGGAATTCTGTCGTTTCACTCGGTGCAATCCGTCGATAAGAATGCGAAAAACTAAACGGGGCGACATGTAAGCTACGCGTAAGGGCGTATGCCCTTTCCGTTTCCAAGACATTGATTCATCGGAATGAGCAACTGTGGGTGTTTCCAAGGGAGGAAGGAATGGACCCCACCCACCCCAATGTCTTATGCCACTGCTACAAAATATCACGCACAATAATACTTGGGCGTTTTGTCATCGCCATCGCTCAGCTGCAATTGCAATTAGAGAACAAAATATCCCCAAATCTCACGAGACTAGAACTTCGTTCGTATATAACTGACTACGAACGACCTAATAAGCATTATTCAAAGCAAAAATTGATCTGATTTCCTACAGTTTAGATCGTAGCAGGGCAAGTGAATTGAGGCTGGCTATCGGCGGTTAGAGTGAATCACGGAATTTTGAGGATCAAGTTCTTCGTAGAATAGAATTTCAAAAAGTATAAACAAGATTGCAACGTAGACTATAGGCCTACAACTGAAATATTAATCAGCGCATAGATACAGTTGAATCTCATAACATCTGCTGGTTAACTATACACCCATACACCCGTTATAAATGAGAGAGAGAGAGAGGAGAGAGAGAGAGGGAGGAGAGGGAGAGGAAGGAAGAGAGAGAGAGAGAGAGAGAGAGAGAGAGAGAGAGAGAGAGAGAGAGAGAGAGAGAGAGAGAGAGAGGGAGAGGGAGAGAGAGAGAGAGAGAGAGAGAGAGATCAGACGAAATGTAATCATTGACAATATAGATGCCGATTGGAAGATGGCCTTTGTTCACCTACAGTAGGCCTAAATACGCTGCGTCTTTATTTCTGTTTACGAATGCGTCATCCTAAATAGGCAACATGATGGATGTCTGTCTGTCAGAGAGTCCTGCTGCTGCAATCCTTAATCTCTGTCGCATGTTCTTTATATTAGGCCTCTACACGTGACTTAGCCTACTCGGCAGGAGCACGTAAGTTTTTTTGGCAGATAATAATCAGATGGGAATGCTTTTAATGTGTACTCTATACCATTTTTCAATCGACTGTTTTTCTCTCTCTCTCTTCGACTTCTATCATCGTAGATGAGTCATTTGTATAAAGTCTTAGATGAACATCTAAGACATTCATCACTTCCTAAGAGACATAATCTGTGTCTAACTTCTATTGCGCCTCTTTTGAATCTTCGTTAATATTTACTTTCCGCGTATTCGCCTCATTCTGCTATGTAACCAGGAAGGAACGAAAGATCTTCAAGCACTTAGTCTAAGTACATCGTCTAAGTAGCGCCTCTGGTATTCTTTGTCAGGGGGGCATGTAAATGTTTCCATTATACAGTATTCCAGGTCAGTTGGCTTAAGCCAATTGTGTGTGAATCACTTACTAAGATCAACGTCATAGAGGCCATCATAAGAATGCAGTCCGATCATTGCTTTATTCCAAGGATAAAAATTTTGCACATAACTTTTAGATAATTATTGTGCGTTGTGACTATTATATTCCGTTGGACAAAGTTTTGCTTTGATAAAAAGGTTCCTGTGTTTAGTAAAAATGGCTAACGTGACAGCTGCGCATCAGATGTTTCTAGTTCTATGGGCAATTAATTTATTTAAGAATAAATAAAATTACTCGTCTTTAAATAGTTGAGCTATTATTTACTAAATATGTGAATATTTTTGTTTCCTGAAGAGCTTAATCGTTTATTGCGTTTCTTAAGTATGTATCCGATGTGTCTGCGATGGCTTCTAATGTTATTCAAAGTTAATGTTATTCGCATTTCATACATTTTCTCATTCATTGTCATGCTTAGGTCTAATCGATTTCAGTATTTGGCTTCACTAAATACGTCTAAGACTGCGTGTGATACAATCATTCGCTAAGCTAAGACGATAGATAGCTAGTCAGTGGACTACTTCTCTTCTGATGGACATAGACTCATAGACGGAGGAAAAGGGGGCCGCCGCCCCTACGGCCATTGCCCTCGCCCCCCCCCCTCAGTACCGATGAGGCTCGCGAAGGGACGATGGACGAAGATCGCATCACTCTTCGCGGCCGAACGAAGCTTAGTTCTGGTTACGCCACCAAACACCGGTCCTCGGTCTAAATACAAAGGCGCTGCGATGGGGGTGAGGGGGCGCCTAGTGGGGAGGGGGAGGGGTCGTCGTGGGACCTGTGGAAATTCGACGGATACGGCTTCTAATAATCGAAATCATTTGTAGATACGCCATTTGTCATGTTGAGATATCATTTGTGAGTATCATTCGGGGATCTTGTTCTTCGGGGAGAGGGGCGGGGTCCCTGGACGCCACTAAAAGCAAACTTTGCTATCGGCTGATCGCTGATATTACCGTACTCGTTCGTTTTGTCCCTCTGCGTCGGGAGCGAGGGGAGGAGGAGGAGCCAGGGGGGACATTTCGAACGCATTAAGATTTCAAGGCATCGATTATGAGGACAATTTCCGGGAAGACGAAGTCGGAAAATAAATTCAAAGGTCGCGGGAAAAGAATGTCGTCCTTCGAGACAAAAGCTTCGCATTAATTGAAACTGAAACCGTCCGTTAGATGGGTGACCGGAAAAGAGGGATCGGCTGCGTCTTTTCCAGGACAATAGGCCTACAGGTGTCCTGGAACCTTTTAAACTGAAAATCCATTTGCACTTGTAGCAATACAATGGCGTGGTCTTAAGGGGCGTACGGTACACATAGTATATAGTATATATACTAACAATATATATATATATATATATATATATATATATATATATGATATTATTTATGTTAGGTGTTATGACATGTTATGATATTACTAATGTTAGGCCTTAATGTTAGGTGTTATAAAATTTTATGATATTATTATTGTTAGACTTAGCCTATATATATAAAACTGCTGTATGTGTATAGGCCTATAGCAGTTTTAGTAAATTGTCATAATGATTTGTTAAATGAAATTCAACAAAACTAGATCACAGCCTAATAACTAAATTAATCAACACGTGAGCCAATAATTTTCATGACCATGCAGTACCCCTACATGTATAGCAAGGTCCATGACTGTATAGGCCTATAGAGCATGCAGTGGTTCGTATAAGAGAAGTGCTGCATTGTCTGTCAACAGCTCAGCTTCATGGATTTATGTGTCAAGCGAAATAGACCATAAGCCTAATGACGCCGAAATCAGAGTTTAGAAAACATACCTGATTCCACTAAGTATATATACTTCACTTATCTTCTCTGCATTTCATTCAGTTTCTTATTAAGAACGGAAATTCTTAAGCGCGTGCGACTGTTTGGCAACCGTTGTTTTAGTTTTACGTAAACACGGTAAAGTCTGCGTGAGAATTTTCTTTGCAGGCGATAGCCAATTATTTCAAAAATATTTATGGCGAAACTGCATAAGGTCGCGTATATATCTATACAGTTGAAAACAAGATTCGGGCTTCTTATGGACTCGTAAACACGCATAATTTTACAATCCAGACGAATTTAAACTTACACTTACGAGTGCCCTTATAGACTTCGATAACCACCATAGATAAGAGATATCGCTCGTAAAACGCTAACAGTTTCTATCTGTTAATGTCTTTCTAAGGCTTCCAATCGACGCTTGTAAAGTATAGACGACTTCATGCATCGTCTTTAGGAATCGATGCCTTGATTAGGCTTATCGCGGAACTAAAAATAGAATCGGTCCTAAACTACTCACTGTTCATGCTTTATCATTTAGTCGAAAAAGACAGTATTTTTATAGTTAAAAAGAGAAAGTTTATCTGAAATTTAGTATTTAGAATGCCCACGTTTGTTCGTTTTGTTTTACGTTTAAGAAACAATTTAATGAATTTAATCGGATAATACAGAGAGTCAGTTTGTCTTTAACTACTGATGTATTCTTTAAAATGTATAGCTGTGGCGCCAGACGCTGCGTTCAACTGCTGGGCGCGCTGTCAGAGTGACTCGGCCCAGCTGCATACTAAACAGCCATCATTACACCCAACAAACACTGTTGTTATGGAACATGTAAAAATTGGAAAGCTGAAATCTGTTTGAAAGAAGGCGTTCGTTTTATACAGTTCCCCGATCCGTTGACTGAAAGAGCAAAAGCAGAGAGGTGGGTTGTAGCATGTCGCCGAGAGGTCTATCGGGAGCATTACCAGATGGACATACATTTGCAACAAACTTCTTAGATCCAACTGGGCCAACTCAGATGAATCCGGATCCTGTAAGCCACGACATCCACTGCCGATTTGAAAGCTGGCGCAAAAGACAGCGTAGACCAGCTAAAGAACGACCAGTGATATTGAGAAATGTCAAAAACTGATATTGCCGAAACGCTCTTGTCATTGTAATACCAACAACCATCCCATATGATATCACTAAAGTCTCACCCTTACTCGTGGGTCGTCGCCTTCTGTAAATCTCTATAACTAGTTATTTTATTCTGATTAGAGTGAAGAGCTGACAAGAAATTGATTATTTCAATTCTAACTCGCAATTTATATTTTAATATTCCAGTTTTCATGAAAAATATGTGTGTTTTGTCACAAATTAAGATGATGAAAATAACCACACGACCGCATTTTACGTAAGTCTTAGCGCTACATTAGACATTTCCTCTGCACAAGTTCATCCTTTTTCCGGTGGTTAACAACTCTGCATTCGAGCCAACGTTTTTTCAACTGAATTGTAATATCACTATGGCGAAGTTTAGCTCCGGGTACGTCTAATTCCGACAACTTTATTTCGAAAAAGCGCCGCTTGACGCCATGGTCGCTATCGATTCGCTGTCCACATTATCATAAACAGCTGATCGCAGCTTGACCTACTTATTTTAATTAGATGCATGACGTCACGAAATGCCTTACGCGATCAGCCTAATTGGAGAATTGGTATTACTGTACTGTCACTTTATCTTTTACAAAAAGACATTTAGAAGTTGAAGATCTGATTATGGAGCGCACGTTTGCGCTTATTTTGAAATATTGGTTCTGGAGTTTGTCTTAATGGATTTCTTTAAAATGTAACTTTGACAGACGCTGCGAATTCTCTTTAGGAGGTCTGATCCTGATGTGGTGTTTGGACGCTGCTATTGCGACCGCTGTGCATGTGCCAGGGGTCTTAACCCGGGGTCTAATCTAGGCCGTTTCCGAAACCTAAAGACGGTGGACTAATTTGCAGTGCACGGATTGAAAATGAGTTAGACTGGCCTCGCTCGATGGACGCGCATATCTTCAAGACAGTGACGTCACCGTCGCCGTCGCCGTCGCAGAGGCCAAGCAGACCTCGGAACTCTCTTAACAGCCTCAATACGGTCTGACCGGGTTACTCTCCGTTTCAACAATGCGCGTCGTATATCCATGCTATTGGGCGACGAATAATGCACCTCTTGTGCAGAAATAGATTCACGTCCCACCCTGAAATCCACCCCAAAATGCGAACCCTATTAGCACGATGTGTTTGAAGCCTAATTAGCGGGGACCCAGTTTGCCTGCTGAATGCCCCTCTGCATCGCAACCCAAATATAATGACTGCATTATTATGCAGAGAAGAAACTGTGCGTGTGACCGAGTCATGAGCACATAGTATCCCTCTTTGTTTCGCCTCTTGCGTCTTTTGCGTCTTCGAGCGATTATATATACATGCGCTGTAAATGTGACGTTTAACGATCGAAGACACTGGTCGACTGTCCGCTTGAAGGGTTTCCTCTTTCGGTCGTTACTCCGATTATTGTTAATCTGCGAAGTCTTATGGAGTCTCAGTCTCTCTGCGGCTTCTTTTTCTACGTCGCTGTGGGTCCGGCGTTTGACCGGCGTAGGCCATACAGGGCCCCTGTCGGAGCGCAGGCGACCAGAAAGCGACGCCGTTTGGAGACCACAGTGCCGCCATTCAGTCGAAGAACGGACTCTCTTCTTAAAACCCAAGATCAGCAAACGGGGGAGGGAAGGAGGAGGGAGGGAGGGAGGGGAGGGGAGGGACGTGAGCTTATCTTCCAGAAGAAGTCATTTTTACGCCCTTAATGCAGACCAGATGCGTTCAACACGCCATCCTTTGTCTTGCTGTTTTAATTGAAGCAATCGATGCCTGTACGAAAAAAGTACCGATCATGCACAGAGAGAGAGAGAGAGAGAGAGATGCCAATGAGTTGCTCAGAATGACCGACGTCGCCAAGTGAACATTTGACTCGTCCAATCCATTGTGTCATCTCTGTCAATTTCGCACTTCTGACCTGACCAATGCCTGTGACGCTTTTAGTTTCACTTTTTTTTCCAGTGACCAATTCCACTTAATATATGTTACGATTGAGTGATCTTGAAGCGCCCCAAGTGGAGAGCTCCCATTGCTGCTCTGCTCTGATCCTCTGGATTTTAGGTTCTATCAATTTCAAACCTTGATTTTGGAGATATTTTTCTTGTTTCTTCTTTCATCTGCGCGCCTAAATTAAAAGAACTTTGTTATTGCAAGACTCTTTCAACTTTATTGGTTAATTCGATTTTGTCAATTCTTTGTATTTCAACGAGAGAAATTGTTCAGATTATTCGCGCAGTTCTTAACTTTCGCGACCTTTGTTATTAATCAGAGTACTTCGTCGCCTTCCATTCGACAGTTGGTGTTAATTACGCGTAATAATCTGCGGTAGGGTAAAGTAGCTCTAAGCAAAGCAGCTTCGTAGTCGACATATGAACATTTGTGTCGGAGCTGCTAATTCGAGTGCCACTCGCCAGATGGCGAAGAGCCAAAGGCAGTTTCAATGTCACTTATAGTTGCGTTGTTATATCAGTTCTAATGTCATCTCGGCACCGATAATTACCCTCGGATAAACCACTAATTCTCCCATAATGCATTCGGTTTCCTATACCCGTGGGTGACCCTCTGCCTCGATCACCCTTTCACCGGGACCCTCTCCCCGGGGCGCAATCAACCGCCCGTCCCCACCCCCACCCCCGCCGCAAAGTCCAACTCAATCCGGAAGCTGTCTTTAATCTGGTCGCCGGAACTGCTTCGATCGGTCGTCCGGATGCTTTGATTGGCTGTGGAACGATGACGTCATCGTGCGTTCGATCTCTCTCTTCCTCCTCCTCCTCCTCCTCCTCCTCCTCCTCCTCCTCCTCCTCCTCTTCAATCTGACGTCTCTATGGAAAACCAGCACCCCTCTCCCCCCGGAGGGCATAGATATCTGCCCTGTGGCTCCTCACAGAGGAGTACACCATTAGACGTAGATGGTCACAATGAGGCATTCTCCTAATTACCGGCGCCATCGCTGCGGCGACCATTTGGCAGCAGCCATAAACAAATAATTAATGGTTTGAGAGGCGAAGTAGGGAGGCGTGCAATTAATTAGACCTGTTCTTCTGGTTCTCTACAGACAAAGCGAAATAATTGCCACTGATCTAAATCGTCGATACAGTAGAATCCGGCTAAGACGAACTTGGATGGATGATGTGACTACGCGTTAACGGGATTTCACTGTAGCGCTTAGAAAAACTTCTCTGTTACACCATTCAGTGTTTTCACACGGTTATAGAGCACTGTGTATCTTGTCATACAGTACTTGGAGTACCGCCATCACGTCATCGTAGCAGTTAAAATTCTAGTAGTTATCTGCACCGAAAGCAGGAGAGAGAGAGAGAGAGAGAGAGAGAGAGAGAGAGAGAGAGAGAGAGAGAGAGAGAGAGAGAGAGAGAGAGGCAGATGAGTGGCATCTTTGTTGATGTCAAATAAAACAGTGTTCATTACGGAGTCGACCGCCAGATGACTGACGGTCGTCGTCATCTTAAAATACAATCTCTTTGAATTATGCAGACGACGTCGTCTGCGCATGCGCGCGCTTAATTGTGCGACGCTGGTTCCCCAGCGACCTACAAACAGCGTCGGCGAGAGCATCGCACTTTCACGGCTTATCATAGAGACGTACATTTTCATTAGACTAATCAGCAATGGCCTCGATACGAGTGAGAGATGACTTCTTCACACAAAAGACGATGCAAAAGAAGACGACACGCTGCAGCTTCGTTCTTCAACTACTTACTCATCAATAGTTATTGCGAATTTAAAATGCGGTCGATTAAAATAGAAGTTAATCTTGCACTAGGCCTATACTAGCTGCGTTAGTACAACGTAGGCAGGGTTATTTCTAGGATTAATTATTAATTTGGGGGATGTTGGTATATTTTGGGGGTCCCTGCCAAAAAGTCTGACAAGCAAAAAAGGTAATCCCAGGCTAAAATTGGGGGTGTTTGGGGCGTCGGTCTCAGATTGGGGAGAGGGTATTAGGGGGCGTAAAAATATGGGCGTAAAATATCCCTGAACGTGGGCCCAGTCATGGACATGGGTTGGACCCATCCATGTGTTGGGCTGAGTTGGGTCAGACATTTCCATGTTTATGGTCAGAAAAAGTCATGGTTTAAGAAATTGTTATGTATTACGATGGGTTGGGTCAAGTAACCATAATGCTTTCGTTGATTGGGTCTGAATCATGACGGGTTGGGTTTTAAAAAATGGACCAATGACCATGTCTGCGTAAGACCTTAGAATAATATGCCTAAATTAGTCAGCAGTGATTTGTGTCATTTGTGTAGCGCCACTAGAGGACAATCAGTCGCGTAGGTATCGAACCGCCTTTTCCCGAGAGCAACTGGCTAAACTGGAGCAGGAATTCTGCAAAGAGAATTACGTCTCAAGACCCAGAAGATGTGAACTGGCAACGGTCCTCAATCTGCCGGAATCTACCATCAAGGTCACTAAATCACTTTACATGACTCTAAAAACAGAATATATTCTGGTATTTAAATTTAACTACTACAGTAGAACTTCGTTACAACGTCATTAGCGGGTCTGTAAGATTTAGTATGTTATAATATTCGAGGTATGTTATGTCCAATACGGTAGCGCATCACACGGGACCACACATTACGGTGCGTTATAACCGAGTCCACTATAACAGAGTTCTACTGTATAGTCATCAATTACACTGTATTCTCGATGCAGGCAATAGTCATAATCGGTCTATTATAATGTTATCTTTATGCGGCTTATATTTTTGAGAGTATTCGTTAGATGGCGCTGATCAAGTGATGAAGCTTTAATATATTTAATTTTAAGGTTCTTCTTTTTTCAGATTTGGTTTCAGAATCGCAGAATGAAAGACAAGAGACAGAAGATGGCGCTATCTTGGCCTTACGATCCAAGCCTCTACACTTACCTGATGAACGCAGCGGCCGCTTCACTGTCTCAGTATCCCTACGCCGGCCTGACAAGTAGTCCTTCGACTCCGCTTAACTATTACGCCAGCCTGGGACTACAGCGCGCCGCGGCAGTCTACGGTTCTCTCCTGCCTACCGATCCACTCAGACCACCTGCCGAACATCCTATGGTGCTACCTGGAAGCATCTATCGACCATACCTGTTCGACCACCTGAAGAGACCCGTCCCCACCTGTCCACCGACTCCTTCCGATGACCTCTCCTCGAGACGATCGATGATCTTCCAATCGCCGCAGTTATTCGTGACGTCAGCGAAGTCGACTTCCGGGCGGATGACGTCATCGAAAACCGCCGACCACCCCACCCCGAGCCTCTTTCAGCCGTACAAAATGGACGCCGAAGACAGATTTGTTAATTGACTTCCGAAGCGGAAAGAAAGAAAACGACTTGTTTGCTATTTAGCTATTTTGCTACTTGCATTTTCTGAAAACAACACCAGACAAACGCTAATGCGATTCCGATGTCAAATAATTCACTGGAATAAGCAGAAGAACAAAAGGACAAAGTCTTCTAATAATCAGGGACAGTAGAAGCGGTGGCGGCTCTAGGATTTGGCAAGTGGGGGGCCGTTGGGGAGGGGCAACTTCTAATCATGGGGGGCCAACCATTTGTTGTTTAATGTATGTAGCATTAAGTATAGGGTCCCAACTGGGGGGCCACTGGGGGGGCAGGCTCTCAATAGGGGACGGGCCCCTCTGGCCCCCCGGTGTAGCCGCCACTGAGTAGAAGGAGGGTCATTTTAATGTCTACCATTTGCACCAGTGCTTTGTTTGACTGTATTCTCTCAGTTTCATATTCCTTAACACTTCGCCTAGTTCAATGATAGCATTTTCCTCTAAAATGCAGTAGAATTTCGTTATAACGTACAGTAGCCTGTAAAATTCATTACGCTGCATCCGAGGTACGTTATATCATATCCAATGCCATCCCAATACGATAGGGCATCACACGGGACCAGTGTTTAATCTAGACTCCTGGACTCCGGGGGAAACTCAAAAAGCCGGGGGAAAACTGACAAAGCCGGGGGAAATTCTGCTAGGGGCCGCTGTTAGTCCATGCAGTATTCCAAAATTTCCGGGGGAATTTGAAATTTCCGGGGGGAAAAGGGCGATTCCCCCCCGGAAACAGTGGCGGCTCCACCGGGGGCCAGGGCGGGCTCGTGCCCCCCTATTGAGTGCCTGGCCACCCCAGTGGCCCCCCCCAGTTGGGACCCTATAATTAATGCTACATACATTAAACAACAAATGGTTGGCCCCCATGATTAAGTTGCCACCCCAACAACAGGGGCCTGTGCCCCTAGTGAGAACCTTGGCCCCCAGTTGGGATTAATGCTACATACATTAAACAACAAATGGTTGGCCATGATTAGAAGTTGCCCCCAACGGCCCCCACTTGCCAAATCCTAGAGCCGCCACTGCCCCCACTTGATCCTAGAGCCGCCACTGCTCGGAAACGGCCTAGATTAAACACTGCACGGAACCAGTACATTTTGGTACTTTATAACCGAGGATGTGCTATAACCGAGTCCGTTGTAACGAAGTTCTAGCCTACTGTAGGCCTACAAAGGCAAGTATCCTGCTTTTCCCATGGAGTTACCAGCTCTTATAATTTTAGATTTATTGTTGCTTGGTCTTCCATACCTTTGCCGAACATTTTTGCGATAAAGCTACAAACAACTTTCCTTTAATTTTGGTTTTGTCCCATCGCCCTTCATTGACGACTGCAAAAACTTGCGTATAGTCAATATGATACTTATGAATGCTTAATTAAAGTGATTTCTGACTTAAGAAAGCAACTTTACGCGTTTCTTGAGGTAGGAAGAATTGTAAGCATCTCTAGCAGGCATCGGGAAAAGATGTTAATAATTATAAAAGACTAAAAGACAATAGAACGATGTCTGATTATTTAATTTGCTACTCAAGTGAATAATCTCATCATCAAATTTCATGATTTTAAAATCGTCACGGCTGTTTTTTAAATGCAGGTTTTGTTTTTGACAGATTCGCTAGGTGGCGCAATATATTTTTGCTATGGGACATAACTCGATGTTAAAACTGCACACCTCAATTTCCCGCAAACCTACTTCATTTATTCGTGGGCCTAACATTTCGGTTACGATCTACAAGAGATATTGCCCATGTCCAGGGGAGTTATGATGTAATTCTTGAGTCGAATGATATTCGACAATCATTATTTAAAAGCGAAAACTCTTTGTTGAGTGGCTTTTGAAAAGTACGGTGCATATGAGTAGTCGATTAGATGACTTTGTGGCTACAATAATGTCAATATCATGTCAGGACTAATCACATGGCAGATTTCATTTACGTTAATTGTGATGGCGTTTGGGGCCGTCCATAAAGTACGTCACGCTATTTTTCTGTAATTTTGACCCCTTCCACGCCACAAGCTGTCACAAATCTCGGACTCCATTGAAGTACGTCACAAATCTTGGACCCGCCTTAAAGCGTCTTCCATAAAATACGTCAAGTAGGTTTTCTATCTAATATATTCGAGTTTCATGTTAAAATTTCTGCAGTAAAGCAAATAATTAACAATGATAACGAATATAATTGAGGCTCAAAATTTAATGTAGGCCTATCTAGGGCAAAAAGAGTTAATGAGCAATTAAAACGTCTTTTACTATGCCTCCTATCAGGCATATTTAATGTTTTATTTTACTGAAAGTGTGACGTCACACTGACCCTTACTCCCGAGTCCCTCTGTCACAATTCACAAACTGTCACACTGCCTTAGACTCCTCGAGCGCGACATAGTTCATTGACGGCCCTTTTGCAACATTTAAAACTAATTACGTTCGATTAATAAAAGCTGCTTTGCATCAACTGTTGCTAGTAATGTAATGTAGTAAGGGAATTATTTAGCGCCGCTTTTATTTCTACTCAGAGACCCTCCCGGTTTTCGAGTAGTTCTATTTACGAGTATTTGATCGCACATAAGTAGGCCTAATTGTGCACTTTTATAGCACCATCACACTGTAGAGGTATCAATCGATGGCACTTCAAATTCATCAGCGAAAGACCAGGTCATTCCAGGAATCAGTCAGACTGACTGAATGGCGGAGTTATGGAGGATAAAAAAAGTTTTAAATAGGCTTTGGTCGTCTTTACGCTAACAAAATGCTAGTATAGAAACTGAGTTTGCGCTTTTCCTATTAATTGTGCGGAATTTGTGCCGCGAAGAGGTTAGATGGGTTACCTGTTTCTAGTAGCAGTCTACGGATTTTCCGGGGCGATCCGCCGGTAGATGTTGACGAAGGAAGATGGCGGACGACGAAGAAGGCGTTCTGGAAACGAGCGATGACAACGACTGCTTCGATTCCCGTCTTCAGTTCGAAGGATCCGCCGCTGAGGACATCGCTCCCTTCGGAAAGACCGTCGAAAGGAACAAGGACGACGACGAGTCCTCTTCCATCATTCCACACAGAGTACGAACGCTTCACCCGCTCAGCCCATCCGTAGCCCAACGCATTTATATAGCGCCTCTGTTTTGTTCCACTCGTTCACTCCATTTATCCGTAGCCAAAGCATCAAACGGATTGTTATAGCGCCTCTATACTGTTCCACCCGTTCATCTATTCTATAGCCATACATATTTATATAGCTTTTATATAATGTTCCACCCGTTCAGCTCAACCATAGTCCAACGCATTTGGAGACCATTGGTATATCTGTTTAAATGAATTTTTTTTTATTTATCCACTCAAAGACAGATTAACGGCATAGTTAATATAGTTATAACCGCCGATTAACCAGTTAGTTAATATTCATAATCGAGTGAATAAGTAGTAGTTTGCCTTTATCTGAGTTATTGTAAACCATTTGTAATGTTGTCACTTGATAGGACCATCTTTTGCAGTGGATGGAGATCACTGTCAGTGAACCAGAAAAGAGGATCGGGGGTTCTTCTGTGAAAATGCAAGACACATTCGTTGTTTATTTGGTCGAAACAAAGTACGCAAGATATTTTGTGGTTTCCTTTCTTCTGAAATTGTAGTTTCTTTCTGTTGCATGTTTTTGATTTGGCTCGATAGACTATGTTGATTATTACTGGCATTTACTTATCTGAAGAATTGATTTATTTAATGTTTCTTGCCAATTTCTTATTTGCATTAAAACTATTGGTTACAAATGTTCCGGTAATTTTTACAATTAAAAATATTAAAGATGTGTGGTCTATATATGTAAAATTTACCATAATGCCTTTAAAACCCTTTGACCTCACAATCTGTGTGGTCTGTATATTTAAAATTTACCATAATGCATTTTTAACTCTTTGATCTCACAATCTGTATAACCAATCAGTTATGAAGTCATAATATTGGTCTTATGGGGAAAAGGGTTAAAGTTTGAAGTGTGTGTGAAGTAGCAGCATCGGCTTATTAAGCAGTGAAAATGATTGAGATTTGATTGAGATTTGATTGTTATTTCTAATGTTAGAGTCACGGATCCTGAGATGCCAAATTATGGAGAGCCACCGTCGTCTTCTTGGAGAAGATATTCGGAGTTTGAGCTTTTGAGGAACTACCTTGAAATCATGTATCCAACTATTGTTGTTCCTCCTCTGCCCGAGAAGCGAGTATGATGTCTTCTTGTATTTATTTAAATAGAAATAGTTGTATGTTTTCTCAGCACTGCGTAGTTTCTTCTGTCTTCAATGGGAAATGTGATTTTTGGCCTGCGTTGATGTTTGACATGCCAAAGATTTAATTTCTGAATTGTTGTTTTTAAAGGGAAAGAATTTTTATAGTATTGGGTTCATATTCATAGGTGACTACTTTAAAAGCATGCACTGTACTGCATTGTATTTATAGGCATTGGTGTAAACTTGGATGAAAAAGTGGGGGCCCAACCCCTATGTCTTAGCCCTTCCCTATGGTAGCTTCTCAAAAAGTTGGGGGACTTGAACCTAGAAGCCTAATAGAAGTTTCTGCCTATACGTATAGGTGACATATGCATCATAATTGTAGGTGACTTATGCATTGTATTGTATGGGTGATGCATGCATATTCTGCATTGTATTTGTAGGTAACTTATGCCTGGCAGAAACTTCCAACTGACCGTTTGGATGTAGAATTTATTGAAAGGAGAAGAGTTGGTCTCGAAGTGGGTATTACCGTAACTATTCAAAATAGAAATCTGCATTTCTTATTACCATTGATTAATGGAGATGTATATTCAATGTATCCAGTTACATGTGAATGTCATAATGCATTTAATTAAAGAGTTAGTCTCAAAACAAAGAATTGCTTTCAGAACTGGTCTCTTGATGAATGCAACTTTAGAGTTTGGCCAGCTGCATTCACTGCTAATTCACCCAAAACATTGCCACTGAATAAGATGTCCTGTCTCATTGCCAAATGTACCCAGAACTTGACCTGAAACTGGTGAGAGAGCTTTTTTGTGGCAGGCCCAAGGTTCTGGAACGCTCTTGTTCTAAAATATGGCTACCTACCTATCTGTCTATCTATTTGTGTGTCAGATCTTCCAAGGAACCGAGCACTGTCAAATTTAGACCCAAAACTGGTTTCTTTTACATAGCTTTGTCTCCATAGCCTGTCTTGCTGATTGATATCTTGATTGACCTGGTCTTTTGTGATTTGGATTTAGATTGATGCTTCAGAGTATTAGAAATGGTGCCACTTTTAAATGCATCATTATTATTAAAGTGTGTATTGATTGTGAAAACTATGAAGGTATTATTTTAAAGGCACTGATTAGAATAGATTATTTCGATTCATGTCATTATTGCGTTATTTTCATGCTGTGTTTGATTTTTTCAGAATTTCTTGCTCCGTGTTGCATCTCACAGTAACCTCTCGAAAGACAAGATATTCCATGGCTTCTTAAAAGATGTAGAGTCAACACTTTAATTTTTATAATTGAAAATTCTCTCAATTGTGTTTGAATTTTTTATTGGTTGAAATTGATTGAAATAAAATTTTTGTCTTGACCCTTTGCCTCGGTGAGATCTGCATAACAAATATGTTATGAAACCAAAATATTGGTCTTATGGGGTAAAGGGGGGTTAGTACACTTTCGACTGGCTTATACAAGATTTCCTAATTTCATATGTAGTCTAAACAGAAGGTGTAGGATATGAAATTACATTTATTTAAATCTGAGTTTTGATGTTTAGGAGTTGTAATTTGCTATCTGCTCTTGAATCTGTTGTCTGCAATGATTTTCATTTTCTGCATATGAACATTAGCGATATTTCACTCATCATGGGAGCTAAAATGTGAAAATGTTTTCCTAGGATGGTTCTGGTTGGAGAGATTCTGTTTATGCTACTGATTTTCAGAGTAAGGTGATTAACCATTTTAATTTTCTCAATTTTGTCCATCAACCACTCGCTTTGTTTGCTTTAAAATATTCTACACTGGCCTGATTGAATTTTGATTTTCATTTGCAAATCTCTGCGAATAGACTCATGTTTTGTATACAGCACACTGTGTTTAAGATACCTTATAATATGTTGTGATCTATGTGTTTATAATGATTGATTTTGATGTAACAATTGTAATAATAAGAGCAGGGTCTTTTAGAGTGGTTCAGTAGGATATGCCCTGTGTGTGTGTGGTGTGATTGATTTGGAAGGAGTTAAGTCGGTTGTTCTTGGAGATTGTTGGAACGTACAGAGTCAATTCTGTTCCTTTATTGTTTTAGGCAGAATGGAAATTGCGAATGCTGAGCGCTTCGTTTCGTCTGAAAGAACCAGACAAAAGATTCGAAGAACTGAAGAATTATTGCAACGAGCTACAGACGCACATCAACAACATTATAAAGATACGAGTGGTGTGCTCCACGGCTGATTGAAATTCGAATAAATTTACATAATTAATGCTCCTCATTAAAACCATTAAAAAATGTTGTGTAATGTTGTATCTGACAGATGGAATGCGATAAAACAATAGTAGCTTTGTCTCCGATCAGCTAATCGTGTTAATTTTGCAGAATTGTAAGAAATGCTGTGAACAGTTAGTTGCTGTTATTATTTGTGACTGGTTCATTTTTTGTAGCATATTGCTGACAAGTCGTACGGTATTCACAAGATCCACGCAAATTACGGGCGCCTCTTTAGTGAATTGAGTGCAATTGACAAAGAAATGGGCGACGGTCTTCAAATGGCCGGTCACTACATGGACGTGTAAGTTCAATTGACTGTGCATATCATCTCCCGAGACTTTCACTAAGTGATTTATTATTCTTTAAGTAGTATTTATGCTATGATTTCTATTGACATGTGAAGTGCTATGACAATCTTTTTCTCATAATGCTGTGTGAGAAAATGATCTGAGCCTCTTGAGTATTATGTATGAAGTGTTGTTGCTGTGTAAATCATCGTTTACGTTTACATTACACAATATTTCTTGTCTTGTTTTTTGCAGTTATTCTCAGTCGATTGACGGTCTCCTTGAAGATGAAGAGCAATTTGCAGATCAATTGAAGGAGTATTACGCATTTGGTGATGCTGTCAGGTGGAACGCAGTGTGATATAATCATCGCCAGTTTATCATTTTTTTAACTTTTGTTCCTCTGATTGTGTTTAGTGGGATCTTTGTTTTGGGTTTCCTATGTCTTATTTGCTGAGTTTGCTTTTCTTTTGTCTAAATGTTTTATTTTGTGTGTGTCCAGGTCTGTTTGTCGGAAGCAGGAGCTTGTTCAGCTGGACTTGGAAAAGGCTGAGGAGAATCTAGCCTCAAAGATCTCTCAGAGAGAGCAACTGGTCAGTTTAAGACTACTGTTAAACATGGCCACACACCCATGACGATGGTGATGGTAGTGGTGATCTAATTTGCCTTTATGCTCTTTGGGTGATTTCCTCGCCAAAAATTACGAATGAACTGCTTGTCTAGGGTTGCTACACGGGGGCTAAGGTCAGATTCGAATTTGTGACCCTCCGTCTGCACGGCAAGAACTCGACCACTGTGCCCCTGTGGTGTTACTCTAGATATGGCAGTATTTAGTGACTTGGGAATAGAAGAATGTTCAAAATCAAGAAGTTTTGTGCTTGACTCTGTTCCTGTATTGCAACGCCAATCAGTTTAGGACATTGGAAATTTTCACTCTGCGTTGAATCTATCATTGCGTGTTCTTTGTGAAAATCCAGACATAGCCGTTGTTTAAGTGGATTTCTTGTCAGGTCTTTGCTGTTGTTCGTTTTTCAGTTGCAAGGCAAACAGAGTGCGTTTTCTCTGAGTGGAATGAAGACGAAGTTGTTTGGAGGAGACACTCCGGAGCAGAGAGAACAGAAGATCAAACTGTTGGACGAACAGATACGCGAGGCTGAGGACCAGGTCCAGGAGGCAACAAAGGAGGCACAGTGGGTGTCTCTTCTAATCAGATAACTTCTATAGCACCACTTCATAAGCACAGAAGATGGCACACCAAATGACATTGACACAAGATTCAGGATATCAGACAGGACCTTAGAGTTCAAAGTATTAGTTTCCAGCAATTAAAGAGATTGAGTTGTACATGTGTTAAATATGTATGATGGTTCTACAACAATTCAAACTGATTTTCCAGAAGAGGTGCTATATAAATGCTTTGGTGCATTACATTATACTGATTTTCAGTGTTCCCTTGTGGTGGTGGTGGTGATGATGATGATGATGATGTGGGTGTTTTTGTTGTTGATTTAAGGGTGATGGTTGACCATGCGCTGAGGGACATAGACCGATTTAAGCGGCAGAAAGTACGCGATCTGAAAGATGTGTTCATCAATTATGCCATACTTCAGACAGAAAAGTATAAAAAGGTTGGTCACGTAAAGTATCATTTGACATTTTGTATAGCAGAATCACAGCCAATAAAACGAAGCCATTATGCATAGAGTCGTGGCTTTAATCACGCTAGTTTCTAATTAGTATCACACGTTTCATTCTTCTGCTGCCGTAAGTAAGTTAATGTCTTCTTGGCGCCAATATTTGTATCACAACATTCTGCCTCTGTAGCTTTATATAGTTTCATGAAATACTAAAGACGGTGTTTTGAAATTTCACGCTGAAGTTGTTTAGCTGCCTTGTGCAGGAGGGAGGGGGAATTGCTTGGTCACTGCTTGCTACTTGTCCATTCTTTATATAGCAGTGGGAAGGGGGGAGGGGTCTGGGGAAACTGCAGTCTTTCCCACCACTGGTATGACCATCTAATGCCATCCTGGCCATAATATGTTGACAGTTTTATTACAGTCAAGTGCCTTAAATGTGACATTTAACAGATGGATTCGAATCATGTCATATTTGATGCTGCCATTTGAATGGATGTTACTAGACACTAGACTGTGACATCACTCACTGTGTCATTACGGATGTTGTACCTTCGTTTCTTGTTTATTTGAAGTGCTTTAATTAGTACGTTCTATGTGCTGTATCCCTGAACCTCCGTCCCAGGACAGAGAACCAGCTGAACCAGATGATATAATTATAATATATCTATGTTGTTTGCTGATGCATGTCTATCTATGTTTTTTTAAATAGGGAATTGCTCTGTGGCAGAACATGAGAGAATGCTTCAAAAAGATTTAGTCAATGATATTGTGAGTTATTTGTTACATTCAAGAACTGAATCAAAAGACTGTGTTCGTGTCTGCACAAAAAGTCACTCTAGCTTTTTCTTGTGTCTCATTATTTTAATGTCTTTGGCATTTGTCTTGTTAGTAAATTGACTGTTTTGGAGGCATCCGTGATGCTTTAAACAATTTGCATTTGTCTCATTTTCTGATGTAGTCAATGTTTATCTATTTAAGGCCAATATTTGTTGTCACCGATTTTTATTTTGTGAAATTTTTGTGAACGAAATATAAAGAGAAATGAAACTGAGGACAGTTTTTGCAATTTGTTGTTTGACTGTTTAGTTTTAACTGAATTTTGGTTGCTTGCTCCACGATGTGCTTGCACTGGATTCCATTTGCAATGCTTTTGAATATACAGCGTGTTGATGCATGACACACAGTAAAAACTTGTTAAGTGCATAAGAGTTAGGTCAGCTGCACTTAACAGAAATGTGCAGTTTATGAGAAATGACAGAGTTTCAGGAAACATTGAGAAATACAAGACGTGTTGGTTATGCTGCATTCTAGAAGCTTTAGAGTTGTGGATTAGCTTCTAGTGTATTCAATCAATAAACTTCAACGACGCCACTATAAATGCCTGTGCATCAGCCGATGGCACGCCAAATTTAATTGGAATCAAAAAGGTCAGATCTGCAGGAGACAAACTACTGGGAGTAGGGGATAGGCCAAAACAAGTTGGTAGGCCTACACCTTGAGACTACACCGTAGATCTAAAAGAATTTTGCAGTTTCAAAGGAAATCTAAGCAATAGAACAATAATTATTCAACTTATATCTCCAGATGTTAGCACTTTTTTATGGCTATATGTCTGTAACTCTCACCAATCCATAGTCGACCTTTCTGCATCCCACTATCTTGAAATTTGCATGATATTTTGAGGGTGGAGATGGAGCAACATCGATTGACAAATTTGAGTATCACTATCAAGCCACTGCTATAAAAGTCCACAATAAATGTGACTTAAATGGAAAGACGTGGAAAAGACGTGCGCTAAATATTTAATAGGTCGACTGTAGAGCTCTCCTCCAATTAGCCATCGTTTTTCTAGGTAGGTCACGCCTTGGTCGAGGTCAGGGCTATTAATGGACACGGAGTCTGCTTCTGTTGATGATCGTTTCGTAGCATTAAATGCATCATTTTCACGTATTTTAGGCGATTGATTTAATTTAATTTATTTAGAAAAATCGTAGAAAATGTCTTCGGAGGCGATTTCTCGGCGTCGATCGGCGCTTCGATCTCGATTTCTGACCGGTTTAAGCGGATTTTTCGCTTCACCGGCGCAGTGCGAGGCTTCGAAGGTCGGGCTTTATTTCTTTATTTCGTTCATTTTTATCTATTCAATGTGCATTTTATGTCGGCAAAATTATGGTTAATTATCAACAGACGACATAAAGAAATGGAAGAGATTTGTTGGGGTTGGGAGGGGTGATTGGGCCAACTGTCTTCTCTGGCGCGGGAATCTTTAAATGGGGAGGGACTATAGGGCCGTCATAAGGGGTCTTCACCTTTACGTGGAGTGGGGTAGGGGTAGTACTGGGGCTCATAGGCGTAAACTTAGCTGAATAACTGCGGGCATCTCCTATGCATCTCCCCAATTAAACTAAACTAAACAATATAATATATAATGACAGCATGTACTGCAATAAATTGACCCCATGTTTTATGAAAAATACTATTAATGAATACTCTTAATTTTCACTCCTACTTTGATTTGTTTGTGGAGTTTTAATTCATTTCATCACTCTTCTGAATTTTTGCATATCTATAGCCTACTGTAGCACTAGCATTGTCCAATTTCAAACAGGGTATCAATTTTATAATATTTTTGTGTTCTATAAAACCTGTAATAGAAGAAACCAGCTCTCTTAAGCGCCATCTTATCTCTCGATTGATTTTTTAGACATTTGACAGAGAATAGATTTCTGAAAGACTTTGTATAGTGTCGTTTCAAATGGCTCATTATTTTTCGTGGCATTTCGAATGTTCTAGAAAAAAAATAGAGACAGAATATATTGACAATTCTAGTACGGTTTGACACAGCAAAGATGGGGACACAAGAATATGTGTTTTAATTCATTTCATCACTCTTCTGAATTTTTGCATATCTATAGCCTACTGTAGCATTAGTCCTTGCATTGTCCAATTTGAAACAGGCCATGTTGGCCCACCCAATATTTGGCTTGTGGCACCCTCCATGTTGTGGACAGTTTGAAGACACACGTTAGTGCCTCATTGAGCTATTCAGGAGCCTTTGCATAAAGCATTGTTGAAATAGATTTTAAATTTCTCTGATTGGATGGAAAAATGACCAATTTGAACTTTACTGCTTATGAATTTCTTGAGGATCAAGGCTGAGAAAGAGCCAAGTTTACACAGAGACCAAAAGATTACAAATAGCATTTTATAGCATAACAACATAGAAATTTATGACATTATTTATGATTCCATTAAAAAATTTTGATTTTATTTTATGTTTTTAGATCTTTGGATATGTTGTTAATTTAATCTTTTATTTTTATGTAATCAAACAACTGTCACAGTACATAACTTAGTTGTAGTTTCTGAAAAACTTTGCCCCAAAGTTCTTTGATCTGTAGAACATCTGGCTCATATCCAAGATCCCATTTACAAAGTTCATGCATTTCCATAATGCGTATTAATATTGTGATTCTTAAAGAAAGACAGGCAGAGATCACAAAGCAGAATTTAAAGGAATTGAGTGCATTCACACAATTTTTGAAATGCAGTACCAAATAAACATCGCACAAGATTCAGGTCAAAAGCAGGCCCCACAATTGGATGCCAGTCTATGGTGGACGAGCTGTTTTCACACAGGCCTACTTAGCCTCCTGAGCCACTTAAATCACATTATTATAAGCCATGTGAAAAAGATGGATTTTTAATTCTGTTCTGCATTCTCTACACTGCTGAATTAATCAGTGCATAATCTTCTCCTGAAGGTCACCTGCCATTCAGATGTTGACTATTACCTGGCTGATCTCATACCTTTCCTATGGCTATTTTAAGAGAGGCTGAGCGCCTAAGAATAAGCAGCTACTGTTGTGCTGCTTTCCAAGGTGCTATATAAATCCACGAGATTTTACTTACTTACTTACCTGAAGGTCATTGGGAGTTGACTTTCAGAAACAGTGCTGTTGCACTGGCTTTCAGTGTAATCACAGTCTCTTAGGACCTTTTTATTGCTGAACATGTTTAGCTTCTGTGATGTTTCCAGCTGTTATGTTGAATATGAGTTTAGCCATTATTTGATGAGGTCTGGTTTTTTTGGAAAGTGTATTGCTAATCATTTTTTTATTATATTAATTAATACTTGTATTTTAGACTATTTTCCCACAAACATCATGCTAAAATTCATAAATTATTTGAAAATTTTTCATATGTTAAGACATGGAATTGATTTTACTTTGCAACTAACAGATTAGCTGTTTGATCCAATGAATGTATCGTACACCTTTTTTATAGCTGCTTAATCTTTTCGAGGATCTTGAGATTCACTGCCACATTGGTTTGTACTATACAGCTTCAAAGGCAGATGTTCTATAAGGCATCTACATAGTCAATGAATAACTCTAGGGTCAATGAATAACTCTAGGGCCAATGAATAACTCTAGGGCCATTGAAAAACTGTGGGGCCATTGGATAACTCTGGGGCCATTGAATAACTCCAGGGCCAGGGCATGATTTGTAGGGGGAAGGGGGGAATCTCCCCCCCCACTGCCCAACTGCATCCCCCTACTGCTACATCCCCACCACTACATCCCCCACTGCTAAATTTCCCAACAACTACATCCCCCAAGCTCGACATATCCCCCCCACTGCTCCAGGTCACAAATCGCACCCTGTCCAGGGCCAGTGAAGAACTCTGGGGCCATTGAATGACTCAATGACCAATGAATAAATCTAAGTCATATATGACAGATGCATTTTAGAGCTAATTTTAGTATTTGGCCTGACCGCTTGAGATGTGTTTGGTTATTTAATTGAGGAACATAGTAGTCTTTTCTTTCTTATCCAAAACTGCCACTCCCTCATGCATGAGCATTTCAGGATATATCGTCTCTTAGCATTGTATTTGATTTATGCATAATAACTTAGAGGATTCTGATTTTCTAGTTTTCAAAATTGACTTGTTAATTGACTAGAGCATGGGTGTCTAATACTGTCTATTAGAGCAGATGTGTTCAATTGATTTGATGTTTGATTTCCTTTGATATTAATGAATATTATGTTAGTGTACTTGTAGACGGTGTGTTCATAATTTGATTCGAATAATTTATCTGCTTCGTTTTGTAGAAAGAGACTTTTAGGAAATCAGAGGTTTGGTTGCAGTAAATGGGTTTAGTGTATCTTTGACATTTGCTTTTTGTTTCTGTGAGTTTTTGCTGGCTCTGAATTATATGCCTAAAAATATTGCTAGACTGTTGTTGGAGGTGGATTTTTGTCCACCTGCCTGAAGAAGCAGAGCTGCTATTAAATAGTAATTGTATGGAAACCCTTAATTTTTTTTGCCTAAAGGCCATGCTGTTGATGCTTTATGGAGCACTTACATTTTTCTTGTTGAGAGGTGGTACTGGGGCTTTGCCTGAGTGACTGCTTTCATTGAATGCAACTTCTCTATGCAGAGCAATGTGGACACCCTTGGCATTGTAGATTCAAAGCTGAACATTTGGCTTTTTAACGTATTATAATCTGCCAAAGTAACTACAGTTGCACTTGATCAAATTCTTTAAAATGAAATTTTAAGTAAAAGAGAGGCGTTGATGCTCCAAACTTATGCATTGACTGTGTATTTATTGAGATGGTCAATGTTGGACATTACTTGAGATCATGTGCTAAGCTTCAAATAAGTATTTTCAACATATTTTGAACTTATTGAGGCAAATAGATAGAGGACCATGTAGCATCTCTGCCTGGTTTTAATGATATAATGGAGAGAATGCAGTGCCATATCAAATTGTCACAAAAATTAATTAAAGGTTAAATCGAAATGAGTGAAAATACCAGTTTGGTTCAGTTCAGAGACAGCATTGTTGTTTTTCTACCTGTTGCTGTTTTTCTTTTCTCTGATTCAAGAATCTGTTACTTGTGTTTTGAGCTGCCTCCAATTTGTGTCATTGCCAGGGCCGGATTAGCCTTATTGCTTCTTGTGTTTCTATGATATTGAAACAGTCCTATTCGTAAATATTGATTTCTATTGTCAGGCTCTTTCAGAGGAGACCCGGGCCATTTACAAATTTTGGGTTCCTCAGTTCCTTAACTCTTAATATAATTTAAATATATGGCCCATTGATTATTTTGGGGCCCCTTTTAAAGCAGAGGCCCGGGCCAAGAGACTCACATGTTTAACACTGCTGCCTCATGAATGTCATGATCCAATAGGCTATAGTATATAGCTGTACATAAGCTCTTATGATCATATTATGCTGTAATACAGGCAACCTTTTGGTAGCATTGTGATAAACTACAGTACTAGTTCTACATGTAGTTCATTTAGCATGCCAACAGCCTAACAACTGCAGTCTGTGGGCCATAGTCAGACAGACTGCACTGTAAACAGAGTAAACAGTTCTGGGAGAAGCTTAGATGTTTACAGTGACTGGTGTAGCGTCTTTTTAATGCCATAGAAATTAATTTTTGGGATCCGGCAAATGTACTACAAGTTTCCAACACCTGTTACAATAGTCTAGTCTTTAGAATGCCATCTAGTCCTCCAGAACGCAATTATGTCGATTATGTCAAATCACAAAAGGTAATTCCCTTAATTCATGTTTTGCATTAGTGCTGCAAACAGCTGGTAAAGCATCTAATTCACAGATTGTGCATTTTGGAGGAAAAGTCTGTTTCCAATTGTCAACCAGGGAGCCTGACCATGTGGTCGAGTCCCGCATAGTCGTCTAACACTCAAAGCGGTTTTTGGACTGCACAGGATTAACGGCAACCAGATTGTGTGGTAATGCAATTTTGCAAACATCAGCAAAAGCATCACTTGCGATGAGTGCTGCCACTCAAGACTCGGTTGATATATAATAGAACCAAAGGTTTCCAAATTAACAGCATTTTTGGAGTGTGACTTGAATGCAGTAGTCTTAAACACCAAAGGTTTGCAATTATAAAGTTTGACTGGTCAATAAGCCATTTGCTGAAACCAGGTTTTCAAACTTTTATTTTTGTAATTTTAAAATCAAGTGACTTGGAATTAAACCCAGTTACAAGGCTCTATCAAATCCAGTTAGACTTAGTCATGTCCCTAAAACACTTATACTATGATCCATATTATTATTTCATATTTTAAGGACATTTTTATGTAAGGCATCACCATTGGGCCTATTAATTAATTTGTAAATGAGCCTACAAAAGCTTAATCCGGCCTTGATCATTGTACTGCACTTTCATTACTGTGTTTGGCTTCCAGTCTCGCTATTTATTCAATGCCAATTCCATCCAGTTACTTAAGCACTCGTGAGTTGTCCCTGGTGGTACATATTGCAGATTTTCTCATTTTGTAATACTCAACATGTTATATTCACAATTTGCTTTTCTGGTCAGTGATGAACCATGATTCCAGTTGAGGTAAAAAAAATTTGGATGTTTAGCCACTTGATGATGAAAATATTGGGATGGAAGTAGTCCACCTCGACACCACTTTTTAAAAATACTGAACACTGATTATAAGCAAATGATGTAGATAGAAACAGTTGGTTTATATTGGCCCAGGCTTTTCAGGTTAAGGTTTTCATAATTCATGCATCTTTTTTGCAGGTCTGTAAAAGCTTTTTGGAGTTCTGTTAGATTTCTGTTTAAAAACATCAGCTGTGAATTTGCCGACGAGATTACAGTATTCCAATCATCAACTTCATTCTGTGTGCAGAAGCACCAGCCAATGTCACACCAAATCCTAATCACATAAGGACCAGTCAACATCCAAGATAATTCTATTCAGTTTTGTATAGGAATATGTTAATATATGGATACAGGAGGAGGCTTATTAGCAGGACATACTGGTAGTCTTGGCTCACTCTCATTAATTAATTATCATATATTTCACATCGGTAAAGATATTTTCAGCATTGGGCATAAAATTCTTAAGATTCTTCTGCATCTTATTGAGCATTGCGCTTCCCATGGCTCGGATGAAGCTATGGCCCAAGGACCCAAAAAGTCTCGGTTTGAAAAATAATGGGTCAAGGTGGTGGTAGGTGGCTGTGCAGCTCAAAAGCATAGTTGTTTGTAGGTTTGTACTACGCCTGCCTATCATTGCTTGAGTTTGCTCTGCAGCACTTTAAATCATGCGAGAGCCACCACTTGGCGCAGCCCTAAGGATGCCTTTCACCTTGACTTAATATAAACCAACTGCTTCTTGTCTAAGATACATTTGCTTGTGGTCTTGTTACAGAGGCTTCTGTAATAAATAGACTTTGGGTATGTGTTTCCTCTGCCTAGACCATCTAAATCTCTTACATTTTGCATGTAAGATGAGCATAAAGTTAAAAGGTGAAGTACAGTGTAGAGAAATTCAATGAATTCTGATGAAATGCAGAATCAGTGACAGTTTGCACTGCCTGTTAAACAGTGAATCAAATGGAACTTATATATGAGCACTTTCTGCATATTGTGTCTTCACACATTTTGTTTTACCATTTCTATATGTGTGCATATTTTTGCTTGTATTATCCATCGGATTTTTAAAACCCTTCCTTTTTTAAGTTTGCTAATTGTTATTTTGTTTTGATTCTCTCCTGAAGATAAAATTGTTGAGTTAATTTGGCCATGTATTTAATAACTAATAATTATTATAACTATTATAATAGTAACAATGATACGAGTTACACATAGTCATGGTCTCCATTGTTTCTATGGGTTGTTGCAAGCTTTACAAATTCACCAAAAATATAATGTCAGGCCAAATGGCTACTTTGAAGAACACGCACCATTTAGAATCATTTGAAAATGTCTTTGAGCAAATGTCCTCTATTTTGAACTTGTCCTTGAGTATTTGAGAATTTTGTGATGTTTTTTATGGTTGAGAACTCTGTTTCAAATCATTCATTTTGGATTTCTTTAATATTCAGACCTTCCTCACCCTATTCTAGTTAAATTTTTGGGTTTTGGTTTGATCCTTATTTGCTTTGAGTACAATTTCTCACAGTTTATGAAAAGATTATTGACGTTTTTGAGAAGGTGATTATGTAACATCGTTGGCTTTGAGTGTCTGGCAATGGTGCAAGGCTTTCCATAGACTAAGACCATAATTACAAGTGACATAAAACCATGCATTTGTGTGTAGGCCTAATGTTGGGATTATTAGGCCGTGGTGCTGACTTTTGATTGGTCCGGGTCAGACTATATGAGTCTATTTTGACAGAGATTTAGACTGTCTCTGCCCTTTTAGCTTTCCTTGTGATGAAAGGTTGCAGAGGTCATTAAACCCAGTTGGCTCCAAAACTCTTTGTTTTTTTGTATCAAAGGCCTTGTCTTAAAAAGTAACTGGCTGCCCTCTGTAATTATTTGTAATTGTAATAAATTTCTTGTTGAGTTTTTTGTACAGTTTGGTGTCAAATCTCCTCATTGCTTATTATGACAAAGATTATGAAGATTACATAATGACTGCTTAAAGTTGCATATATTTCATAATTGGAATTACTAGCAAGATAGAGAGCATTGTGCATTATTTTAAAAATCAAAATGCTTCATGAGCAGAGAGATAAAGTGAGACATCAACTTTCACTTGAAGTGAGAGTTGAAACTGTGTGGATGCTTTGAGTGTCTTGCCATAAATTGACTTTTGCGATGACAAAATGGTCAATGAAAGATGTTTTCTACTAAAGGCAAGTAAGGGAGCAGCTTTAACTGGAGCTCTAATACTTTTATTCACATTTGCTCCCCCTTTTGCTGTCTTTTTTTTCTTCTGTACTATTTTTGTCTGTTTTCATGTTCAGGCCAATGGCTGCATAATCATAATAATTATTGGTGCCATATAAATTTAACTTTGTGTGGTTTGACACTCTGTTTGATTATGGCTTTGTAGGTGATCCAATTCATAAAGCGAGCAGACAAGGATACATTGAAGACAATATTTCTAAAGGTACTTTACTATCTGTATAGATAGATAACTTACTAACTTCAGAACCCAATCTGATTTGTAAACAGCCTGGGAATTTGCAGAGTTTGATTTCAATGGATTGGTTCGGATGATGCTACTTTTTATATCATGAGTGTATAATCTTGATTGCAGTTGCAATCAATTCATGTTAATTAAACAGTTCTGGTTCATTTCGTTTATTGCAACTTGAGATGTGACATGATATCTGTTGATGTTGACACTGTTGGGTTACAGCTTAGTGTCAAAGTATCTCGAAACCTTTTCAACTTATGGCAGGTTTAATCTTAGTAGTATGTATGATTTAAAGTGGCTTAGAAGGCATTACTGCCTGTTTGAAAGCCACTAGGGGCACTAACGGGGCTTGAACCCGCTCCGTCAGCCTGATGCTCCAGCACGTAACTCACTCTGCCATCTTCTGCCCCCTGCCATCTTCCGGTGTTTGAATTTCCACAAGAGGAATGTGGTCAGACTACCCCACCAATAAATAATTCACCCCATTGGAGAGGTTGGGCTTGAGCATTTGGGCCTAACCCCCAACCAAAATAACAATGGTTTGACCTCATCTGTAGTTTGAATGAGCTGATTATGGTGGACATTAGTTATTTTTTTATATTTCTTGTATGATAATTGTAGAAGTAGTAATCGTTGAGTTTTTTCTTGTTTTTCTGTGGCAGTATGCTTCGGTTGAGTCGAATGGGGAGCAATTTATGACTCCGAATGATTTCATCCGTCGATTTCTTGGTCTTCTGCCGCATCAGAATTACAACGAAGACACCGTCAAACTTCTTGCCAACGTTGTTGACACGACTAAAGATGGGTTAGTGAGTTATCAAATTGAGTACAATATCAATTTTTTTATCTTTCAACAGAAACAAACAGAAGTTGGAACTTGGAATAGAGGGATGTGTGAACGACAGTGGTTTTGAACACAGGACAAATCCTACTAAACTACCTATAATCCAGTTATTATTATTATTATTATTATTATTATTATGTAAGTTCTTCTTTTGTTGAAATCTTGGCTGGATAAAAAAGTCTTGGTGTATTTTACCAGATTTTCAAATCAGTTTGGACTTTCATCAAATGTCCAAATGCATTTTCAATTTTGATTAATCTCACTTGCTTGAAGCATGTTTACAAAATGCTTTGATGGGTTCATTGTCTTGGCCATCAAATTCACCCTATCGGACATATCTGCAATCCTATACACATGGGATTGCAGATATGTTTGATAGAGTGATTTAATTGAGGCATATTATTGCATTTGCCACAAGAAAAGTTTCCTCAGTCTGTTGCAGATGGAATTATTTTATGGGAGAAAATAACAGTACATTGGGAAGTTAGAATTTCAAATATGAACCTGTTTACTCTTAGTGTCAGCTGCTATTCATCTTCCCCATTGTCTGACAAAGACTGATCGACTGAATTGTTATCATGATGGTCCTGCATAATGGAGGTTGTCTTGAATTGTGTGTTTCTTCATTACATTAGCTGTTAATGCATTGACTGTTCTTTTTGTATCCCTGTAGACTGATATCCTTTGTGGAGTTTCAAGCTTTTGAGGCCCTCCTGTGTGCCCCAGATTCAATCTATGTCCTTGCTTTTCAAATCTTCGATACAAATAGTTCTGGATTCGTAACATTTGGTTCGTTATCTCTTTTTATCATTATTTGTTGAGCTGAAGCATATTTATTTCTATCGTCAGTCAATAAATGGAACTCTGTTGTATCTAATCGTGTGTAATATTTTTTTGTTATCAGATCCGACTGTTTTTACAGGCAAAGTAGCAGTTTCATTAGTCAATGTTCTTCTCTACTGAGTTTATCTTGAACGCCTCTTTTAAGTTGACTCTAAAGTAGTACAGTGCGTGGAAGAGAGTCACCTGACATGTTTTTATCAGAAGTAAATATACGTGTTTCAGCCCAAATACCTTTCTCACAAGATTCTCTGACTATAGGTTGCCATTGAAAAACATATCAGATTGCTTTGGTTGGCAAATGAATGTCAGAAATTAACAGTTTTTGGGAGAAATGTTTAAAAGTAAATTTTATCTGTCTTCTGCCAATTTTAGAGTTGTGTAGGGTAAAAATGAATACGTTCTTTAGATGCATCTCTTTCACAAATTAAATTCTATAAGAAAAGGGACCAAATGTTGTCTAGGAATACTGGGCTATTAGTGTTGAGAGTAACTATAGTGATTTTCAAGCACAAAAACTCACTTGAAATCACGTTATTACAGTATGTTATATTCCCAAGATAAGGATAATGTTCACGAGTTTCTGCCATCTGGAGTTTGAACTGTCCTGATAAAAGCAAGCTTCCTCATGTTTGGGACTGCAATGCATACCGGTATATGCAGTAATATTGGGTGTATGTTTTCGGGCAGCGCTATATAAATTTTGTGTTTACTTACTTACTTATGTCTGTGTGTGTGTTTGTGAAAATATTTCTACCCTTTTTTCTTAGATGAGTTTCAAGATGTCCTTCAGAAAACCGATCTCCATCGTCGAATACCGTTCAACTTCGATTCTAAGTTTATTCTTTTGCATTTTGGAAAAGACAAACAACGAGATGTGTCTTACAATGAATTCACACAACTCTTGCACGTAAGCAATCCATCCAACGAGACCTGTCATTCTCTGTCAGTCACTATGTGTGATAATGTTTCGTGAGCATTGAGGCGACTTCATTTTTCATGTTCTGTTGTTGTTGATACTTTTATTTTGTTATTCAGTATCAGTATACTTCTGGTTATGATTTCTCTTGGTTTTAATAAATACTTTTTAAGTATTAAAGATAAGATTTGATGAATATTTTGACATCATTTAAATGACTAATGAGCTTTATTATCATTTTTAAAAATTAATGTATCATTTAGCAAAAGACTGCATTTACCTTTTTAGGATTTCTATGAAGAGCATGCTCTGCAGGCATTTTCCCGATTTGACAAAACCAACGAAGGTTTCATAAGTCCACTGGAATTCTACGATATTATGACGTCACTCAAGAGCCACCTGTTGTCAGATTTTGTCAAAGAAAATCTTGTTTCGGTTATTGTAACTCCTAAAATCTATTATTGAATTTATCTAAATATCCATTTTAGCATTAATTCTGACCACATATCCATATTTAGAGAATGCATTACCAGACAAAGTGACTAAAGTGACCTCTTCCGAACTGTTTGCAAAGAAACTAAAGAAGCACTTATTCAATATCTCCTACAAGTGCCCCGTTTGTAAAGTGCTCTTGACTTTGGCCTTTGCCGTGCTTATTGCACTATATAAATTGTAATAATAATAACAATAATAATAATAATAATAATAATAATAATAATAATAATAATAATAATAATAATAATAATAATAATAATAATAATAATAGAGGAATGCAGACCATTAGATGACAGTGTTTTGACTGAGATAATTTGATTATTGTTTTGCTGCTAACATTTCCAAGGATGTTTGCCCACTCATAGTTATCAGGTGAATTTTTCCACATAAAAGTTGAGTTACTTACTTAACTAAGATATTTTCTAGATTCTTATGGCATCAAGTTGAATTTTCAATAATTATTTCATTACAGTTCAATCAACATTAATTAAAAACATTAGTTTGGAAATGTTGACGTGGAAGTTTGTTTATCCAGCTGGAATTCTCGAAATGTGAATGCAGAAGTTGTTTGGATTTTGAATTTAAGGTTTTGGGGATGAAGCAGGTGTCATATCCCTATTTCATTGCTTTCATCTCTCTCCTGAACAGCATGGAACTCGTCAAACAGATCTACACGTCAGCCACAAAGGACGATCTCGACACAGAACTCACAAGAGGTTCGTAATTCCTTCTGTTGATCTGCTCTGCCTAAATATACAGGGTGGCAAAAAAAACACCGGATTATAAACCTAAATGTGACTAGTCCGGTTTTTTGTACCACCCTGTACTGATGATGATTCACTTTGATGCAGATTCTTAATGGTTATGCTTTTATTCTGATTGTTTCTGAGCTGACCAGTTCTTTTCACAATTTAAAATAATTAATCAGTCTTTTAAAATCACTGAATTACAAAGAAATTGCCAAATGACAAGACAATGGCTTCTATAATTTAAAAAAATATTTTAAAAAATCTTTAACTTCTTTTTTGCTGTACAGAGGAGATGCTACATGAAGCGCAGAAGTACACTCAGATAACGCCGATGGAAATTGACATTCTCTTCCATCTGGTTGATATCCGGAACCAATCAGGGTTTGTACTCACCTACCTACATTGGCATTTGCATCATTCTACATCCTCACTTCACCTGATTGGTGTACTTCTAAAGAACAGATATTCCGTTTTTGAGATTTAAAATGCAAATATTCAAATCAACTATTATTATAGATGCCCTAATGGTTATTGTACTGAGCTTTATTTACAAAAGTCATGGATTTGAGTCTGTGGCCAGGACAAGGGAGACCATAGCTGTGCATGAGATTGGTCAGTGCACTGATCGGCTGAGGTCAACTAAATGCAGACGTTTAGAAGGTTGCAGAACTTTTGTGTCTCTACAGTCAACATTCCAAAATTCTATTTTCTCTTTGTACTTCTTTTCTTTGTATTTAAAGTACAGTTGTCGTGTGGCGTGTGTTGCTGTTTTAGACGGATCAAATACAACGACATCCTGGCAATGACTCCGCTTGATCTGGAGAAGCTGCCATTTCGGATTCAAGCAAGAGCTCTTCAGGTCTCAACGGCTTCATTAGTTTACTATGACTGCCTTCGTATCTGTTGCTGGTTTCGCCATCTGGTTGTTATTTGTTGCATAGGAACATAATAATTTAGAATAAACTACTGATGGAATTCATAAAGTTTTATCTAAAATGTGTAGAATTTATGCAAAGCTCAAGAACTTTTTATTTCCTTAATGCATTTGGCTGTGTGTGTGTTTATGCAAACAGGAAAAAATTCAGGAGCAATATGCCGGACACGGCCGAGGATTTCTCATCCAGTTCCTCGAGAGCGTGTATCGGTTTGGCCTTGGCTCCGTCGCAGGAGGTAGCATATTTATCCTGGCTTTAAGTAAATTAATAGTAATAATACTAAGTAGTAATAATACTAGTAATAGTATAACAGTGGCTGGTTTATATGATGACAGAACAGGTTCATGTCACTGTAGTGAAGGACCTAAAGGTAAAGGTGTTGTGTCTTTTGTTAATTTTTAGCGATTGGAGCAACCACGGTTTATCCGATTGATTTGGTGAAAACACGGCTTCAGAACCAGCGCTCAGGGTCATACGTTGGTGAGCTTATGTACAAGAACAGTTTCGACTGTTTCAAGAAGGTCCTTCGTCATGAGGGATTTATTGGCCTCTATCGTGGCCTTGCACCACAGATTGTTGGAGTTGCACCTGAAAAGGCCATAAAACTAACGGTTAGTTGATGAGCACGTGGCTTTATCATTGATCTCAATTATTAATTTTACAGCATATGATATAAATGAAATTTTAATTCTAATTCCTGTAGTATATTTCTTAATTGAGAGTAACTGTGTCTCTAAAAGGTGTTTTGTTAATTGTGAGCCTAAACAAGGCATTAGCTTGATAAATCTTATCTTTATGTGCTTTAACTCTGATGAATAATGTAGATTGAAATTTTAAATTAGGTAATAATAATTTCTATTTGACTTAGGTCAATGACCTTGTTCGGGATAAGTTTACTTCGAAGACCGGACAGATCCCGCTGTGGGCAGAGATAATGGCTGGTGGCATTGTAAGTATGATTCTTTTGTCTTGTATTTCCATTTTGTCATTTGTCTTTCATGAACTGAATTCATTTCCTATACAGCAGCACTGGTTGTGTTGTGCTTTTATGTTTTAGGCCGGAGGCTGTCAGGTGATGTTCACGAATCCCCTGGAAATTGTCAAGATCCGGCTCCAGGTGGCCGGAGAACTTGCTCACACGAAGCGAATCGGAGCGGTGACCGTCATCAAGGACCTCGGCTTCTTTGGCCTCTACAAGGTCAGCGCTCAAGTTCACGACCTCTTTCTGTCAACTTTTCTCTGACCTTCACCTTGGGCCTAGAAAAATTGCTTTTATGAATTCGGTGTTTATTGTTGTAGTTTTATGAAAAATTTTCAACAATTGTGTGTCTCTCTCTCTCTTTCTGCCTGTCTCTTTCTCTGTGCATGGCTTTATGTTATTGAGTTTGCTTGGTTGATGGTTGTAGGGAGCACGTGCCTGCCTTTTGCGCGATATTCCGTTCTCAGCCATCTACTTCCCATGTTACGCACACATGAAGAAGTTAACAGCCAATGACGCTGGATACAACAGTGTTGGGTCATTACTTGTTTCTGCTACAATTTCTGGTGAGAAAGTCAACTCAATCTTCGCATTCCTTTTTAGGAAATCGTTTATTCAATGTATATTTTCCTCAGTAATTTTATCTTTTAGGTTTTCCTTTTCTGAACCAACAGTTTATCCAGGGTGTGTTGCAGCTCCAAGGGCAGTTCTTTCATTGAATTAAATGGGGCATTTTTTGTTTCTAGGGGCACCTGCTGCTGCCCTAGCAACACCCGCAGATGTTATCAAGACAAGGCTGCAGGTGGTTGCCAGGAAGGGGCAGACGACATACGCCGGGGTATTTGACTGTGCTCGGAAGATCTGGGCGGAGGAAGGTGGAAAGGCATTCTGGAAAGGGGCACCAGGTATTTATATACGTTGAAGATTACTTTACATGAACCAGTAACCAACATTCCAGTGACTGTCAAATTATTTAAAATTAAATTCCTTCCCTTTAGAAAATGAAATCTATGATTGCTAAGCGATCAAAACATTGAGTTTACGAGTGTAAAGTTATGATTTTGTGATTGTGAGTTTATGGATATTCTAACTTTTTGCAGCCCGTGTTTTGCGGTCGTCGCCACAGTTTGGCGTGACTCTGATGACGTACGAAATGTTTCAGAGATTTATCTACATCGACTTCGGTGGCAGGTCAGTCGGTCAAACAATATTTTGAACGTCCAGTTGATTATCTCGATTCAGTGATCAGGCAGTCATTAAATAAGTGCATTTATTCTCTGACTGCTGTCATTAACATGCCAATACAGTCATAAGCAGAGTAAGATTCAAGTATGGCTTCCACTGTATTAGTGGTCTTAAAAATACTAGCAAATGTCAAGCTTCTTCAATTTAAAAGCAGTAAGTTATAAAGTTGAAATCCAAAAACTAAACTCGAGGCATTGTATCCGTCAAACTGACAATGTTGTTTTTTTAGACGACCCGAGGGTTCGGCTCTGAAGCCGTCGCTCGAGGAGACGCTGCCCCCGAACCCCGATCACATGGGAGGATATCGTCTCGCTCTGGCCACGTTCGAAGGAATCGAAACGAAGTTTGGTCTCCGGCTCCCGAAATTCCAAAGTCCGCAAACTCAATAAGTTATACGAATCGAGGTTTAATCCACTTGAACAGTGCAGAGATATAATACACCTTTAGGATTATGATGTTGTAGCTTTTATAATATAATCTCTTTTCTTTACTGGGAAAGTTTCTTCTGTCTTTCGCGATGTGTATCGTAGTGTGTGAAAGTGGCGCCATCTATGGTATCCCGATAGTGATAGTGACTGTTAGTTCGCTTAGGCAATAGCAACTGTGTTTGCTCATCGATTATGAACCACTGTGATTGCGCTCAGAAATGCATACTTAGATATTGAACAGTAGTCCATTTTGTGTACATAGACATCTGCAGATCATAGTTGTATCATTTATCTTTGCTTACGTCGTTTTAATGGACAGTTTTTTTTGCAGGAGCACAGTTGACAGGACTTCCTCTTGATCTGGTACAACAGGGGCGGATCTACAGGGGCCATATGCCCCCCCATAAAAACCCACCCCAAAATTTTATTTGCTAATTTTCCATCATGACAAAAAGACATCAAGTTATCAAGACATTAATAAATGTCGTCCTTTCTTCCTTTTAAGAAATTCTACAATTCATGGTGTTTCCACCATATCCACAGAAGAATGAGAAATGGAGTACAAGGTGCCCCCCTCCCCAACTGAATTCCTGGATCCACCCCTGTGGCTTAATATCATGGCACAAAGCAGTTTTACTGCAGTAATTTTTCCCTAGACCCGATGTGTTCTTTTTCATTAATCTACACCCCGCACTGTGTTTACTTTGCAATTACAATATAGGCAAAGATGTATTTCTAAATAAATTGTGAAAACAGTTGTTGTTACTTGTATGTAATGGTAACTTTCATGATACATGATGAGGTTAATGAAACAACAGTAAACTTCATTCACACAATACAACATTGAGTATCAATATTCAATGTAAAATTCACCTGAATACATTATTATGTTAATGGAAATGTATCATTCAAGTCAATATGATTGGAAGTTAAGTTAAATCACAGTTAGCTGTCGTCTGACATCTCAGTCTTTTGCCATTTCTTGAGATCTCTTTGTCGCAACTTCAACTGCTCCAATCAACGCCGATCTGAATCCATTTGCCTCCAGGTGGTGAACAGCGGCGATGGTGGTGCCACCTGGTGAGCAGACCCTGTCTTTAAGTTCGCCAGGATGTGACCCGGTCTCTAGAACCATTTTCCCTGCACCCTAAAAACCAAATCAGAAAGTCAAATAAAATAATAAATTACACAGAATCATCTAAATCTATCATATTAAGATCCTTCCTCTGTGCCTCTGTTACCTTATTCTTTTCAAATGCTAAAATGCCTTTTAAGATGTTTCTCAATTCCAATGTCATTTCAGCTGAAAGTTACTAAATAATTTCCACAGTGTCAGAGTTACACATCACGTCCAGATTATAAATAATTAACACACTGATGCAGAATGAAAACTGAAGATGACAATAAGAGATGTATCTTAAACAGACAAGTGTTCATCAACACACAACGAAATTTAAGTATGGTTATGGTATATATATGATGAATATAACCAGCTCTAGTATAATGGCCACAGCAAAGCTGATAGAATATTGGCCTATTACCAAGAAAAGATTCTACAATATGGCAGCCACACATAAATAGCATCACTGCATTCAATAACAAACACTATGCACACTGTAGATGTGCTCGTAAAACACAAAAGGTAAAAGTTGGGGTTCAGGCGTCTTTACATCTTTGAATGACGCAAATTATCACCTGGCTGTGTTTACTCTTAAATATAGAGATATAAAAGAAAGCAGTAACTTACCATAAGTGTCTGTGCAGCTAATCTCTGCGCAACATCTCGAGGCAAACCCATCTTCACTCCACCGTCAGCCATGGCCTCGATAGCCATAAAGGCCTTCAGCACAGGCAACAAAATAAGATTAAAACAATTAAAATTATAAAGACTTCTATCAACATATAAAATTATAATAAATATCATCAAAGAATAATGAATATTCACAGAGGGATAAATGTTACATGAACACGACTGTATTTGGAAAATAAAATTTAGAAAATGTCTGATTTTACAACAGGCCATACAAATATAACGTACATAGGCCGGACCACTTCCACTGAGAGCGGTAACAGCGTCCAAGTGCTTTTCGGGAAGTGAGACACAGTAGCCAATGCTGGAAAAAAAGTTGCTTCACCAAGACCTCGTCCTCGATACAAGTGTGCGTGCCGCACGAGAAGACCGAAGCACCGCACTGGACAAGCGCAGGCATGTTGGGCATGACTCTTACGAGACGAACTCCTGGAGGAAGCGTCTGAATCAGCCAAATGCATAACAACAAAATCAAATGAACGCAGAATTTTACAGATGAAAAATACTGCGATAAATATACTTTTACATAAGAATGATCGAAGACGACAAAGTCATGAAAATCAAAAGCTCAATTAGATTTTACAGGAAAGCATTTAGAAGCAATTAAATGTAATAAACTAAAGGGTCAATTTCTATCCTGACTGACTTTCCAAACATAATTAAAACAACACATAAGTCTCATTTTTCCAGCTTATTAGTTTTCTATTCAAAACTCTGTTATAATATTTAATCAATTAAAAGCAGGCGCTGACCTTTTCCATTTGGTGAATTGTGATGCCGGCCGCAATTGAAATGACCAAGTGGTTCGTGTGAATGAACTTAAAAGCCTCCTTCAAAACAGGAATGACAAAGTGCGGCTTCACTGCGACTATTATGACATCACTGCTCTTGATGACCTCAAGATTATCCTTGGTTGTGTGAATTCCAACAGACTTCTGCAACGAAAATAAAGTCCTTCTATCAAAAAAAGCTAATAAATAAATAAAGAAATTCACTTAGGGTCTGGAAATCTTTTTCACGGTTTAGCATAAACACAATTAAATAGCCGCACTGTCCAGTTAAATGTGATTTAGAAAGAGAAAACAAAGTGCAAACTAACCGATATTTGCTCGAGCGCTTCATCGCCGACATCGCTGCACATCATATTTCCAACTTTAAAGAGACCTAAATCAACAAACGGCCAAGAAAATATGTCAACATGAGTCACATGACTGCCCGCCAGAATTATAAGTAAAACAAATAGGAAGAAATCATTCCTCAAATACAATTAATGTATTTGAATAGTCTTCTTTCTTTCATTCCTTCCGTTGTTCCCCATTGGGTTGGACTATGGGTCTGAATGATTTCCTTCACGTCCACTTCTCTCCGTCTCTTGCTGCTCTGGTCATTTGGATGAAGTTCAATGCATTTCTTCTGCGTCCTTTTTTAAATTTAAATATGCTCTAAAAGAAAATCTTCTTCCGTAGCCTTAAATAAGTTAGGAAAAATTCATTTATAACACTGATTTAATCACAACATATTGACATCACACTGAATTCTGTAATGATAACCTCCATCATTCCCATCAATTGCCCTTTCATTAGCACTAGTGTAGTAGCAGCAGCTAGTAGCAGCAGTGGTGTTAGAGCAGATTTTCATGCATGATGCCAATGGCTCTGGAGAAGTTTGCCACGCACTTATTTATAAAATAAAAACTTTTAATATTCCTATTTCCATTCTGGATATACTAAAAGAACAATTGAAGCAAGCACTTATCCACAGTAGTTACACAACAGATGGAGTCATATCCCGCTTGTAATCATCTTTAAAATAAGAAGTAATTAAGGAAAGCGTAAAAGGCGCTACATAATTGAGTCTGAGAAGGGACCTGACTGAGTGAAAGCGCGGCTGAGGGCCTGGGCCATTCGTCCTGCGCCGATGAATCCGATCTTCAGGTCGACGTCTTCGATGCTCGGCGGACGAAGGATCTGCCGAGCGCTTTCCATTCTGCGACAAATAACTCGAAATATATCCCCAAATAAACTTTGGCATATATTTCCAAAAATTAAAATCAACAAAGTCACACGAACAATGTTGCCAGTGAACTTTTTGAGAAAAAGATCGTTCCTTAAAAAAACATAAAAAACAGATTCGCAAAATTGTCCGAAAAGATGATAAAATTCATTTTAAAAATCGTAACAACTCTAAAAAAATTCGTAACTTTGTCTAAACTTTATCCTATTTAAATATTAATAGAGTCCTGACAAGCAAAAAAACGCTGTCAACCATGGAGTAGGAGTACATCTGAAAACTCCTAATTTTCTAACTTTCACTTCATAAATCTGGCAATTTTATAAATTTTCGCAGATTAAAAAACAGATTCCACAAAAAACCAGCCAACCAGACGATGCCAAAAAACAGATCTGGTTGGAAAAACCCAGCACTTGCAAGTGGCAACACTGGCAAGAGGGCAACACTGCAGTGAACTGCACAACTTGGAGTTTCCATTTTCAAGCCTTTGACTGCAAACAGTGCACAGTGACTCAGTCTGCACTTGTAAGTAGAGCGGTTGTTATTGATTGCAAATTACCATTAAATTTTCTCATATTTCTTGGGTTTCCATTTTCCAGTTAACTTTCTGCGTTTTTTCAATAACAAGAGACAGGGCGCCCAGCACCAGGGACTCAGAGAGTCTGTAACATTATTATTATGATTATTAGATTATTATGATTATTATTTGATTGCAAATTACCATTAAATTTTATTATTATTTCTTGGGTTTTATTTGACTCTCAGTTAACTTTCTGTATTATTATTATTTTTCGAAAAAGTAGCCGTATAAGACTCGACACTGAACAGACAAGTGCAGAGAGAAAATGAAATCTCGTAGGTGAGTTTATTTTGGACATAGCAGGATAGGCTAACTTCTAATTCTTAATTTTTGAAGTCCAACAGCCACACAAATTAAAACAGATATCGCAGTAATTGCGCTCCAGGCAAATAAAATAAATGCTACTTTTAGTATTTATTTTTGGCAGCCACACTTACGTTGGGAAGCACTAAAGCTGCAACAACTGCAAATTGGGTAACTAGACTTAAGGCAACTGACTGAAACAAGCAAATTATAATTATTATTAACAGTATTTAATTGCACCGTTTCACAGTTTTAAATGGATTGTAATTTGTTGATGGGTCTTTAATTTGGAAGGCTGCAGTAGTGGAGGGAGTTGCAGTAGTCTAATTTGGAATGTAAACTTCATGTGAGTCTATTAGTTTGTTTAAACGATTTATATTTCACAGGAGTTTGCCTCTTCATCATTAGAATGACTACGTAAAAGTTACAATAATAATAACATTTTATGAATGCCTGATAATAATGAACTTGAGCTTGAATTGAGTACCGGTAATCTTATATGAAGTTACAAAATTGCACTGCAATAAAGCCAGTAATTGCGCAGTCATTGAGGGGCCTATTGAATTAATATACTATTCTAACGTGAACCAAAACTCAAGGGGAATTTTTCCCCTAGGTTTTTCAGGAAGGCTTTTCCCCTTGTGTGGGCGCCCCTGTGCAGAGTCTCGTTTATTTTCCCGCTATAATGAGTAGCAAATGAACAGGAGCCAGGCCACTGCAAATGATCGAACAGGCACAACTTCTAAGCAAAAGCCTATTTGTTGCTGGGACAGTGCTAATTAAGTATAGGGTCCCAACAGGGGCCAGAAACCGGTCCCGTTGACTGTGCAAATGACAAAAACACCTGTTGCAAAAAGCCCAGAGACACAAACAGAAACTGGTTGACTGTAGACAAAAAACACCTGTTGCATTTGAGTGAAGCTGGACTATAGCAAAGGCTGAACTTCATCTCTAAGCACGTGTCTTCCTAATACGCTGCCGCATCACAGCATGGGCCGACGTTGGGCCGCTGTGAATCATCGATCTTCGGCGCATAGGCCCTACGTACTATGTAGTATGTAGAAAGCGACATGATGGAGGCCAGGTGTTCGTTATAGCAGATGCGATATTAGAGCAGACATAGGCCTAAGCTTTTGTTCCAATCTATGCATAGCCTAATAACGGATAATAATTGCCTGTCGTTCATACTGTATAGTTGCCAGGGTGACGCATGGATTGATACTGGAACCAATACGACCGTTCATTTGTCTACTTTTGTATTTTCTATTCCAGGTTTTATTGCAGTTCGTCTAATTAATCGAACTACGCTGCCCAGCTGAATTAAGCGATGCCCTATCAGGCACCAACAATTCCGGAAGTTCCTTCCACGACCATCGACCGTCTGTTACAGTCGCGATTCTCGGAGCCAGCGGACAACGTACTCAAGGCGATCGTCGCCCACTTCGTCTGCGCTGGATTCCAGTCGACCACGATGACCTACTACGCCCTGAGACGCGGCTCCCCGACCGAGTCCTACCGCCTGTGGGTCGTGGCCTGCGTCCTCGTCAGCACCGCCATGACGCTTGCTTCGTTCCTCGTCTACAAGGTCGTCGTTGCTTCGGCGTTCATCGTCAAGGCGCTGCTCTTCTACGGGCTGTTGACCGTCGCTCTCGTCGGCATCGCCATGGCCGTGGCGGCGGTAGCACTGTACGATCGAAACGCCAAGGAACCGCCGACGAAAGCGGCTCTGGCGGCCGACGACCTGCTCGGCTACGAAGAGTACAAAGGGGAACCGGTCTGCAGAGGCAGAGGGTCCGGCGGCGGTGGCGGCGGCGGCGGCGGCGGCGGCGGTGCAGCTGCGGTGCCGAAGACGGCGGAGACACCGGTCGACGATCGAAGCAAGAGCGAATAGCGTCATCGACCAATTAATCGATTTAGATTTTAACGGCCAAGACATCAATTACTCTCTCGAGAAATGTATACTGTTAGTTTGAATTGATGTTTTTTTGAACATTTTTGATTTTTTTCACATAGATCTAACTTTTTATCAGTTTTTTTCGTAAATATTGAAATAGATCTAAAGTTAAGATTTTTGTCGCCGAAAGAAATCGATTTTTCAAAGTATAAATATTGAAATATTGAAATTGCTGTAACAAAGACGGGTTAAGTCATAATTTTTTTTTGACGACCTTTTTTTTTTTTTTTTGTCTGCCGTTTAAAGAAATGCCAAAACCGTTCTTTGGAATAATTATACATATTCATCATGGTCCAGACCGCCGGGTATCATGGAAGTATATCGTAGTATATACTGGTATCCAATTGGTCTATGTACACTTCCTGTGCCACAGCAGACTCCCTGGTCACAGTCAATCAACAAGTTTTTAATCATCATACTCATATAGTTAATATCTGCGTTATCTCCTCAAGGGCTTAAGGCCTCGATCTACACTCAAAGAATTCTTGGGGCTATCCACAAAGTAGGTCTATGTAATTACGCACGAGGGGAGGGGTATAAGAAAATATGACAGTTTCTGACGGGAGGGGGTACGGACCAGCGTGAAGTCACTTTTAGTATTAGGCCCTACTGTAAATAAAAGCTCAAGTAGGCCCAATCAGTGGCGGCTCTAGGATTTGGCAAGTGGGGGGGGCCGTTGGGGTGGCAACTTCTAATCATGGGGGGCCAACCATTTGTTGTTCAATGTATGTAGCATTAAGTATAGGGTCCCAACTGGGGGGACACTGGGGGGCCCGGCTCTCAATAGGGGGCACGCCCCCCTGGCCCGCCGGTGGAGCCGCCACTGGGCCCAATATGCAAGTCTGCAGAGGAGGTAGATCTATAATAAAAGACGGTTTAAATTGTTCATTATGTCAGAGATAGGCCCTACATAAAATTTTAGGCCTCGATTAGGCCACCCTGTAGGCTTATAATCGTTATCATTGTAGAAATTTGAATACCGTATCTATCTGTTTTTCTGCTGAAAATTGAACGGGACACTCGAATATAATTATAATTAAAAGAAAACCTGGATGACGTAATTTATGGACGACGTTTGATGGGTTCGAGATTTGTGGCACTTTGTGACAGAGGAGGGAGGAGCCAAAAAGGCTAAAAATAACGTGACGTATTTTATGGACGGCCACCTTTCCCACAAGTCATTTCCTCCGCAACTCTAACAATCAAGCCTCGCGTCTCCCTTCCGACCATTGCTTGGCTGAACATTGCAAATTGCCTACAGCTATAAAAATATTAAAAGCATTGAAAAAGCCATAGCGTCATTTAAAGTGGCTTAGGATGCATAACTGTCTTTGTGAAAGCCACTATAGGGGCGCTAACGGGGCTTGAACTTTTGTTTCATCAGCCTACCGCTCCAGCGCATTACCCACTTTGCCAACTCCAGACCCTTAAAGATAAACTAAATATATAAGAGCACGCAGCTTCTACAATACTACTTCAACAGCGCTATATAAATTCCCGAATTTACTTATTTACTTACTTCTGCTATGCTAAAAGAGAGTAAGATTAGTTCACGAGATTTAACTACTTACTTTATCGTCTCTTTTTAGTTTTAACTGTTCTATGAAAATAGTATGATTTTTTGATGGGCGACTTGCAGATCTCAATGGAAATGGCTGCTTCGGCTTAATTGAACGCTATCGGATTAGAATTTGAAGAATAACACTCCAAATATGAGTCAAAAAGAAAGTAAAAGCGACAAAAAGAAAGAGAAGGAGAAAAATGACGAAACTCGCGGAACGAAACGACGATCAGAGACTGGCAAAGAGGAAGCTGTTAGAGACGCTTGCAGTATTAGCTGAATTCATCTTGTGCCACTATTTGCTGCTCTCGATTCTTGATTTTGTGTGAAATGTACTTGATTTTTTATTGAATGCAGTTTAGATGGATTTAGTAATTATTGCATGGAATTGTGCTAAGCTCAATGACTACTTGATTTTAGGACAACGTTCACTCGGCCAATAATTGGGAGAAAGTCGATTTAGGAGGAGATGAACGAAAAAATAAATTCCTCCGACTGATGGGAGCCTCAAAAGTAATACATTTATCTGTTGAACGAAGCATATCATCTTATGCATTTCTAATATGCAAAATACTAACCCGTATTATCGTCACATTTTTACTTTAAAGCTGTGTAATTTAGTAATTCGTTCATATATATGCAATTTATTAATGTCTGTATATATAGAAACTTATGTTCATTTTGTTATATCAGAACTCGGCGAGCTACTTTTCGGGCATGCCGATGCATGTAAGTTTGTGAAGAGGCCGGAAAGTCATGCTGCTAAGCAACCAAAATTTTTTACATGACACAATGTACATTGATAACAGCTGGAAGATAGTTTGCTATTATTTTACTGCAATGAGTTAGAAAATAAATTTGTGATTTGAGATTTGATGAAATGTTCTTTTATGAACAGAAGGAGCATCAGGGTCGATTTGTTATCGGAGACCGTGAAGGGGATCATGGACGCTCAAGTATGTCTCTATGGGAATTGGAACCACTAATTTCTTTTAACATTGTCAGTTTGAGATATTCCTGTTCATATAAAGCTTAGCAAGGTATTGGGTATGTATAGTAATAATTTAAAAGGCCTTGACATTTGAGATGGATAGCAGGGTGGTTAGCAGTTTGATCAGGTGGTAAAGAGGGCTCAACTAATGATTGGTATAATATATGATTTTCTGGCACTGTTATAATCATGTTTTTATCCTACGTACAGTAGAACTTTGTTATAGCATACTTAGTGGGTCTGTAAAATTCAGCACTTTATGTCTGAGGTACATTATATTCAACACAGTAGCGCATCACATGGTACTGTACATTGTGATATGTTATAAGCGAGTCCATTATAACGAAGAACTACTGTGAACTACAGTACTGCGAACTGCGAAGAACTACAGTACTGCTCAAAAAATTGTGAACACACGTGGATTTCGAAGCAAAATGAAGTTTAAGGCTTGTTAAAACATTGCAATCACAACCAAGAACACCAATACTGTATTTTTCATTAATGATTCTATTCTACGATTGATGTATTATTATTATTATTATTATTATTATTAAACGACAAGATTAACGTGACATAATGTCTAACGACTGCAAGGGCACGTCACGTAACAATAACAATATGAAACAGAAATAAAATTGCCTATATAAGTACAGAGAGGTGGTCACAATACATCATAGCATCTAATGAATAGCTCAGTTTTAAGGTGCTTCTTGAATGTACAGAAGGCTATAGATATGCAAAATTCAGAAGATTGTTGAAATGAATTTTATCCACATTTTCTTGTGTCCCCATCTTCATTGCATCAAACCATACTAGAACAGTCAATATATTCTACCTTAATTTTATTCTAGAGCGTTCGAAATGCCACGAAAAATAGTGAGCTATGTCAAATGACACTATATAAAGTCTTCCAGAAATCTATTCTCTGTCAAATGTCTACAAAGTTGATCGAGAGATAAGAGGGGTCTTAAGATAGCTGGTTTCTTGTATCACAGGTTTTATCGACCAGAAAAATATCTTAAATTTGATACTCTGTTTGACATTGGACTGTGGAAGGACTATTACTACAGTAGGCTATAGATATGCAACAATTCAGAAGAGTGATGAAAGGAATTATATCCACATTTTCTTGTGTCCCCATCTTCATTGCATCAAACCGTACTAGAATAATCAGTATATTCGGTCTCAATTGTATTCAGGAGCGTTTGAAATGCCATGAAAAATGGTGAACTATTTTTGCATATCTATAGCCTTCTGTACATCAATCATAGAATAGTATAATTAATGAAAAGATACAGTAGAAAAAAATACGTTTTGCTTCGAAATCCACGTGTGTTCACAATTTTTTTAGCAGTACTGTAGATTGATTTTATTTTCTTTTGCAGGAGAAGAAAATGAAAAATTATCGGAGGAGCTTGAGGAACAGTACCATCAGGGCATGGACCTTGTTATTTCTGGTGCAGTGCGTCGTCACAAAGGCCTTGGTTTCCAAGAGATGATCGAGACTGAGCATGATGATGCGGCCGGGCACCAGTGCGATGGACACCCGGAACCTACTGTGGTGGAAAAATCTGAAGATGAAAAGCAGAACTTGAAAAAGTCAAAGAAAGACAAAAAGGACAGCAGAGACTCTCAGGAAGAGAGGAAGAACGATTCGACAGAAAAACCAAAATCGAAACCAACTATGTTCGGATTTGTGAAGAGCAGCAGCTGAAAGATTTAACTCAATTGAAATACTAGTTTTTTGTTCTCTTAAATATGCATTCTACATAGACGAGACTGATAAAAGCGTTTACGATAAGCCTTCACAGAGCAAAAAATTATGGTTTTTGAATAAAATGAAAGCTTTTCATATATTTTTATTGGTAATTTTGTAGTGAAAATTCTTGTTGATTTCGTCCTGTTTAAGGTGTTGTTGGTAAGTAAGTAAGTAAGTAACGTTCAGATTATTGTGGTGACTCGTCCACAGGTGGACTGCGTGAACACAATACAGATTTAAGGTTCATAACTAGTGTGAAACAACCAAGTTTTTAGCCTCTTTTTGAAAATGTTAAGTGAAGAGGAAAGTTGAACGAATGGAGGTAGGCCGTTCCAGGCCCTAGCGGCAGCCACATGAAATGAAGTTGGAGCATAAATGATGTTGTGTTCATTGTTTTTGATATCAGAAATATAATGATTCATGGCTAAATTTGATTCAATGTCTATGTATTTCTTTCTACCCAAAGGGGTCTGCACCTTTCATGTCAAACCAGCTCAAGTACTTTATATTGTATTCTGACATTGACCAGAGTCACTGTTATTTAGAGTGGAAAGACAAAAGTGGATGCTTATTAGATACTGTGTAATAAACAACAGATTTGAATCTGATGAAAGCTTGTGCTTGTAGCGTCTCTTCTAGTCTTGCTTAGACGTGTTTCCTTTTCATCACTCAACAACTGAGACATTTACGGTAATATTTAAATTATAATCAACATTTATTTAAGTCAATAAGAGCTGAATACAACTGCTAACCAAGTTCAATACAGTGCATTATTTACTGATGAGTTGCAAATGATTCAAAATGAGACAGTGACCAAATACCAGAACAATTGAGTTTTCTAGAGCCATACAAGGCTAAAATAAAGGAAAACTAGAAAATCAAAAGAACCTTGAAAGCCAAAGCACGATAAACTAGCAGCTCACAAATTTCAATGCCACAAAATGTTCCTTTCCTTCATCTCTATGTCCAGGTTAAAGCTTCGAATCATTTCATACATGAACATTATTTGACTCGTAGAGTTGAGTTTACATCCGTGATCATTTTCGTCTTCACATTTTAAACAGACAGTCGGCAGCCTGTTTTTTTTTAAATTTATATATGAATAAGTTCAACCAGCAAAATACAACTTCTAAATAAAAAATACTTAAATGACGATTCATATACGATTTACATGAGGTAAAACTGCAGAACACAAGAGAATTCAGCCGGTGCAAAAGACGCTACGTATATTACACAGACTTAGCAAAGCATTAATTATAGACAGCCATTACCATCTACTGTAAAAACATGACCAAAGAATGCACCCTCAAAACTGTTTAAAATAAAGACATTACAAAATAAACGGAACACAAAAATATCCAAATTTTGATCCTAAACAGAAAATAAGTTCAACATTTTTACCACATAATATCAGCACTTGACCAAACAACCTATTTCAGCAGCTTTTTACATTTCCAGTACATATACGCTAACCAGATGTTGCTAAATGATAAACTAATTTGTATCACATTTTCCAAATCAATTTGATTGTTTTGTCAAAATAACAACCTCCAAGAGGAAAATGTCTGCAAATAAACTAGGCTACACCACACAACTTGCTTGGCACAGTTTTTGTGTAAATTTTATGAACGTATTTGGTTAAACTGTCTTCAAAAGTACTCTAGAGGTTAGACTGCATCTCTCAGTAAGCGTTGATTCCAAACAGTCGAACTCCGTCCAGCTGTGGAAGCTTTGGGATCAAAACAGACATCAGCGAAATTGAGTTGACAACAAAGTGATAAGTATCGTACTTTGTGTAGAAACTGGCAAGAAGGAACCTAACAGGGATACATACACAAATACCTTAATTAGCACAAATGAAACCTTTAATTCAAATTCATGCATTCATTAAACTTTCTAATTTACTTTTTCCAGATTCAGATGATGCAGTTCCAATAGTTACATGATGTGAAAATGAACTCAACTGTTAAATTTTTAGTAAAAATGTAGGCCGTGCAGTGATTGATCTGTGAAAAAGCAGTGGGAGCCAGACTATTATTACCCCACCCAAAAAATTCCCTACCTCAAATGAGGTCGGATGGCCACGGGATCATCAACCATTAAAAGGCTCCCAATTTACAAGACTTTGGTTCTCACCCATGGCAATAAAGAGTTATTTTTATATTAACAATGATATTTTGATGGAAAAATCAGAGTCCATGGTAAATCATGGGCCAAATTTCAATGAATGAATCCAATATTGGTCCATTTCAGTTACAATACATTAATGAAGAATGCAGCTTAAACAATTATGCCACCTGCATGATTGGTTCCCAAAATGTGAGTTGCAGCTAACCGGGGACCCAGGGCTTCCTTCCAGGGGGGCCGTGAATTATTACAAATTAATCGTAATTTTCCTTCGGTTTGCCTATCAAGACTTTTGGGACCAATTAATTATTATCCACAAGGTGCTATTTTCCTATTTTTGCTTGTTAAGACTTTTGGGTCTTTCTTAAAGTGTTATTTTGCAAAGTGCACTTGTTCAAATTGACACAGGGAGACAGGGAGCCTTGGGAAAATCTGGACTTGGCAACGGAGCCGCAGATCGAAAAAGTTTGGGAACCACTGACCTGGCCAATTAAAACACCCATGCTATAAAATCTTACTTAATCTTCCATATACCAAATAACAGAAACCAACTGTTTAAACTATTTGCCACTTAGTATCTTCCCATCATTTAAAATATCACAGAAAGTGCTGATAAGTACACTTACAGAACGACAGGTACGACTGTCAGAAATTTCCGTGAAGGTGAGAACTGAATGCCGTAGTCAAGCTGCTCCCAGACGGTGCGATAGCGGAATTTTGCCTGATCGGCCGTCTCAAACGGAGTCCCCTTCTCAATGTGCAATATCGTGAACATAAGCTGAGAAGATTGACAGTTGAAAGAGATAAATATTAGTAAACAATTATTAATAAACAAGTAAGTAAAATCTTGTGAATTTATATAGCACCTTCATAATTAGTACTGCACTGCTTATTATTAGACATAGTCTAAATTCGAAATAGCCATAGCAAAAAGGTGGGAGTCAGTCAGGCAGGGTAATTTTATCCAAAGGGTCAACATGGTTGGGACATAACGGCCAGGGAGGGAATTACTTTTTAGATAGGCCAATAATTATAAATTTCATTACCTTAATGAATGTTATTTATCAGGATAGCTATGCAATGTACAGGTCATGCAATGAAATATGACAAGATCATCTGCATAACATCTACTTATAATTCACTTGACCAAATTCTGCTGAATTGGCAATGTACTAGTTACTAGAACATAGCAACAGTATAACTGAAATCAGACTAAACCTAATAGAGAGGTTAGCATAAAACTGTGCCAAGATATATAATAATAACTTCATCCAAACATAAAAGAGGATTACTGGGTTGCTAAGATCGTGATTTTTTGGATGGGTCTTTTCTAAGAGTCAGTCTTTGTCACTGGCTTTCTATCAACTATTATCTATCAAGCCCACAATAGACTCATTTGTTGATGATATAACTGGGTGGGCATCAGAGGCAGAAACAACAAAAACATTTCAGTAGAGTTTTGAACTTCAGACCACACGACAGAGAGTCATGTTCAATGGATACCTGACTATCCTTTTGAAACACCACAAAGCAAATCATATGTATTATGAGAAAATCACTTGCTTATCATATGCATAATGAGAAAATCACTTGCTTACAAAATCGAGAAAGAGAACAAAAGCCTTGACCAAAGCAGAGCAGAGACATGGAAGAAGGGGGGAGGAGGGATAATTTTCCAGGGCTCAGAAACACAAAGCTGTCTGTCCATCAAATGTCAATGCAAAACAATACATATTTAAAGTGAGTGACCTGGCTTTGTTATGGCTTTCAATTGTCCTGGACAAAAATCTAACATATTCTTATCATAAATAAAGAACATTTCAAATATCCTGCTACAATTATTTTCAACCATTTTTATGAGAAACTGAGAAAACTAACCGCATTGTGAATCAAGTTTGTCAGGGTCCATACCATCGCAACTGAAAGAAACGGCAGACTGAGTATGACATAATGCAGGAAAGCAAGCACGATGATGTATGTAACCCACATTCCCTTGCTGCTGAAGTACGTAGAATTCGGGTTCGGATCGCTGTGCGCAACGCCGACATTCATGGCATCAAAGTAGTAGCAATCAACCAGCAAAACTAGAAACAAAACAAATGGTTCGACACAATATAAGGCAACTACCAGATAGTATCAACTTCCACACGACTCACTGCACTTTGTCACTTCAGCTAGATTAATTTTCGATATTTACAAAGCAATATATTGCCAATACATCAATTACTTAGGAATTTCAGAATAATCTGACGCTTAGCCGAATAAGTCTAAAACTGCCAACAGCCGATGTCCTAGTCATTATGATAAGTCCATGGAAGTTAATTTACTGGCTGCTAGCATAATGTGTTATCCCTTTAAAGATTAATCGAAATCGCAACAATGCGTAACCCTTTCTGCCTGCTTTATTGGCCATGAACAAAAATTATGCGCCATATAATTTCAAACAAGAAAGCCACGTCGCGGGGTCTAAATGGTAAACAAAGAAAAGATAAGACGCAAAATGCTCTTTCGTCTAAACGATCACGAAATTCAAGAAATTAAAAGACAAATTACAAAGAAACTTTTCGTCAGAAAAGACGAAACGAAACGAAAATTAGATCCCAATTAAAAGCAAATAATTCTGCAAAAATAATCTTTATTCGCAAACGTCAACATCTGCTTCTATTATTCTTATTATTAATAACGTCAGCTGTGCCTTGTATACGTAACCTCAGTCATACTGAGCCACAGTAAAGTAAGTAAGTAAGTGAATAAGTAAGTAAAATCTCGTTAATTTACATATAGCGCTTTCAAAAGCAGCACCAAAATAGCTCCATATTCCTAGGCGCTTAATCTCAGAATGAAGTAGCTATAGTCAATGGTGAGGTCATTCATGTAGGGTCATTAATCCAAAGAGCCAGTGACTGAGACGTTACAGCTATGGAGGAAATGATTTTTTGAAGAGAAATGATTTGAGTCTAGAAAGACAAACTTGAGAAGAAGTTGCAAGAATGGAAGGAAATCGTGACTCAGAATTAGTTATTTGACCATGGTGAAGACAGCGGAGGGACGCTGGAATTACATGAGAGAAAGATCGAGTAGATCGGAACATCTATAGCGCCTCTTTATGATGACCACAGTCTCTTTGAGATTGACATAAATGGCCAGTTAATGAATGGAAAATTAGAAGAGTGGTTCTCACACAGGACAAACCATCCTGAACCACTTTAAGCCTTATTATTATTATTATTATTATTATTATTATTATTATTATTATTATTATTATTATTATTATTATTATTATTATTATTATTTTATTATTATTATACAAGAATATTATTCAACGGTTTATAATTTTTTTAAATTAATTAAAACAATTATTATTATTATTGGGTTATTATTATTATTATTATTATTATTATTTAAATATGAAGCAAAATTATTGATACAAGAATTTCAGATGTAAGAATTTGTAATCACTATGATTTCTACTAGCCAATCGAGAGTAGAGTAAGTAAGTAAGAACAATCTCGTAAATGTTATAGCGCTTTGGATTAGTACAATAGTAGCTGCTTATTCTTATGCGCTTAATCTATCTTGAAATAGGTATAGTCAAGGCGGGTTGTCGGCCGGGCAAAGATTATAATTGATAAGTAAGTCTTGGACTTGCATGGCAAAATAAGTGAGCAATGTGTCATGTTATAGATGATCACTCGAAGAATTCGAACATAGAATTAGATCAACCACTGAACTTCTATACCGCCATTTTAGGAACTGCAGCAAAGTCAAGGGTATCAACACGATTTTTACCTTAAAGCCAACCTCTTTGGTCCCACCCATTGCTTCAAGATTTCTTCACACTTTCCATTTCCGTTCCACCCTTCTTTTGTACCAGCCGCTTGCACCAAACTCCCTTAAATTTGGCGCCATATAAATTCTTCTCCCAGCATCAGCATCAGTATATTAGTGAATTTAGTGGTAATGATGATGACTGCGTTGCGTGAAGACGGCGCCAGGTGGCGCCACTGTCGATGGAGCCAATATGGCGACGAATGTTGTTGATCGTCAGTTGATATTGTTGTCATCGACGGAAAACACGATTAAAGGTTCGATTTTTGCGATTTTTTCTGTTCTTATGATCGATTGCGGCGACGAAATCCGAAAACGTTCGCTACGCTCTGCGTAAAACTCGGTTCTAGACGACGATTAACGGAGAATATCGCTCAGTGCTGCTGATTTTTGTAGCTCCTTCATCGCCAGATCTGATTATCAGCGTAATTTTGATCAAATGCTCTCATATTCATCATCACTACGATGACATTTGCTGTTACAACAACAACGATGTTATGACTTTTAGAAGACGTATCAGTTTAAATCTGATTTTCTGATCATTCAATTAACCAATAAACCAATCACCCAATCAATCAGTATCGAAAATGACAAGTGAACTGTAGAAGCTTTCGCCTTAAAGAAGTCAAAGTGCCTTAGATATATAGACAGTAATTTCAACAGGGAGGAAGGAAAGATTTGAGATTTTGATCACACTGATAATCCTCTTAGCGTTTTGCTGTGTGCTGATTGTTTTTTGTTGGATTTCAGGGGAAGTTGTTAATCATGATGATCTAGAAACAGTGATGGATCGACTGAGAATCAGGAATCGATCCCAAACAACATGGATTGAAATGATCAAGATGTCTAATCCCAATTCAGATGTTAGACACTTCTTTTGCATTTGATGTACTTCAGTGTCATATGACTGATACTGTACCAATATAATCTTTGTTGTGCTATTATTATGTTAGTGCTATGTTTTGGAATATTTAATATAATTTCATTATATTTCATGTTAATAAGTTGATTTCAATTTTGCTTTGAAATAGATATTTCAGTAGGCCAGCTATTGGAAGTGTATTGAACATTATATTTGAAATTTGAAAATGAGGTGAAATGGAATTCAGTGATGCCTGTGTTTTCTAAAAGGAAAAGAAGCGGACAATCCTCCCAATCCATCTCGACACTTTGCACAAATCAAGCACAGGTCGGTCAGCCACATCAATATTCATTGACTGCTTGCTTTTCATATACTTTATATCAGGGGTATTCAACTGGCGGCCCGCAGGCCAGATCCGACCCACCAGGGGCTGTGAAATGGTCTGCGAAGATACTGAAACCATCTATAACATTTTCCAATGCATAATGAAACCTATTTAAATGTTTGTTTTCAACTTACCTGTTATCTATTACTTATTAACTATATTTTTGTTACCTAAAATTTGTGGAACCTGGCCTTTGGGCACCATTTATAAAAATTATGAAATAAACCCTGTTTTAGATGAATAATTATGGTGATGATTATGAAGATGATGATGATGACAATGATGATGATATTTTATCAGTGATCCTAGTGTATGAGTGTCTTAATTATTAGATTTTAACATATGCCATAATTAAAGAATTTTTGAAAGAATTTTTGCTATATATCACAATATTTTAACTCTTTGAACCACTATGTGTTTGGAAATAACAGGCCTGCCATATTCAAAGGTTTTTGATGCAGAGGTGTTGCAGTAAGATATTTGCTATGCAGCCGGTGGGCAGAGGGTTAAATTCTGACCACAGCCATTGCATAAGGACCTTGGGTAAAATGTTCACCCCTGACTTGTTCTGCATTTGCAATTATTCTTCCCTTTACGGATGACTCAACCATTTGATAATAATAATAATAATAATAATTGATCAGTATTAAGTTGCCATTCAGTCTCAATATTTAATATTCTTTTTCTATTTATGTTTTAAGTGATTATTTAATGTAATTCTTGCCCAGTCTGAGCAATCCTGTGACAGTTTTCTCTAGTTTGCATCTCTTGCATGTATTTTATTTCAGAATTGATGAGTCCACATGTGTGTGTGTGTGTGTGCGTGTGATTTCGATGCATTGTACTTTGGTTTCAGGAAGACGCAATGTGTTCGATGAGCTTGAATTAATTGCTCAGCGGATGAATCTAAAGTTGAACTCTGATGAAACTAAAAGAGAATTTTCTTTTCAACATGACTGCTTTTCTCTGAAAGTCGTCGTTGCCGATGACGGTGACGTCAGTAACGTCATCTTGACCCAGAATTTGGAATCTAAGGTAGGTTTGTTTGCCTGCAGCATTTGTCTGCCTCTGTGTACTCTTGTTTTGAGTTCTGGGTTGTTTGAAGTATGTCATCTAAAAATAAAATGTGTCCATATTTTTATAAGCCCCTTAATGTCTGCTTTGACTTACTGAGCTCTGAACCTGGGAAATATTGGCTGAATTAGTGTTATTTTCTGTTTCTGAACAGCATTTCATCTTGATGTCTTGATTTCTTGATATCTTTGCAGATGCTTTTCTGTATGCTTGTTGTTTGTATCAAAATCTGACACGATGGTTTTGAGTGATTTGTGTTTCTATGAGTTAAGCTGTCATCAGATGCAATCTCTTGTTTTGTTTCTGTTGACACAGTCTTGTTCTGAGTTATTGGAAGCAACAAAGAAAGGGAATTATGAAGACCTTGGACGCCATCTTTTGGGTCTTGTATCCTCTTATGATATCGACGGGGACAAGTAAGTTAGTTTGATTTCTGGACATGATGCTTAAGTGATTGAAAGTCCTTTCGACTGAAGGAATAACATATTTTATTATTAACTGATATAGTCTTCGCACACAGACATATATATTAGTTCAGATGCATGAATGCTTCAGTTGATATTTGCATTATTAGTTCTCACGGTGTGTGGTTGTAACATATTGTGACATTTGGTTCTTTCTCCCACTGTGTTGACATTTTTGAACCTGATTTTGATGTAGGAAGGTGAAGACTAAGGCAGTACAGGCGTTGCAGGCGCTCGAGTCAGACCTTAACATGTTGTCAAAGTTTCAGAGGTGGGTCAGAGTACTTGGTTGAAATGTTGATTAGTTGGAACTGTTTGTCCACGATGATGTTGTTGATGAATATGATGGTAACTGTGTGAATATGTGGTTTCTATTAAAATCATTTGATTACTGTCCCTGTCGGACTGTTATCGTCATCTCAATGTAGCATTTTCTGACCAGATTCGTACAGGAATTCACTCATGTGAGTCTGTGTACAAAATTAGTGGACAATTTCTTGAAAACATTCAAAAGGATAAAATATATTACTTACAGTTGTCAACCTTATAATACTTGGCCGAATTTTCTGGCATATTTTGAAATATACAAATACCAAGAGTGGATGCTTTAGATGCAGAAAGGATTTAGTGAAATGCACTTTAATGTAGTGCGATTTCATTTCCAGTACGATCGCCAGCGTACAGAGTTACATTCACAAGTCTCCTCTGGGAATTGTGTCCGCTCGGAACATCGGCCTGCCGATGAAATTGACTTATTTTGTTGGACCGTTCGACTTGCTCAACTCCAAAAGTCATTCGGCCACTCCTTTGACCATCGAGGGTGAGTGACCTCCGCTTAGACTCACGAGTGACGGTCTCTGGTCAACAGAAGGCAATTTCCAGCAATGTGTGTTTCTGTCGTTTTGATTGAGTTGTTGCGAATTGCTTTCTGAGTCTCAACTTTAGTAGGTAAAGAGACACTCAGAGGAACTTGTGTGTGTTTGTGTGTGTATGTCTATGTGTATGTGTGTTTTGGTGTGTGTCTAAAAAGCGAAAGAGTGGTTAAAAATATTCAGTTATGTACTTTGTGATTTAATATTCAGGACTCTTTGGCTTGTGAGTGGTCTTTGTATTTATTGCAGTTGTTGAGTTGAGTTGAGTTGAAGTGACCCTTGTGTTTTGTTTGTCTCTGTAGCGATCGTAGACAGTGACATTGGCTTCAGCGTTACGGTCGGAATAGAGTCTTCGTCCACAGTCCGGCGTCTGCAGGTGATGCCGCTCATGACTACGATTAAAAACCTCGAGGGAAAAAGGTGATCATTTCTTTTTATCTGAGAATTGAATCGGTCTATGTTAAGTAGTTGAGTGAATGTGTGTTACGTGGATTTTCAGTTATTGCTCTCTTGTTATTGTTGCTCTCTTTCAATTCAGAATGAGTTATAAGATTAATTTTGGCGCCATTGTGTTTCTCGGCCTCAGCTGATGAGAGCATTCATTGAGTGCCTGTATCCTCTGGCATGGTCCATATTAACCCAACCTTGGTGTTTAGAATTTAGAATTTGTTTATTTTTTGTCATAACTTAATCATACATTCCACAGAAACACCGATAAACACACACACACACATGCTTGGATCATCGCATCACTTATAGGTAAGACTGTTCCTTATGTTTATGGTTTCATCTGTTATGTTTTACAGGCAATATGGACAGTAGATTATTATGGGTCCATTGGATTTTGATCCAAATGGCTATCAAAATATGCATCTCCAGATTGTAATGTTAATCTGATGTTTGATCGTTCTGTTATTGCAGTCTGCCATCTTTTGGCGGTCTAACGAGTTATAACAGTGCTCTGCTTGCGGCACATTTTGTGCTTCAACTGAAACAACCACTTGTTCTGTCGTCCACTTTTATTAACAACATCAAGCAGTTGACAGGTTGGAGGCTTTTTATTTGAACTTTAGCTTTTACAGGCTCATCTGTGATTTAATTTGCTGGATTTTGACTAATAAACAAAGGCATTGGAGACCTAAAGCAAACCGCTAAACAAAAATACTCTTTAATTGGACTTCAAAATTAACCCCTTAACCGTGTATTTAACTGTAACTCAATGTAAAATGGACGGATATATCCGGGATCCCCAGTTAAGGGGTTAAGATTGCTCATATGTAGTTTGTTTAATGCTGATTGTGATAACAGCATCTAGTTTCCAATGTTAAGTTCACGATTGACTTTTGAGATGTTGCCTCTTTTCTCATTTCAAAACTTGGTCATTTCAGTTATCCAGGGCTTCATTGTTTCTCACTTTCTATTTTAGTTTTCTTTCTTCTCTTTCATTATTTGGTTTGATACCTTTCTTTACAACTTTGTGTAAGAGGGTGCTGCTTCAATATGCAGCTAATAATTCTTCTGCTGTTGTTACTTTTTGAATCTGTTGAAAAGTTGGGAAAGGATTTGCTTGAAAGTGACTGCTATGCTGTTAAATTAAAATTTTAATTTTAATTAGGTGGAAATTTAATTTAAATTAAGTAGATTTAAACTGTAAGAGGTTTTTAAAATCTTATTTTGTTTTTAGGTATTGAATTTGTATTAGAAACTAAACTTGTTCCAATTCTTTCTCTCCTGATGGGCCAATCAGGAAGAGGCAAACGACGGAAATCAACAGAGACGGATGGACATTCGGCCACCAAATGGCACTCTCTTGTGGTCAGTTTCCCCATTTGATAACTAAAATATATCCTCTGGAATTGATGTAAATCTATCTTGTTGAGACTACTTCATTTTCAGAGATGTCTTCAATTGTTTTACAGAAACTTCCAGATCAGAGGCATCGGTATTTCTTTGAGAGCTTTGACGGATTTCTACAGGGGGCCCTGGTCTCTAAGATTCCCTTTATTCACCCGACTAACGTGCCATCGATAATTATCCTACTTCGTCAACAGTTGTTGTTCAACACGGTTCTTCTCAGCTGTCTGCGAAAGCCAAAGATGCAGTCGATGCCGCCCTCTGGTGAGTTCTTGTGCACTCAATTTTTCCTCTGTGTTTCTTTTTACTTGTTTGAATGGACAGTGAATTCTACAGCCGGATAGTTAATTATATAGAGTTGTTTATTTAGGAGCTGCTCTGGAGCTATGACTCTTAAATACTAGACTATGGTGCATCTAAAAATCCAAGAGACAAAGTACTTCATGTCACTCGTCATGTGGTAATTATTTGGATAAGGAAGTTGCAAAGTTTAGAAAATGTTTGCAGAAGTTGTGAAAGGGATTCGTTGCGTGATATGATGAGCTTCGTTGTTTGGATATGTATTTCAGATTCATTTGATGAAATGCCATTTGAAGTGATTCCAATTTCTCTGCAGAACATTTCCATTGCTTTTGAGCATCCGTTAAAAGAAACGCTAATCACAGGTATATATGAAATCCTGTTCTGCCCAGAAATGTCTTCAAAAAAGCATAGAATAATAAATGCACAGCATTATAAATATGTATATATCTAGCAAGTATGCTGAATATTGATGGCTATCTCTGCACTATATTGTTTGAAGTTGCTTGTTTCAATCGCATTTTAGTTCCATTTCTTGAGTTCTGTGAATAGAGTCAAACCAGCCTTTAACGTCACTTAACGTCACACTTGTATGTTGTGTGTGTGTGTGTGTTTGTGTGTGTCTGTGTGAGAGGAAGGGGAGAGAGAGCTACATATTAAATTGTAGGCATTGTCAAGTGCATTGTCCATCTCTTGTATGCTACAATAATTTTATAATCAGATTTGACAGGAGTGGGCTTATGCTGATATTCTGGTTCATAGGATATAAGACCATTTCATGTTTTTCTATGTGCACTTGAATTGAATGTTTAAATCATTTGCAAGGAACTGGAAACTTTGCTTCCTCCAAAATTTATTAAATTTATTGCTTTATGCCTCTTTTATTATCATGTTTTTAAAGACATAATTATTGTGTTGATGTCTGTTTGTTATTAAGTTAGAACTCTTTATTCTGTTCTGATGTGTTATTATTTGTCTTGGTTGTCGCAGTTGATCTCGACCTGTCCGACATTACTTCAATCAAATGTAAGATTGTTGCTGATGGTGAAATGCTCATTTGTCCAGATGATTATGCAACCAGAGTAATGCAGAGGTAGTTTGCTTTACTTTCATAGTTTTCAATTTTGCTCTCATGTCCAAATTGTAATACTGTGAATTTATTGAATCATTTGGCAATCAACATTTACTGCAGAGCATAGTGGGTGATTATACAGTGAGTATTGTCTGCATTGAATAGGTCGTTGTCGTTGCCCATTCTTCTGAGGGCAATTTGGAGAAAGGCTCTCCCAGAACTTCAGAAGCAGCTACAGTTGCCACACGTCAACTCCACATTCCAGGTGAAACGGCTTCCAAAGTGGAGACAGGTAGAAAAGATCAAAGCAGAAGAATCAAAGTCATCTTCGCTCAATGAGTCAGCAGTTGCAGTTAAAGATGACGAGAAGCTCAAGAGGGAATTGCTGGAGCAAAGCCAGGTGCTCTGTAATCCCGTACTCGCGAGTCTGCTCGAGCAGACGTCTATGAACGATGACCCCAATGCTGAGGTCATCGGTCGACCGGCTGCGCCTTCCGAGAGCGCCCCGAAACAGCGGAAAAGACTAGCGGATAGCCCGGTGAGCATCGGCTTCAGTCCCAAGCGGATGGTCAAAGAGGAACTGGGCACTCGGTCGCCATCTGGTGGTGCAGCGGTCTTACCCGGTCCATCGGTTCGGTTCAGTCTCAGTTCTTCGGTGAACATACCTCCGCTCGGTGGTTTCTTTGCTCAGTCTACGAAACAGGACAGATTCCCCCCCGGCAGAGTGGATGGCACGACCGCCGTGTTCTCCAGCAGTCTGCCAGGAAAGGACGCCTTGATGTCGAAAGCGCAGAAGATGGAGGCTTGTGACGTTCAGAGCGATGTGAAGCCTGTGACGTTTGAAGCCCATGCATGGGAAACCGTGAAAAAGAACCAAGGAAGATGTTCTAGTTTGCCGACTTCGTTGTGTCTGAATCAAAAGATGACAGAAAAACAGACAACTGATCAGTACTCACCGGTGACTTCAAATCCGAGCTCACAGATAGCAAACAATCCGGAACTCGTTAGCATTCTTTCGGAGCCGACCGTCGACGTGAAACGGGCAAAACTGCCCTTGACAAAGACCCCGGAACTCGGCGGCCTTGGTAGAATCCAGGACAATCGGTGTTGCGAGGTACTCGAGAAAGTTTCCGCTTCTCCGTCTATCAAAGTGACTTATTCTCCTTCGGCTCTTACTTCCGGTTCCTTTTTCTCGTTGAATTGCGGGCAGCGCGGCCACGGAACGGAGATGACCGACGCGTCACAGATTAAGAGTAACTCCAAACTGTTGAGCTTTGGCAATAAGATGCAGGTGAATGCAAAGAACTGCAACCAGAGACTACGACCGTCCAATTTTGAGACGTCCAACAATGCGGACGCTGGCGGCTCACAGCTGACGACGTCGGTCGAAGAAGCAAAATTAAAGGCAGTTGACCTCGAAGGTCGACCGAAATCGGTCTGCTTGAAGGTTCCAAAAAACTGCGGGAAGTTGAATTTTAGGAGCCACGATCTGAAATTAGTCGGTGGACAGAGAATTAAAGACGTCCCACCGGTTGTATGTAGCCAATGACGACGAAAAACTGGCAAAACCACCGATAAGGGTGAAGCTTAGCAAGCGAACTCTTCCGAGAGAATCGTCTTCTCTGGAGACGGTGGGTGCTGTCACCGACATCGTCTGTTGGAAGGAGAGGATGAAGGAGGAGAGACAGTTACACGGATCGAAGCTCAGTCTGAGTCTGTCCGACATCTCTTCCGACATTTGGGCCGACACCGAAGTCGACGGCTTGACGTCTGGCGTCGCTTCTTCGCCTAAAGTCATCGGCGTCCCATCTGGTCGGTGCTCATCCTCTCCACGACTCACGAAGCCTTCGAATAATGGGGTCAAACAGTTTCAGGTGGGAGAAAAACGTCCGCGAACTGAGAAAACCGGTTTAGAAATGATTGAGAAGAAGTTGAAGAAATCGGATGATTTGATTAAGAAGGCGATTGCAAAGGGAATGCCAAATGGTGGTATGAGTTGCTCGCCATCTAGTTCATCAATGACTGCCTCATCAACTTTATTACAAGCCACGTCAACAACAAGTTCCTCCTCTTCGTTGTTGCCGTCATCAACTCATTCCATATCTGCGAGCAAAATCAGTACCATCAAGATAACTAACTGTGGAGGCAAGCTACACATTCAAAATTCTCTAAAGAATACACCAAGCGGACAGGGTGGAAAATCTCTCGCGAACTCTGTCAGAGGTTTTGGTAGCGGCTCCTCTTACAACCCCCCTCACCAGATCCGATGTGCCGCCATTCCCCGAGGCAGTAAGCCGCCGCCTTCCTCGGTGCTCTTGCCGAAAGTGGTTCGCCCGGGAAATCTTTCCATCCACGGAATCAACCGGTCAAAACCGGATGCGGTTCGAAGGACGGTCAACCAAAAGATCGATAATAAACTCAGCAGGACTCCTACGGTGAAACTGAAGCCGATCTCCGCCGGATCGGCGAGTGCTGTCGCCGTTGCTTCTGCAACAACGGTGACTTCGGCGACTCCTGTGCAGGTGAAAAGTTCTACAAAACCAGCAACTGTTGGTAACAGTGTTGGAAAAAATCGCTCCCACACCAAGGGCCTCTTGGTGGTCATCGACAATCTGATGAAGAAGCAGCATTCTACTTCGTCGATGGGGTCGAGCGTGGGTGACTCGGGCGGGGCCGCAGTGGCCCAGAAGGAGCTCTACGATGCCATTCGGTTGGAGATCATACGCGAAGGAAACAAACCCAGCACTCCGACGAGAGAAAATAATTCTTTAGCAAAGACGCCGACTCCACAGAAGAAAGCCGAGATCACCAGAGCGGCCGACGGCGTAAAAAGCACTTCGGACGCCTGGACGGGCAGCGCGAGTGCTGCCACCACTGCAGCTCCTTCGAAAACCAATTCGCCATTGCTGAACAGATCGAGGAATGGACTGCCAGGCAAAACCCCAGAGATTCTCAGCAACAGGAAGGCTTCCTCCTCCTCCTCCTTGCATTTGGGGTCATCGGGGAACTTTGGGCGCAAGTCGGCGTCTGACTGTAGTGACTTGGATATAATTAGAAACCAACCGTTTGTTTTGTTTGAACCTTTAACGGCCACTGATCTGCCCTGCTTGGCAATCGAGTCGTGTTCATCAGTTCTACCGAGACCTTTGAATCCGTCGTCCAATCACAGCTTGAAACTGGTTGACGCACCCGTATTGTTTTCTAGTCAGAGCACTGATGCTGGAATCGAAGTTTCCTGTGTCTCGACTACCATCTCCTCTCCGTCGGTGTCTTCGGAACCGGATAAACCTCTTCCTCATAACTCAGACTCTTTTGTTAAGCAGCAGATGAAATCGGATATTACCGGGTCCACCCTTGATCCAACAATTCATTCCAGGTCGATGGAAGTACCGGACCGCCATTTTCTTGATGCAGTCACTCAACCAAAGCCGGCGCTCGACGAGAGTGACTCGGGTGTAGAGCGCCTGCTTTCGCCGCCTCAGTCCCCTTCCCCGAATGCCGAAGGCTTTGCTTCTTCTGAGTTGTCGTCAAGTGTTGACGGAGTGACTCCAATCAGATGCGAACTGAAGATCGTGGATTTCAACAAAGGAAGTCCGATCACCGTCGAGGACTCTGACCTGGACGAGCAACTGACGGATAGCAACGGAAATTCCTCAAAAATGCATTCTCCAAATGCACAGCCTTTAGACTCGGCGTCTTTGAATGAGCTGATGACCGGTGCTGACCAGAAGCAAATGACCAACAGAAACGACGAAAGATCTTCAGCGACACTCTCTGCCGCTTCCACTGACACGTCTTCTGGATCGAATCCCGCTGATGTCGCAGTGGATGATGCAGCTGGACCAACCCAATCTTCCATTGAAATCACTCCATCTCCACCAGAAGATGTTGACCCCCTTCCAGGTGTTAGTCGAGACACAGCCTTAGTATCTTCTGAATCTGGGACTACCACGGACAGTTGTACGTCTGGCGTTGTTAATAAACCGGTTGAAGCGGAAATTCTGGTTGACTCCTCGTTCATGCCATCTTGTTCTTCTCCATCTTCATCGCCAAAATTCGATGACAATTTGAATTCTTCTTCAGGGACTTCGACCGCTATGACCACTGCCGTGTGCGATGAAGATTTGGACCTCATGGATGAAGCACTTATTCTCTAGCGACTCCATCGCGGTTCTAAGCATCTCCGTTACACATATAATATTGTTATATTGGTTATCAGATATGTTCAGATGTGACTGAAGATGAACAGGTTTGAAAGGCTAACAGCCTTAGATGCATTCAAGAACAATAGCAGCAAATTGCAATGGAGGTATTTCAGTTGTCATAGATGATGGCAAATAAGTTGACCACAAAGCATAATTGTTTATTGGAGTAATTGGTGTCATTATTTTTTTATTATTTTCAAGGATTTTATACATGCTCCGTTTGTTGTTACGGATGGGTGTGAAACCTACACTGACAATCAGTTATTTTCAGTTGTTTTCCTTGGTAACAGTTTTCCTAGAATTGCCGATGGGTAACTAGTTTCAGTTAGATTGTTGCTGAGTAAGAAACAGAATGTGGGAACAGTGCATTTACTGTTAATTGTAAATACTCATGAATTGCAAATTGTACAGTGTCTTGTAAATCATTATTGTTATGTGGAGATTGTTTTTTGTATGTTTCTAAAGCATCATGGAAATAAGTCATTTTAATTATTTTGATTTTATTGTATTATCTGTATTTGTTTCAATAAATTCAATCTCGACAGAGTAGCTGTATGGGATGATTGTATTAGAAGGGATGTTGTGTTGCATTCTGTAGTGTCAATTTGGTGGAGTTTGGTTTGGGGTTGGGGGAGGTTTAATTGCCCACTTGAGGCCGATTCCAGTGGGGGTGAGAAATTTTGGGTGGGGATGGTTGTACCTTGATCCTTTTTTGGAAAATGAAGACTATAGGCATCTCTAATAGCCTAAATGAGATTTTGCTGTCGACCATTATACCAAGATTGCAAGCAGACTAGTTATTTCAGCAGACTCTTGATTAGTTTTTGCATGAGGCTGCCTTCCAATGCTTGCTACTACTACTGCTACTGCTACTGCTGCCCTGCTGCCTCATAGATACACTGGCATAATGGCATTAGCCTGGCCGACAGCCCACCTTGTCCATAGCTATTTCAAGAAAGATTAAGCGCATAAGAACAAGCAGCTATTACTACAAAGCGCTAAATAAATTTACGACATCTTACTTGCTTACTTACTACCACTGGTGCTATTGAAGTGCATTATTATTATTATTATTATTATTATTATTATTATTATTATTATTATTATTATTATTATTATTATTCCATTACTACTAATATTGTTGCTGCTCCTCCTCCTCCCTCCTTCTACTACTACTACTAGTAGTAGTAGTAGTAGCAGTAGTAGTAGTAGTAGTAGTAGTAGTAGTAGTAGTAGTAGTAGTAGTAGTAGTAGTAGTAGTAGTAGTAGTAGTCTATTCTATAGAAAATTTACGGTATTTTACTTATTTACTTATTATATTAAATTCTATGGCTGGTCAGAGCATTGGGTCAGAGCATGTAGTTAATTCGCCTGGTTAGAGATACATTCGTATCTTTAGCATAGGGGTTATAGATACGTAATTCGTATCTTTAGCATAGGGGTTATAGATACGTAATTCGTATCTTTAGCATAAAGGTTATAGATACGTAATTCGTATCTTTAGCATAAGGGTTATAGATCCGTAATTCGGATCTTTAGCATAAGGGTTATAAATACGTCATTCGGAACGTATATTTAGACCATATGCTTTAATATCAAATTAGTAATAATTTAAATAAAGGGGGCATGACTACCTACGGGTCTTGCCCCTTATAATATGCATGTAATGCTGTTTATCTGTCAAATATTCATATAGTCATCACGCGACGCCGTCTGTCTCTTTTCGGTCAGGTGGCGCACCAGGACAACATTCTAACCCTCCCGCGTCAGCAGGTGGGCGATGGTGTGTCCCAATGTTTTATCCAGGCCCGTTAGAGGGAGATCCTATATGGCGACAACCTGACGTCAACATTGTAGAGGATGGAATATTTTTAATCTTATAAGTAATACATTTATAACTAAGACCCCAAATAATATAACAATATGTTAGGTATGGGTGAATCATTGTAAAATAAATGCTTAAAAGTGCTTTTTTATTAATAAATTTCATTATATGCCTATATGATTCGAACAGACCATTATACTGAAGAGAGAGAAAGAGAGGCCTTTTAAGCGGTCAACTGGCGTCTCTTCCAGTGATGGCCCCACTCGTCATCGTCCACCGCTCTCCGGTCAGTCGACCCCAATACTGTTCCTGTTATTAAGACAGACGACGTAGAAAAGCGACAACAATCGAAATTTTTCAAAGAAATCGACGAAGCGAAGAAGAGGAGAAACCTGTCAACGGAAATTTAATCGATCGTCAGATTCCACTAAACACTCAATCAAACCTAAAACCTACGCAGTGGCGTCGCCAGGAATTTTGTGTTAGGAGAAGGGGCTGGAGTGCCAGATTCTTTACCCCAACCCCACACACACACACACACACACAACGGATTTGCGCGAATCTGGAAGGTTGTCTGAGGGCAGGTTGGGTGGGGGCATTTGCCGCCATTTACTCCCCCCGTGGCGACGCTATTTTTTTAAAACTTGCCCCCTACAAAAATAGAAAATCCCACAATTTGGGGGTGGATTAGTTCTCAAGAGTGGTCTACAGTCATGTGCAGTACATTATTATCCAACACTGCTCACGCAACTGTAATTATTATTGTACGTCATAACTGTCTATTCTGCTCACATTGGAAGGCTTGAACACCGGTAATCCACAGTCCTCATGGATTTGGTGAAGCCAAGTGATTGGTGGTCTGCCTCGTGGACGAATCCATCCTGACATCTTAATGTCTCTGTCTCGAAGTGGCGCTGCTAGTTGAAGTGCAGCTGAGGCAGGTACTGCTGGTGGGAGTCTTGTGACGTGCCCCCAAAGAGGAGTCGCGAATTGTACAATTAGTAGGAAAAACTTTCTTTTTTGCTCGTCAGCCTTTTTACGGTTAAGGGGCCCCCAATCATGGACACACACAGGCCCCAAAAATAACGCTAAGCCAAACTAATTTTGAGTTTATTATTGTATTATTGTATTTTAGAGGCCTAATGAACTATTTTTATATAGCCGTAAGCATTGGGGCGTTACCAGCCGAACATTCCGAAAATCCTGACAAACAAATATAGGTCGTCGCTTATTTTTCCCTTACTTAAATTAGTTAGACCTACATAGTCAGTATATGAGGACAGTTTTCAGTTGCTCCTTAGGCCTAATTCTTTCTTTTCCCTACCTTAGATCCGATTTCGGCGTCCATCATGGGCGTCCGCAGAAATTTATGAATGGGGTGCAAAACAAGGTCTTGTGACGAAAGAAACAAGTAATTTTACTTTTTTCATAACGCCTCAATTTTTCCATGGGGTGCAATTTCACCCCTTGCATCCCCTTCCGGACGCCCATGGCGCCCATCCATCCATCCGCAGAATAATAATACGGTATAAAAATTTTTGGTCGGCCGAGCATGTGACTCCTAAGCCAGCCCCCCGCCCCTGGCTACTCCACTGGCCGTAAGCGTAGCATAACCAAAGACACGGCATTTATTAAAGGGTTATGATCAGTGTGATCACCCGTGCTGGGTGGCACCCGTGCTGGGTGGCACCCGTGCTGGCTGGCACCCGTGCTGGCTGGCACCCGAGCTGGCTGGCACCCGTGCTGGCTGGCACTCGTGCTGGCTGGCACCCGTGCTGGCTAGCACCCGTGCTGGCTGGCACCCATGCTGGCTGGCACCCATGCTGGCTGGCACCCGTGCTGGCTAGCACCCGTGCTGGCTGGCACCCGTGCTGGCTGGCACCCGTGCTGGCTGGCACCCGTGCTGGCTGGCACCCGTGCTGGGTGGCCCCCGTGTTGGCTGGCAACCATGGCACCCGTGCTGGCTGGCACCCGTGCTGGCTGGCACCCGTGCTGGCTGGCACCCGTGCTGGCTGGCACCCGTGCTGGCTGGCACCCATGGCACCCGTGCTGGCTGGCACCCGTGCTGGCTGTCACCGGTGCTGGCTGGCACCCGAGCTGGCTGGCACCCGTGCTGGCTGGCACCCGTGCTGGGTGGCCCCCGTGCTGGCTGGCAACCATGGCACCCGTGCTGGCTGGCACCCGTGCTGGCTGGCACCCGTGCTGGCTGGCACCCGTGCTGGCTGGCACCGGTGCTGGCTGGCACCCGTGCTGGCTGGCACCGGTGCTGGCTGGCACCGGTGCTGGCTGGCACCCGTGCTGGCTGGCACCCGTGCTGGCTGGCACCCGTGCTGGCTGGCACCCGTGCTGGCTGGCACCCGTGCTTTCCATGAAAAATTTTCGGGCGACCCAAAAATTCATGTCGATATTGCTCATATTGCTGTATTGCTCAAATTACGCGTTAGAATCCTCAAGCGCCTCCCCTAACCTTCCCTTACCCTAAGCCTAACCCTAAACCTAACCCACCTTAAAACCATAAAACCCTAAAAACCCTAAAAACCAAAAACACTAAAACCAAAAAACCAAAAAACTTTAAAACCCTAAAAACCAGCCAGCACGGGTGCCAGCCAGCACGGGTGCCAGCCAGCACGGGTGCCAGCCAGCACGGGTGCCAGCCAGCACGGGTGCCAGCCAGCACGGGTGCCATGGTTGCCAGCCAGCACGGGTGCCAGCCAGCACGGGTGCCAGCCAGCACGGGTGCCAGCCAGCACGGGTGCCAGCCAGCACGGGTGCCAGCCAGCACGGGTGCCAGCCAGCACGGGTGCCAGCCAGCACGGGTGCCAGCCAGCACGGGTGCCAGCCAGCACGGGTGCCAGCCAGCACGGGTGCCAGCCAGCACGGGTGCCAGCCAGCACGGGTGCCAGCCAGCACGGGTGCCAGCCAGCACGGGTGCCAGCCAGCACGGGTGCCAGCCAGCACCGGTGCCAGCCAGCACCGGTGCCAGCCAGCACCGGTGCCAGCCAGCACGGGTGCCAGCCAGCACCGGTGCCAGCCAGCACGGGTGCCAGCCAGCACGGGTGCCAGCCAGCACGGGTGCCAGCCAGCACGGGTGCCAGCCAGCACGGGTGCCAGCCAGCACGGGTGCCAGCCAGCACGGGTGCCATGGTTGCCAGCCAACACGGGGGCCACCCAGCACGGGTGCCAGCCAGCACGGGTGCCAGCCAGCACGGGTGCCAGCCAGCACGGGTGCCAGCCAGCACGGGTGCTAGCCAGCACGGGTGCCAGCCAGCATGGGTGCCAGCCAGCATGGGTGCCAGCCAGCACGGGTGCTAGCCAGCACGGGTGCCAGCCAGCACGAGTGCCAGCCAGCACGGGTGCCAGCCAGCTCGGGTGCCAGCCAGCACGGGTGCCAGCCAGCACGGGTGCCACCCAGCACGGGTGCCACCCAGCACGGGTGCCACCCAGCACGGGTGATCACGCTAATCATAACCCTTTAATAAATGCCGTGTCTTTGGTTATGCTACGCTTACGGCCAGTGGAGTAGCCAGGGGCGGGGGCTGGCTTAGGAGTCACATGCTCGGCCGACCAAAAAATTTTATACCGTATTATTATTCTGCGGATGGACCACTCTTGAGAACTAATCCACCCCCAAATTGTGGGATTTTCTATTTTTTGTAGGGGGCAAGTTTTAAAAAATAGCGTCGCCACGGGGGGAGTAAATGGCGGCAAACGCCCCCCCACCCAACCTGCCCTCAGACAACCTTCCAGATTCGCGCAAATCCGTTGTGTGTGTGTGTGTGTGTGTGGGGTTGGGGTAAAGAATCTGGCACTCCAGCCCCTTCTCCTAACACAACATTCCTGGCGACGCCACTGCGTAGGTTTTAGGTTTGATTGAGTGTTTAGTGGAATCTGACGATCGATTAGAATTTCCGTTGACAGGTTTCTCCTCTTCTTCGCTTCGTCGATTTCTTTGAAAAATTTCGATTGTTGTCGCTTTTCTACGTCGTCTGTCTTAATAACAAGAACAGTATTGGGGTCGACTGACCGGAGAGTGGTGGACGATGACGAGTGGGGCCATCACTGGAAGAGACGCCAGTTGACCGCTTAAAAGGCCTCTCTTTCTCTCTCTTCAGTATAATGGTCTGTTCGAATCACATAGGCATATAATGAAATTTATTAATAAAAAAGCACTTTTAAGCATTTATTTTACAATGATTCACCCATACCTAACATATTGTTATATTATTTGGGGTCTTAGTTATAAATGTATTACTTATAAGATTAAAAATATTCCATCCCCTACAATGTTGACGTCAGGTTGTCGCCATATAGGATCTCCCTCTAACGGGCCTGGATAAAACATTGGGACACACCATCGCCCACCTGCTGACGCGGGAGGGTTAGAATGTTGTCCTGGTGCGCCACCTGACCGAAAAGAGACAGACGGCGTCGCGTGATGACTATATGAATATTTGACAGATAAACAGCATTACATGCATATTATAAGGGGGCGCAGACCCGTAGGTAGTCATGCCCCCTTTATTTAAATTATTACTAATTTGATATTAAAGCATATGGTCTAAATATACGTTCCGAATGACGTATCTATAACCCTTATGCTAAAGATCCGAAATACGGATCTATAACCCTTATGCTAAAGATACGAATTACGTATCTATAACCCCTATGCTAAAGATACGAATTACGTATCTCTAACCAGGGCGTAGTTAATTTCAGTTTAACTAAGGCGAAAGAATTGTTTTTTCCGTTGAAATATAAGACCTGTTTTAATTTCTTCGTCGGAAGTCTGAAAATGGTAAAATAATTGTTGAGATTTAATGGGATTTGAATGATCTGTTGATTATGGATCAGCTGAATCTTAACGTTGACGTAATTTCTCTGTTATCGTTCGCAGACGCGTGCAGCGTGATGCACTGTGTATAGAGCGTGCTCAGTTATCGATTGCAACAATGCTAGACTATTGAAGCAGTGGCGGCTCCACCGGAGGGGCCAGGGGGGCCGTGTCCTCTATTGAATGCGTGGCCCCCAGTTGGGACCCTATACTTAATGCTACATACATTAAACAACAAATGGTTGGCCCCCATGATTAGAGGTTGCCACCCCAACGGCTCTCCCCACTTGCCAAATCCTAGAGCCGCCACTGTCTTGAAGACCTACCTACCTACACACACACACACATATATATATATATATATATGCGCAATATCTAATGACAAATGTTTCTTGTTCTGCGTTCAGTATCAAAGGCAGCGTCGTGAGAGACGAGAATTTATTTACAAAAAGAGCATCGAGGACCGAGAAAATGCGAAGAAGCGAAAGAGAGACGACATCCGAGCTGCCGTTGACGGTTAGGCTTTTAACCTGTTGAGAAGGAAATATTGGTTTTGACTTTAGCCATTCAATCTTAAGCAGCAAATGCTACCGATTGATACTGAGAGTTTGTAAGACAGGGTGCGACTACCGGGTATTTTGCAGTGATGATGAGGTTTGATGGTCAAGCTTAAGTTTAAGTTATAGAACTCGGGCCATCTATTGGCTGGCTTAAGTGCTATCCTAGAACATTTAACTTGTAACAGTGATTGTCCAATGGTTGTGTGTTGCAAGTGCA